>JACEEZ010024848.1:0-20000 GCA_016584305.1 Chionoecetes opilio | reverse complement strand
TTAACTTTTGGGAGGTCGAGGGAACGAAGCCCCCTCGCAAGGATTAGGTTAGGTCAGTTCCTAGATCTAGGAGAGTGACTCTAGATCTAGGAGAGTGACTCTAGATCTAGGAGAGTGACTCTAGATCTAGGAGAGTGACTCTAGATCTAGGAGGGACCTCTAGATTGGAGAGTGCTCTAGATTGGGGTATTTGGCACTTGACATAACCCGAAATAGGTGTTTCAACAAGGGCTTTATTTGTCAACACGAACACCCTGCTTCCCCCAGGCCCCAGCTGTGTGGGGGCCTGGGGGGGGGAAGGGGGGGGGCCAAACATGGGCATGACCACATCTTCTCTGTATTTTTTTATAATACATTCTTGAAATAAGGCCTTAATTTTTATCAATGAACTTTTATTTTATATGCACTCCCTGGCTACTTTTGGGTGGTGGCCTTGTGCTTAGTGGAACCCAACCCGCTTTTTAGGTACCATGGCGTCCACTGTAGCGAGGCTATACCCAGCCAGTGGGGGGTAAAAACTGTCATTATTCATATAAAAAGTACAGAAAACACTCATTAAAAAATAAATTACCCTTTAAAAAGTAATAATGTCAGTAAATTTCATATAAACCCAAAATTTCTAGGCAGTGAGTCAAATTTCAAAAATATGGGTCTTGGGCTACCCTGTACCCACACGTTAAAAAGGGGGGTGACCCGACTCACGTCTCGCAACATCAATGTCTTACTTCTAAATCTAAATACTTCATTGAGCGTGTCCACTTAAAACAAATCTTTACCCTGGCATAAGTATACCCCAATTTTGTCACGAGACATACAGCTAACAGGGGGCCTCATCCCCTCTGCTTTTGCTTAAAATGCTCCTAGAAAGGAAAATGTCTCTCTCTTCTCTCTCTTCCTCTCTCCTCCTCTTCTTCTCTCCTCTCTCTCTCTCCCTCTCTTCTCTTCTCTCCCCCTCTCTCTCTCTCTCTCTCTCTCTCCTCTCTCTCTCCTTATACCCTTCTTGTGGCTCAAATGAAAAATAATAGCTATTTTTGATATTTTTACTACCAGGGATAATTACCTACCACGCCCCCTGCCTTTTGGGGGGGGGGGGGGGGAGAGGGGTGAGAAATTTCCAGTGGGGGGGTGTTAAATATATGCCTTTTGGGGGTCCGTTTGAAGGGGAGTGAAGGAAATTTTGTGTAGAGTAGTGGGGGTGGTAGTAGTAGGGGTTTGTAGTATAGTAGTGTAGTGTAGTAGTATGGGGGGTTGGATGGGTTTTGTGTTTGGTGTCATTTTGAAGAGGAGATGAAAAAAATTGGTGAGATTTGGGGTGGTGGTGGTGGTAGTATATAGTAGGGGTTTTTTTTGGATTAAAGGGTAGTATAAAAAAGAAAATCCAGTCCTTAAAAACCCCCCAAATTGCAAAAATAAATAAAGATGATATCCTACCCCCAATCCTCTGCGACGTGTTATGATTTCGAAGCACTAACGAACCCTACAATATAAGCTTTAAAACTATCCCAAACACTGTTACTAATACATTTCCAAACACTTAAGGCTTAGATAAACGTTCAGGTCAAAAATTATTGGTAAAAGGAAACGGGTGGGGCGTGGAAAAATAAGGGAATTTTCAGTGTTTCGAGGCATTGTTGAACAGATTTTGATTTGCTGAAAAAATTCGAGGGACGCCAGTGGAGTGCAGCCTCTAGGCGACCCAGCCGTGTGTGTGTGTGTGTGTGTGTGTGCGGGCAGCTGGAAGGGGGGAAACGGGTGTGTGTGCGGCAGCTGGAGGGGGAAGCAGGGTGTGTGTGTGCAGGCACTGGAAGGAGATGCAGGGGTGTGCAGGGCACGGGGAGGGGAAGCGGGTGTGGTGTGCAGGGCAGGCATGGAAGGAGGGTAGCAGGGGGTTGTGCGGGCAGCTGGAAGGAGGAAGCGGGTTTGGGGGCACTGGAAGGGGAAGCGGGTGTGTGCAGGGCGCTGGAAGGAGGAAGCAGGGTGTGTGGGGGCAGCTGGAAGGAGGTAGGGGCTGTTTTTTGGCCCAAAACAACGCTTTATTTTGTTGTTTTTTTTCATATTTGTGCAGTGCCTTTATGGAGACGAAAGGGGGGGGCGTGGGCCGTGGGGGTCAGGGGGCCCGGGCCTACCTGATGCTCAAAAGGGCCCACCACAGTCTGAGTCGGTGTAATGAAAATTAAACCCTTTCTTTATAAGCTGTCCCCTGGCCACGTCCAAAACATACTTCTACTGCCCGGGCCAGCCCACACTAGATCTGGGGCCAGCCTTGGCCCCCCTGTCCCATGTTCTGGCGGCGCCGCGGGAGGGGGGAGGGGGGAGGGCTGACTTTTGTGATTTGAGTTTGTTTAGTCCCTGCAAAGTAAGGGTTTTTGCCTCGTTATTTTTCTCCCTTATAAAAACGTAGACGGCTGTAGCCCGTGCGTAGCTAGGAGCCCCCCCGGTGCCCCCCCCCCCCCCCGGGTCCCATGGCTGCAGTAATCTGCTGCACCTGTCCCTACGCTGTGCTCCCCCCCTTCTTGCTGGCTCAGAAGGGCCCCTGAACTCCGTTTGCCTATCCCCCCCCCCCCCCCCCCCCCCCTGGCCCCCATCCCAAGCTGTCCCCCCCATAACGTCCCCCCCCCCCCGGCCCCATACTACTACCCCGGGCCCCCATCAGCCCCCCCTTTGTAGATACCTACTTCCCCATGGTCTGGGTGTGTGTGTGTGTGTGTGTCTTCACCCAGGGTCTTGTCCCCGTGAGTCAACTCGCGAGGGCAGTTTTCAGCCTCTCATGCGGCTTGGAGTCATTATTACCGTCTTTGGGAAAGTGGGACCTCCACACCACCAACCCCTCCCCTTGCTAAAGGGGACGTACCCCCAAAAATTTGGGCATGGAAAAAAATCCCGGGGATCGAACGCCGGCCCACAATGGTCCCGGGGCGCCCTACCCCCCGGGCCCCGTTCAGGGCGGGGTGTGGTGTGTGTTGTGTGTGTGTGTGTGTGTTGTGTGTGTGTGTGTGTGGTGTGTGTGTGTGTGTGTGTGGCATGTATTTAATATATTTTTAATAAATTTTTGTTTTCTTAATTATTTTTATTTATTTTTCCTTGGGGGCCCCCGGGTTGGATCCCGGCCATGGCAGTGGGGCGTGCAGCCCAGCCACGTTGATCCTTCCTCTCTGTGAGGGGGGGTGAATGGGTACCGGGGGAACCTTGGAAACTGTGCTCCCCCGGGGGGAAAGTCACCCCACTACAGGTAAGGGGCAAAATGAAGGGAGATGAGCACCGGGCCCATGCGCCCCCCTATGACCTTAAAAAAGGTAGGTATTTTTTCCTATGTAAAAATTTTTTCATACCTCTGTCGACATTGCAATATTTTTATGTTTTTAAATAAATGATATATTTAACTTTAAAATCCCCCTGTTAATCCCCAAATACTTTAACAGTGCTAATAAGGGCATAGTATTTTCCCCTTTGTTTTACTGCTTCACAAAAATTTTTCATCGCGCGGCACACCAAAAAACCACACCACACACACACACACACACACCCCACACACGCACACACCGCACCACTTCAACACAGCACGCACGCACGCACACACACAACACCACACACCAACAACCATTAGGTATTTTAAGTAACGGAACTACCACGTGTAGGTCTCAGGGCCCTCTTGTAGTTTCCTTTTTTTTCCTGTTTTCAAAAGTGGGTTTTTGCAGGCCGGAAACCGAGGGACGTGGGCGGCCGAGGCGGTGACAGGGTGACCCAACACCAAAACCGGGACCTGACCTTCCTGACCTACCTGACCCCCACCACCCAATAAAACCCAAAATAATCTGTTATGGGAAAAATTCCCCCGACCTAGACTCTGTTCTTTTAAAAGAGGGGAAAATGCTGACCCCTTTCTGCTTACTGCCTGATATTTTATGCAGGAGAAGGGAATCTACCTTCTTCTTATGACGCTGTATTTCATCTAGTAACCTATAAAAGGGAAAAACAGGCATAAAATTTAAGCAGGAAAGGGAATACTACCTTCTTCTTTAAAGACAGCTGTATTTTATCTAGTTTTAACCCTATATCGGTAAAACAAGGCATCATTTAAAAAGGGAAGGGAAAACTAAACCTTTTTCTTAAAGACAGCTGTATTTCCATGTTAAAACCCCAGTATCAGGTAAAAAAAAGGGGTCATTTTTTAAACCGGGGAAGGGAAAACTACCTTTTCTTATGACAGCGTTTTCTATAGTTAACCCTGTATCAGTTAAAACCCGGCATCATTTTAACCAGGAGAAGGGAAACTACACTTCTTTTTATGACAGCGTATTTTTATCGGGTTAAACCCGTATCAGGTAAACACGGCATCTTTTAACCCGGGGAAAGGGGAAAACTACACTTCTTCTTATGACAGCTTTTTTCATAGGTAAACCCCAGTATCAGGGAAACACAGGCATCTTTTAAACCCGGAAAGGGGAAACTAACCCTTTTTCTTAAAGACAGCTGTATTTCATCATAGTAAACCCCAGTAACAGGTAAAAACAGCTCATTTAACCAGGAGAAAGGGAAAAATACACTTTTCTTATGAAGCTGTTTTTATCATAGTTCCCCAGTATCAGGTAAACAAGGCTCATTTTTTAAACCCGGGGGAAAAGGGATCTACACTTCTTCTTAAAAGACGCTGTATTTTATCATAGTAACCCTAGTATCAGGTAAACACGGGATCTTTAAAAAGGAGAGGGAAAACTACACTTCTTCTTAAGACAGCTGTATTTCCATCAAGGTAACCCTATATCAGGTAAAACCCCATATTTTAACCAGGGGAAAAGGGGAATACTACATTCTTCTTTAAAGAAAACTGTTTTTCATCATAGTTAACCCTAGTAACAGGTAAACACAGGATCATTTTAAACCCGGGGAAGGGAAAAACTACACTTCTTTTTATGACAGCTTATTTCATCATAGTTACCCCAGTCGGTAAAACAAGGCCATTTTAAACCAGGGGAAGGGGAAAACTACCTTCTTCTTAAAAGACAGGTATTTCTCATAGTTAACCCTAGTAAAGGTAAACCAAGGCATCATTTTAAACCCGGGAAGGGAACTAAAATTCTTCTTAATGACAGCTTATTTTTCATAGTTAAACCCCAGTAAAAGGTAAACACAGGCCTTTTAACCAGGAAAGGGAATCTAACTTTTCTTAAGACAGCTTATTTCATCATGTTTAAACCCTAACGGTAAACACAGGCATCATTTTAACCGGGGAAAGGGAAAACTACCTTCTTCTTAATGACACTGTATTTCTCATAGTTAACCCTAGTAACAGGTAACACAGGCTCATTTTAAAAAAGGAGAAAGGAATACTACACTTCTCTTTAAAGACAGCTTATTTCATATGTTAACCCTAGTTCAGGGAAACCCAGGCACTTTTAACCAGAAGGGAAAACTACACTTCTTCTTAATGACAGCTGTATTTCATCATAGTTTAAACCCCAGTACGGTAAAAAACGGATCTTTTAAACCCCGGGGAAGGGAATACTACACTTCTTTTTAGACGCTTATTCATCATAGTTAACCCCAGTTCAGGGAAAAAAGGCAAATTTAAGCAGCCTTTTTGACAGATTTGGGAATTTTTTTGCCTTAAAAAAATAGACGCTAGCTTTTTACTATTTTAGCATTCCCAGTATAAATATTTTATAGTACAGTGGGTAGTAGCAGTGGTGCCCCGGCTTTGTGTATCTAAATGTTAGGAGTGTATTTTTAGTGTAGTAGTAGTAGTGTAGTTTAGTAGTATTAGTAGTAGTAGAGTATTAGTATCCCTTTAGGGCAACACCTGCTTCTCCCTCGCCTCTTCGTACCCCCCTTTAGGCCCCGAACGTAATTGCCCTTGAATTTGGGTACCATTAGCAATTTTTAGTGACTATAAGCAATGTTTTAAAAGCATGCCTGTTTTTGTAGCCTTGTCCACTAAAAACGTGGGTTTTCAGGATATAAAGCATGTTTTATAGCTGTGACCTTTTAGTAGCCCTTTTCCCAAACTGTGGATATTCAGGACTATAAGCAATGTTTTTTAAAAGCTTTACCTGTTTTTTTAGCCTTGCCACTAACTACTGTGGTTTTTCGTGACTATAAAAAAATATTTTAATAGCTATGACCTGTTTAGTACCTTGTCCACTAAATCTTGGGAATTCAGTGATATAAACATGTTTTTTAGTATGACCGTTTAGTGCCCTTTTCCCCTAACCCTTTTGGGATTTCAGTGATTTGTTATGTTTTTGGGTCGACAACAGACAAAAGTATTTAAACCCAGGGGAAACTCTGGGCTGAAGGGTTAAAAAAATGCTATTTTTTATCCCTTTTCCCCGTTGTGCGGGAAACACAGGCTTGCTTTCCCAAAATTTTTCATTCAGGTAGATTTCCACCATTCAATAGTCTGTGACCTCGTTATGTTCCCGTAAGAAAGGGGAAGAGAGGGGAGCTGTGGTCAGTTGTTTTTCAGGTATTTATTCAGCCCTTGGACGTGGCACAAAATAACAAGCTTTTAAATTTTCAGAAAACCCGATGCACCAGAAAAGGGGATGCTGCCAGCCGGGGGGAGACTGAAAAGCCTGCCAGCCCACCCTAGCCCGCCACCCCCACCCCCCGCCCCCAGTCAGCCGTCAGCCCGCCGCCCGGCCCCTCATCCCAGTCAGCCGCCGCCCGCCCCTCAGCCAGCCGCCAGCCCGCCCATCACCCGTCATCAGCAAGCCCCAGCCGCTGCCCGTCACCAGCCAGCCGCCGCTCATCAGCCCCCGCCCGCCGTCAGCCCCCCGTCAGCCCGCCCCCCAGCCCCCCTTTCTTTCTGTGCTGGGGAAAAAAGATGCACATAAGAAAATACAAAAACAAAGGGAACTGCAAGAGGCCCGCGAGACCTACAAAGGTAGTTCCTGTTCAAGGGGTTCCCGCTTTAAATATCACAGGAACCACCGAATGTCGTGCACAGAATGTTTAGGACCACACCGAACACCCCGGGGGCCACGGCCGCTGTATAATGGTCCCAATTTTATATGGGAAATTTGCCCGAGTCCATCAAACTTTAAACTTTACGACTGTCTGGAAGGACTGCCCCAAAACTGGGCCGGGGGGGGGGGGGGGGGGGGGAGAGTGTACCTGCACTGAAAGAACTGATGTCATTAGAGCGAGGGAAACCGAGAGTTTCTCCGTTTCCTCTAAAGACTCCTTCATTCAGTGCAGTACTGGCTTCCTTCCCGGCTTCATAGTCTGTGTTCCTTCCCCCTCCGTTAGAGACCCTTGTCGAGACCACAAATTCCCCTACAAAAACTGTAGCGGAATGGGCTAAAACAGTGCCGGGGGAGGGTGATGCTCTCTGCTTTCTGTCTGTATTTTTAAAAAAAAAAACACTTTTGGACCCTTTTTTTTTAAATTTTGCCCCCAAAAACCCAAAAATGAAAAATTTCTTTGTTTAAATAAACGCCTTGGGGAAAGTGTGAGTCACTAGTACAGGATGCCGCCAACTGTTGGCCAAGCCACGCACCAAAGGCACCTCAACACTGGGGACTGCAGCTAAAGGGTGCCACAAAAGAGTGATGGCACACCCACCCCGCACCTACAAAAATATGGCCTGACGGGCCAAAAGACTACACGAGTCCACACGTTGGTGAGAGCCGAGAGCCCCACACACACACACTGCAGCACTGGCACTGACGCCGGGGGGAAGCAAGTCGCTGTAGGCCCGCTGCTACCATGACAAAAATACCCCTGGTTTTCACGCTGGCTGTTACTGCCTTGGCTGTTATAAAACCTGACCTTGAAGACACCAAACCCCACACAAGGTCTAGTTACTACTGGCCAAATAAAGACATTGATTACTGCCCATTAGACAGTCCTGATTACAACTTATCACTGATAGTATTACTTACATACTCAATAAAGTATGTAATTAACACCATTCCTCCTGACTGGAGAAGGGGGCTGGTCGTCCCTGTCTGGCAAGGGACCGCTGGGATGAGAACTCGGCTCCCGTAGCCAATGACACTGTTCTTGGTTCACAGATAGGCTGTAAGAAGCCATGAGGATGTGTTCTAAATAGGAAATACATGAGACACTGATCAATTTAGGGTTGTAGACGCTAGTGGACGCTGTTTAGTATTTACTGAACAGCATCCACTAGCGTCCCACTAGCGTCTACAACCCTAAATTGATCACTGTCTAATATATTTCCTATTTAAAACACATCCTCATCGCTTTTTACAGCCTATCTGGGATTTTCCTAACATCTCTGCACGAATAAAACAGTACAGGACATATAAAAATGTTATGGCTTTTGCGTCCACAACCGTAGACAACACTAAAGTCGCCAGGACAACTTTTTTTTCTGTTTACAGCCGTGTGGTGGCGTTAATAGTTACATTGCTACATCCATGATTTCAGGACAGTTAGAAGGGGCTATCTGGAGAGTCTGTGTCATTTTGTGTCTTCATCTGTGTCATAGTAGGGCTATAAATGAACAAATGACAAAAATATCACCAGAGTGGCGACCTACACTAAGGTCGCCATCTAGTGTTTATTTACCAAGTCTCCTCTCTACGTCGTCGTCGCCCGAAATAAAACCGCGTAGTGAAATTGTAAACCGTCTATACTTGCAGCTACAAAGCATAAAACAACGCTGAAACAGTGTAGTTTTACAAAAGCCCTGTTAAACTACGGTGTTCTTCGGGGGCCCAAAAGACAAAAGCAGTAGTGAGGCTATCATTCCTTATAGGGGGGCCCCTTTGGCCCGACATTATTTGCGGGTTTGGCGACTTTACTTTTTATCTACGGTAGATGAATACACACCACACACCCCCAGACAACACACCAGACAGACACACCTCTCACCAGACACGGGGGCCCCGCGGGTATTGGGGGCTATCTTTCCCTTTTAATATAGGGCGCCTGGAAACTTTAAAAACCCCCAGTGCCCTTTTTTAGGTAGGTTGGGTTAGGAAACCTCCCTCTGCCTGGAGGGGTTTGGGGCTTCTGCCCCCCCGGGGGTGGGGCCAGGCCGGGGTGGGGAAAAAAGGTCATGACGGGTCGGGGCAAAATGTCCCTGCATTTCCGGGGGGCACCCCCTCACAGCCTGGGTGGGAAAAAAGGGCCCATCCCGGGCCCAGGGCACCCCCCTGTCACCCCCCTGGGTGGGCCCAAAGGCCCATGACTGTCAGGGCACACCTGTAACTGCAGTCCCGGGGCATCCATCACACCTGGGGGGGGAAAAAGGCCCATGACTGTCAGGGCACACCTGTCACACCCCTGGGTGGGACAAAAGGTCATAAACTGCAGGGCAAAAACCTTCCCCACTGCGGGGGCCCCGGGGGGGCCTCCATCACAGCCTGGGGGGGGAAAAAGGGTAAATGACGCCCAGGGCACACCTGTCACTGCAGCCCGGGGGGGCATCCTCACAGCCTGGGTGGGAAAAAGGGTCATGACCCCCCGGGGCACCCGGCCCACAGCCTGGGGGGGGACAAAGGTCAGGGAACTGTCAGGGCACCCTGTCATTTCCCAGTCCGCGGGCACCCAATCACAGCCTGGGGGGGACAAAGGCCCTTTTCTGCCCCACCCACACCTGTCACTGCAGCCCCCGGGGGGCATCCATCACACCTGGGGGGGGAAAAAGGTAAAGGACTGTCAGGGCACCCTGCCCATTTCCCCAGCCCCGGGGGGGGAAACCCCATCACACCGGGGTTTGGGAAAAAGGGTCATGACTGTGGGGGGCACCCCGCCCACTGCGGGTCCGCGGGGCATCCATCCCAGCCGGGGTGGGACAAAGGTCATGACTGTCAGGGCCCACCTGTCACTCCCGTCCGGGGGGCCCAATCCTTTCCACAGCCTGGGTGGGACAAAGGTCATGCCCTGCCCAGGGCACACCTGCCCAACTGCGGTCCGCGGGGCACCATCCACACCCTGGGTGGGAAAAAAGGTTTCATGACTGTCGGGGCACACCTGTCATTTGCAGCCCCGCGGGGAAAACCATCACAGCCTGGGGGGGGACAAAGGTAAATGACTGTCAGGGCACACCTGTCACTCCCAGCCTCGGGGCACCCAATCCAGCCGGGGGGTGGGCCCAAAGGTCATACTGTCAGGGGCACACCTGTCATTTCGTCCGCGGGGAAAATTCCCATCCCACCCTTTGGGGGGGAAACAAAGGTAAAAACTGTCGGGGGCACCCCCTTCACGGGCATTTCCGCGGGGAAATCCATCCACCCTGGGTGGGGAAAAAGGTTTCCATGCTTTTCGGGGCAAAACCTGCCCACTGCAGTCCGCGGGGCCCCACACAGCCTGGGTGGGAAAAAGGTCAGGGCCCTGTCGGGCACACCTTTTTTCACGGGGGGGGGGGGCGGGTCCGCGGGGATCCATCACGCCGGGGTTGGGAAAAAAGGGTCATGACTGCCGGGGCACACCTGTCACTGCATTCCGCGGGGCACCATCACAGCCTGGGTGGGAAAAAAGGTCATGACTGTCGGGGCACACCTGTCACGGGCGCCCCGCGGGGCACCCCATCCCAGCCTGGGGGGGAACCAAGGCCCATGACTGTCAGGGCACACCTCCCCCTGCGTCCGCGGGGCCCATCCTCACAGCCGGGGTGGGAAAAAGGCCCATGCTGTCAGGGCACCCCTGCCCAATGAAAGTCCGGGGGGCATCCACCCCCGCCGGGTTTGGGGAAAAAAAGGGCCCCAATGCCCGGGGGGCACACCTGTCACTGCGTCCGGGGGGAAACCATCACAGCCTGGGTGGGACAAAGGCCCATGACTGTCAGGGCACCCTGTCACTGCAGCCCCCGCGGGGAAATCCATTCCACCTGGGTGGGACAAAGGTCATGATTTCCCGGGGAAAACACCTTTCACTGCAGTCCGGGGGGCATCCATCACGCCTCCCGGGAACAACCTTCATTCCCAAATCCCAAAAATTTTTTTTTGGATTGGGGGGACAAAAGGAAAATGACACATCCTGGCATCACACTGCCCCCTCTATCCAAAGTCTATCCAACACAGACAACACCCACCACCTGCACGGTGACAAGGGAAAGTTTTCCCAAAACGGAATGCCCCTGTCGACAAACGGTAGAAAAATTGGGGTTTTTTCGACCCAAACCGTGGAACTCCGGGGAAATTTTTCAATATGCCCTGTTAACGTGTGTCTGTACGTGGGGTCTGAAACGTGGGGGTCTGTCATGGGTTAAAAACCGAAGGTTTTTTGGGTCATTGAGAGGATTAATTTCCAAATTACAAGGCTACTATACCCCTTCCCCCACCCCCAAACCATTAAAGTGCAAGCCTCTAAAACCCAAAGATCTAGCCTAGAGCTGCCTTTTTTTTCCCACCCCTCCCGTGGTAACCCTATCCCCCCTTTAAAGCTGGCCTATCCTTAATTTTGGGGTATTTAATAAATCAACAAAGCGATAAAGATTTAAAACAGTAAACAACAGTACTGTTTTGGGGGGTTCCCCCCCAGACTGACCACTGTGCCCTCCGGGGGCAAGTCAGGACATACAGAAAACACCCCCTCAGTTTGGGGGGGAAAGAAAGTTTTTAAAGTTGTTTGTCAGTGTTAAAATGTTCCTTTTTTTTACAAATCCCCTATTTTCATTCCTATCCCCCCCTTTTAAAGTGGGCACGATAAAAAGATCTGGGGATATTATAAAGGGCCGTGAAGGCGGGGGTTCCCCCCGGCCCAAGGATTTTTGGAAGGTGCCCGAGGCACCCTGTTGGGGATTTCCACGGTGGCGTCAAAAAGGGCTTTCCCGTCGAACCTTCCTGTTCCCCCTTAAAAAAAATATTTTTACTGTTAGTTTCCCAAGGGGGTGATGTGCCTGGCCAAGCCCCGGGAAACCCCGGGGCCTGCCAGTAACAAGGGGGGTGTTTGTGCCGGGCCAAGCCCCGGGAAACCCCGGGGCCTGCCGTAAAAAGGGGTGGGTTTTTTGTCCCCTGGCCAACCCCCGGAACCCGGGCCCCTGCCAAAACAAGGGTTGATGGGGGCCCGGGCCAAAGCCCCTGGAACCCGGGCCTCCCCATTAAAAAGGGTGTGATGTGCCGGGCCAAGCCCCGGGAACCCTGGCCTGCCAGTAAAAAGGGTGTAAAAGGTGCCGGGGCCCAACCCCCTGGAACCCTGGCCTGCCAGTAACAAGGGTGTGGTGTGCCTGGCCAAGCCCCTGGAACCCTGGCCTGCCAGTAACAAGGGTGTGATGTCCCGGGCCCAAACCCCCCTTTGGGGAACCCCTGGCCTGCCAGAAAAAGGGGTTTTGAGGGTGCCTGGCCAAGCCCCGGGGAAACCCTGGCCTGCCATTAAAAAGGGGTGGGGAATGTGCCGGGCCCCAACCCCCTTTGGAACCCTGGCCTGCCAGAAAAAGGGGGGAAATGGGGGCCGGGCCAACCCCCTTGGAACCCTGGCCTGCCAGTAACAAGGAAAGATCACCAACCCAAAACCTTCGTGTTTTTTTGTTTTTTGGGTTTTTTAAAGGGCTGCAAAGGACCCCTTTGGGGCCCACGGTGACCCCTGGGGGGGTGTCCTATAGCATCACAGGCGCTGTATTTTGCCCTCCCCCTCCTCGGGAAAAGGGCCCGGTTTGAGGCGGGGCAGCTTGTTGCCAGGAGGGGGGAAAGCCCAGCCCCGCCAGCAGGTCACAGGTGGCCACGTTCAGGCCAGGATTTTTGACGGGGATAAGGATGGCCTCTTTGGCCCTAAACATGGCCTGGCCAAATCCCCTCATAAAAAAAAATTTACAAAAAAAAACCAAAAAAAAATTAAAATTATAACAAAAAAGGGGTTCAAAAAAATAAAAACAAATTTATAAAAAAAAAAATTAAAAAAAAAATAAAAAAAAGGGTTTTTGCCCCCCCCCCCCCCTTATAATTTTTTTTATATTGAAAATAGGGAAAAAAAATTTAAAAAAAACCCCCCCTTTAAAAAAAAATTTAAAAAAAGGGGGTTTGTAGAAAAAGGGTTTCAGAACCCCCCCTCATAAAAAAAAAAAAAAATGGTGTTGGAAAATTTTCCCTCCAAAAAAATCTTTTTTAAAATTTTCCCCCAAAAAAAAAAAATAAAACCCCCCCCCCCCCCTTTAAAAATTAAAATTTTTATGTATTTAAAAAAAAAATGAACCCCCCCCCCCCCCCCTTAAAAAAAAATTTGAAACGGGGGGTATAGAATAATAGGGGTCGAATCCCCCCTCATAAAAAAAATTAAAAATTTGATACCCAAAAAATTATATAAAAAAAAAATAAATGTTCTAACCCCCCCCCCCCCCCTTATAGATCTTTTTTAAACCCATGAATCGGGGAACCCGGTTTTTAACCTCCCCCCCATGTTTAAAGGGAGGCACGAAAAGACGGGGGGGGGGGGGGGGGGGGGGGGGGGGGGTGGGGGGGGGGGGGGGGGGGGGGGATAGTTTTTTAAGAAAATATTTTAAAACGTGACTAGAAAATTTAAATGAGCCCCAAGAAATAGGCACGAACGTAAAATTCACTTCAACTTTTCCCGCCTTTTAAATTTTGGCGAGAAAAACCCGTTTTGACAGGGAGAATATGAATAGAAGGGGAAATTTTATTAGCTTTCCTTTTCCCTATTTTCGTTATCTGATAAATGAATTAGAACCATCCCAAAAATGGCGTTAACTAAAAAAAAGGGCACCGCCCAATAAAAAAAAACCCCAAAACTGAACCCAAAAAGAAAAGAAGAATAGGGAGGCTAAACCTCAAATTTGTTGATCTATTATCGGGGCCTTTAAATATTAATAAAACTTTTTAAAAACCCCAATACCTGTCTTTATTTTTTTGGGGTCTAGTATAACAATAAAATAACAATAATAATAACAATAATAATAATACAAATGCCCCAAAATACATATTAAACAGCTTATAATAATAAAATAAAAATAATAATATGACATGTAGTAATTAACGGGGTTTTTACACCTATCCCCGATCCCAAAATAATAATAAAAGGGGGTCAGAATCCCCCCTCTTAAAAAAAAAAAAAAATTTAAAACCCAAAAAAAATTATATATATAAAAAAAAACAAATTTTCAAAAAAAAAAATAAAAAAAAGTAAAAAAAAAAAAAATCTAAATTTTTAAAAAAATCACCCCCTTAAATATACCCCCCCCCAAAAAAAAAAAATTTATAAAATTTTATAAAAACTTGAATTTTAAAAAAATTTTTTCCCCCGAAAAAACAGCCCTTGAAAATTCCCCATAAAAAAAAACAAAAAAGCTCCCCGAAAAAAAAAAAAAAAAAGCCCCCCGAAAAAAAAATGAAAAAGCCCCCCGAAAAAAAAAAATAAAAAACCCCCCTTTTAAAAAAAATTAAAAAAACCCCCGGGTTAAAAAAAAAAATGAAAAAAGCCCCCCTTTAAAAAAAAAATAAAAAAACCCCCCCGTTAAAAAAAAAAATGAAAAACCCCCGTAAAAAAAAAATAAAAAAAGCCCCCCGTAAAAAAAAAAAAAAATAAAAAAAGCCCCCCCGTAAAAAAAAAATTAAAAAAGCCCCCCCTTTAAAAAAAAAAAAAAAAAAGGAATAAGCCCCCCTTTAAAAAAAATGAAAAACCCCTTTAAAAAAAAAAAAAAGGAATAACCCCCCTTTTAAAAAAAAAAATAAAAAAGGGCCCCCCGTAAAAAAAAAATTAAAAAAGCCCCCGTTTAAAAAAAAATGAAAAAGCCCCCCCTTAATAAAAAAAAAAAAGAAAAAGCCCCGTTAAAAAAATTTAAAAAAACCCCCCTAAAACTACTTAGCATGTTGTTTTTTCATTCTTCTCTGTTGTCTTAAATTCCTTCCTTTACCCCTCTCCTCCTCCTCCTCCTCCTCCTCCTTAGCTTCTCCTCCCCCTCCCCCTTTCGTCTTCTTCTTCTCCTTTTTTCCTTCGTCTTTTTCCCTTTTCTTCTTTCTTCTCCCCCCTCCTCCTCCCCCCCCTTTTTCTTCCTTTAAATCCTCTGTTCCCCTCCTTTCTAAAGTTTTTTTTGGATATTCCCCCAAAACTTATCTTCTTAAATAGCTTTTGTTTTTGCCTGTTAAAAATATTTTATTATTATTTTATTATTTTTAAATTATTTTTAAATTATTATTATTATTATTTTTTAATTATTATTATTATTATTATTATTATTATTATTTATTTTTTATTATTTTTATTTTACTTTTTAAATTATTATTATTTTACTCTTCCAAATATTTTTTTTTTAAAGGGTCGGGTTTTTAAAATTTCCCCTTCCCTCCTCTTCCTTGAGGGGGAGGAGGAGGAGGAAGGGGGGAGGAGGAGGGGGGAGGGGGGAGGAGGGGGGAGGAGGGAGGGGAGGGGGAGGAGGAGGTTTGGGTTTTCCCATTTTTTCTTTTCCCCTGTAGAGAGAAGAAAAAGAGGAGAGAAAAAAAAAAAATTAATATTATCTCCCCTTATTATTTCCTCCCCTCCTTTCTTTCCTCCTCCCCCTCCTTCCCTCCTACTCCCTCTACTACTACACTACTATACTATACTACTACTACACTGCTACCACTACTCTACTACTACTATATTATTACTATTTACTATACTACTATTTACTACTACTCTATACTACTCCCAAACAACTACTATTTACAAACAAACCAACTACTCCTACTATACTACTACAAACTACTATAACTACTCCCCTCCTCCCCCCCTACTACACTACTACTACTACTATACTTACAAATATTTACTACTACTGCTACCACTACTGTACCACTACTACTACTATTTACTCCCTATTTACTCTACGGGCTACTCCCACTACTACATACAAACTACTACTACTACTACTACTACTACAAACCACTATTTCCCCCTCCTACTACTCTACAAACACTCCTACTCCCCTTTCCTCCTCCTCCCCCCTCCTCCTCCTCCTCCTCCTCCCCCTCCTCCTTCTTCCTTTTCCCTTTTCCCTCTTCCCCCTCCTCCTCCTCCTCCTCCTCCTCCTCCCCCCCTCCTCCTATACTACTACTACTACTACTACTACTACTACTCTATTTGCTACTCCCAAATACTACAAAACTACTACTACTAATACTACAAACTAATCCCCCCTACTACTACTCCCACTCCTACTCTACTACTACTACTACTAACTAACTCTACTACTAAAAAATTTTTTCTTTTTAAACTTAAGCGGGTTTCCCTTTGGGAGCGGTCGCTCCCTAGGGGATTTGAAAGGCGTCGCTGATTGGCTGATAGCCTGGGGCCCAGGGGGGGCGAGGGGGTGGTGTACTTGCCTCCCCGCAACCCAAAACCCTTGCCCTTTCCCCGAAAAATATTCCCTATTTCTTTGGGTTTACTCATCTTTTTTACACCAAAAGGCCTATTTTGGTTTTCATCAGTGAATCAAAGGGAGTGATTTGGGCAACAAAAACACCCATTCCCTAAAATCAAAAGGGTAAAAATAAAACATGGGCCCGACTAAACACAAGAGTAGGCGGACTTTTTGGTTTTTTAGTTTATTGAAATGTTGTACTCCTACCCGATATTTTCCCAAACTGCCAATAATATTATGAAAAACTGAGCCTACCAGCGTGTTCATAATACAGGCTTTCATATTCCCTGAGCCTAACAAAAATCACCCAAAACAACACCAATAGTAAGATAAAGCAAGGAAAATACCAAAAGTGTAAGGGAAAAATGTGGCCCTTTCTTATTTTTTCTTCAACGCGCTGTCACTTTTCCCGCAAATTTTTTTGGGCACATACATCTTCCCAAAAACTGTTTCAAAATCCTTCTACTGGTTTTTGGTGCCTGTGGTTTTGCAGCACGTGGGAATAAGGCAAAGACCCGGCTTGGGCAAAAAGGGCTAAGAAAGTTTAAAATTTTCAAACTTGGGGCCGTGACAAAGGGGGCCATTGCTCCCCAAAACAGGAGAGGGGCCCCGTTCTCGGGTCGGGGGATCTATCAGGAGTAGATGGATGGAGGTTTGCATGGCAAGGTTGGGATGGGTCCTGCACCCCCCCCCCACCAGAGGAGGACCCACCAAAACAGAAAATGGGGCAGGGGCATGGAGCCAGACGACTCACCCCCCGTTCGACAAAACGTGTGCTGCTGCTTTTAATTTTCCCTGCCCCCTGGGCGCCAGCGGGGAATGGGCCCCGGCCACTGAGCGGGCCCCCATTCACGGTGTGGAGTGTTCGTTGCCTCGGCCCCACATTCCCCAAACGCTATCCCCCCTCTTTGGGCTTGGGCCCGGGGGGGGGCCCATTTTCCCTTTTCCCTGGGGGGGGACCAACGCCGGGCGACACCCCCACGGGGGATGGGCCCCTCGACCCACCGTGGGAACCCTTTTCTTGAAGACCCCTCCACCCGAACGAAGAGCCGTCCTCGTCGGGCCGCCCGTTTTACCCTCCTGGATCCCGTTTCGGGCCACCCCGCTCGTTGCAGGAGGCGGAAAACGGTTTTTTTCTTCGACGCGGGAACCCGGGCGCCCGGGCCGGCCCAACCCGGCGGTAAAAGCCGTCGCTGGGGTGGACGCCTCCCCGACCCAGGGACCCTTGGGGGTGTCGGGGGCCCCCCACAAGGGCTCCAAAGGCCCGGGGCAGACAAACGGGGTGCGTGCCGGGGGGGGGCAGCGGGGGGCCAAAGGGCCCCCGGGGGATTTGCCTCCGCCGTCTTCTGGGGACGGGGGAAACCCCCCGAAGGCCCAGGTGCCCCCCTTTGGGGGTGACGGCCGGGGCCCCGGGCCCGGAACCGCCCCCGCCCCCCAGGCTAAAACTTCCCGGCGAGGCAATCCACCACCATCGCCCCCCTGCCCGAGGCTATCAGCCAATCACCCACGGCCCTTTTCAAACTCCCCCCCAGGCTTTCACCCCGCTCCCCCGGAATCCAGCTTAAATGAAAACTAAAACTACTACTTACTACTACTACTAATACTAAATACCCCCTACTACCACTAAACCCCTACTTAAAATACTACCACTACTAAAACTAACCCCCTACTACTACTACTACAATCACTACCAAATTCTACCCCCCACTAGCTCTACTACTACCATACCCCACTACACCCCTAATACTACCCCACTACTACTACTAAATACTACCCTACTTTCCCTACTACTACTACCACTACTACTACTACCCCTACTACTACTCTAAATACTACCAAACCCCTACTAAACCCCCCTACTACTTTTTTTCTAAATATACTACTACTACCACTACTCTACCAACCACTAAAAACCACCACCCGCTACTTACCATCTTTAGTTAGGTAAACCCAGAGACGTGCCGGGAACGTCTCTCTCTAATTCTGCGAAGGCTAGAGCGAGAGATTTTTTGCTCGCTCGAAAACTTCTGGGGAAAATTGGAAAACTTTTAGAGAGGACTTATTTAGAGAGAGAGAAGAGAGAAAAGGGGAGAGAGAGAAGAGAGAGAAAAAAGAGGGAGAGAGAGAGAGAGGGGAGAGAGAGGAGAGAGAGAGAGGAGAGAAAAAGAGAGAGAGAGAGAGGAAGAGAGAGAAGAGGGGAGAGAGAGAAAAAAAAAAAAAAAAGCTCAAGATCTACCCAAAAAACACTTGAAACCAAAAAAAAATTTAAAAAAAAAAGAAAAAAAAAAATTTGCTTATATCTCACAACCACACACACACACACCCACACCCACACACACACCCACACACACACACACACACGTACCTTGACATGGACGTAGTGGTCTCCATAGCCATAGGAATTGACTTTTTTGAGTCCTTTGCCTGGCATTTTAATTTTGGTGTGTGAACAAACGCCTTTTGGGATCTGTGAAAATATTGCACTGGCATTTATCTTCTCTCTCTCTTTTCTCTGCTGTCTGTCTGTCGCCTCTGCTGTCGTCTCTGTCTCTGTCTGTCTCTCGGTCTGTCTTCTGTTTTGTCTCTGTCTCTGTTCCTCTTTTTTGTCTCACTCTCCCCTCTCTTCCTTCTCTCTCTCTCTCTCTCTCTCTCTGAATCTGTACAAATATTTATATAGTAGTAAGATATTTGTAAACTATTCTACTACTATTACTACTAATGGTGGTGGTAGTAGTAGTAGTAGTAGTAGTAGTAGTAGTAGTAGTAGTAGTAGTAGTAGTAGTAGTTTTTTCTTCCTATTACTAGTATGTCCTAGGGTAAAATTTTAAGTAAATAAAAAAAAAAAAAATTATAATTCTTTTTCTAAATAAAAAACAAGATTTAGATCAGATTTTGACTAAATTTTAGAGAAAAAATATTTGTATTCGCATTGAACTGGAATTTTAGAATTTGTATATAAGCTTTTATGTCACTATCTTACCTTACCAACACTTCCCCCCTTACTGCCTTGCCCCCACCAGCCCCTGCCCTCCAGCCCTCCAAACCCTGCCCTCCAGCCCTCCAAACCCTGCCCTCCAGCCCTCCAAACCCTGCCCTCCAGCCCTCCAGCCCTCCAAACCCTGCCCTCCAGCCCTCCCCTGCCCTCCAGCCCTCCAAACCCTGCCCTCCAGCCCTCCAAACCCTGCCCTCCAGCCCTCCAAACCCTGCCCTCCAGCCCTCCAGCCCTCCAAACCCTGCCCTCCAGCCCCCCACCCGGGTCAGCCGCTAAACCCTGGGGTCCGTCCGCCCTCCAGCCCCCAAACCCTGTCCCGGCCCCAAAACCGTCCCCTCCGAAACCCCACCCCTCACCCCAAACCCGCCTAGCCCCCCAAAATGGTCCGCCCCGGGGGGTCAGCACCTCCAAACCTTCCTTGCCCTCCCACCCTGTCCAGGCCCCCCGTCCTCAAATCCCTAGGGTAAACCCCTGGTCCCCCCTAAATTCCTAGTAAATGTATAAACCCCAGGTATATTAATCATTCGGGTAATGGGGCTTCAGAGGTCTTTAAAAAGCTCACCTTTTCCAGTGGGGTTTCCCTAAGAAAACCCAACAGCCCTGCCCCAAAAAACTTCCCTTGGACGGTAGTCCTGGGGCGGAACAGGGGGGGCATGTCCTACAAACCAGGGTTCAAAAAATTTTTTAACAACAGGAAGGCAACATTTTGGCTAAAAGTCACCTCAAACCTTTTCAGCCCCCCCCGCC
>JACEEZ010024847.1:24434-47850 GCA_016584305.1 Chionoecetes opilio | reverse complement strand
TGATGAATACTAACCGCTTCCAGGGGGGAAAAGAAGAGCGGAGGGAGAAGAGAAGAGAGAGATGATAAATGTAAAAGGAGGGGAGAGAAGAATTTATAGGACAATCCACAGACCAGCAAAGAACAGACAGACAGACACAGACAGACAGCAGACGCAGACAGAGAGAGAGGAACACTAACAAGATTATGATCATTTGTCAGTAAGCTGGAATCCACTTGTGTGTGTTGTGTGTGTGTGTGTGGTGTGTGTGTGTGTTGTGTGTGTGGTGTGTGGTGTGTGTGTGTGTGTGTAATAGTCCCCATCATACAGAAAAGAGAGAGAGAGAAGAGAGGAGATGAGAGAGAGAGAGAGAGAGAGAGAGAGAGAGAATAGAGAGAGAGGAAGTGTGTTAACAGGCGACAAGCCATGTCAGCTCCCTTGTCTCCAAGTTATATATAGTCACACACACACACACACACACACACACACACACACACACACACACACTAATATAGACTTGCCTGATTTCCATGTTAGTCTTGTTACAAAAAGGAGAGAACAAAAAAAAAGATAGACATATCCTATTTATACTATAATATTGCTATCCATATTGTTCATTTTTTTCGTGTTTTACAATCTTACATTTATAAAGCAGCCCTGACCTGACCTAACGTACCATGTTACCCGGCCACTTCCTTCACACGGTAGGCATATGTCCCGCGCGGGCCTCCAAGCCAGGTGGGGTGATGAATACTGCAACGGCGTGTCAGCTGCCCCCTTCACAATGAATGACCTTGCTAGCCTGCCTTCACGCGGCGGCACAACACCAGATATTTGGGCAATGCGTGCACACCACAACGCGCACACACACACACCACACACTCACACGCACGCACGCACTCCACACTACACACACACCTGGACGGCTTGGTGGGTTAGAGCGTTCGGCACATTCTGTGGTTTCGGTGTTCGTCCCCGGCCCGCTATACCCGGAGTTTTTCCACTGAAAAATTCGACGGTTTACTGTCCTCTTTGGGAGCTAGGGGAGGGGTGTGTTGTGGTGTGTGTGAGGCCCCAGCACTGCCAAAAATCGGTAATAATGGTGCTCAAGCTCGCACCTGGGGGGTGAAACTGGCGATCGCGAGTCCGATTCGAGTGAAGACGTGGGTGAATGACACCGGGTAGATAGAGAAATAGACGAAAAAGATTAATAGATAAATAGATCCATCAATCTGGTATATTCATTCATTATAGGTCTTCTCGTATATATTTTTCTTTTCCCATTTCCCCTTTTTATTTTCCTTGTGGTTGTTTTCCCTTTTTTTGTGTCGTTGAGTTACAGCAGAAAGGGGAGATCGAGACGGGTCCCCTCTCTCTCAAGGTCAACCAAGGACGTATGTGTCCTTTGTACCCCCCCTCCCCTCCTCCTCCTCCTGCTCCTCCACCCCTTCTCCCCCTGCCCTCCTGTGTTGCAAGCCGTGGTTGTCCTTAAAGTACTCTTTGTATACCTTGCAAACGTATTCTTCATTGTTAGTGGTAGTAGTAGTAACAATGGTATGTAATGGTAGTGGTAGTAGTAGTGGTTTGGGTAGTAGTAGTAGTAGTGGTGGTGGCGGTAGTAGTGGTGGTAGTAGTAACAATGGTATGTAATGGTAGTGGTAGTATAGTGGTGGTAGTAGTGGTGGTAGTGGTAGTAGTAGTGTGGTAGTAGTAACAATGGTATGTAATGGTAGTGGTAGTAGTAGTGGTGGTAGTAGTAGTATAGTAGTGTGGTGGTGGTAGTAGTGGTGGTAGTAGTAACAATGGTATGTAATGGTAGTGGTAGTAGTAGTGGTGGTAGAGTAGTAGTAGTGGTGGTGGTGGTAGTAGTGGGGGTAGTAGTAACAATGGTATGTAATGGTAGTGGTAGTAGTAGTGTGGTGGTAGTAGTAGTTAGTGATGGTGGTAGTAGTAGTGGTGGTAGTAGTAACAATGGTATGTAATGGTAGTGGTAGTAGTAGTGGTGGTAGTAGTAACAATGGTATGTAATGGTAGTGGTAGTAGTAGTGGTGGTAGTAGTAACAATGGTATGTAATGGTAGTGGTAGTAGTAGTGGTGGTAGTACGTGTAGTAGTGGTGGTAGTGGTAGTAGTGGTGGTAGTGTACAGGTATGTAATGGTAGTGGTAGTAGTAGTGGTGGTAGTAGTATTTAGTAGTGGTGGTGTGGTAGTAGTGGTGTAGTAGTAACAATGGTATGTAATGGTAGTGGTAGTAGTAGTGGTGGTAGTAGAAAAGTAGTAGTGATGGGGTAGTAGTAGTGGTGGTAGTAGTAACAATGGTATGTAATGGTAGTGGTAGTAGTAGTGGTGGTAGTAGTAGTAGTAGTGGTGTAGTATTAGTAGTGTGGTGGTGGTGGTAGTAGTGGTGGTAGTAATAGTAGTAGTGGTGGTAGTAGTTGGGTGTAGTGGTAGTAGTAGTGGTGGTAGTAGTAACAATGGTATGTAATGGTAGTGGTAGTAGTAGTGGTGGTAGTAGTAACAATGGTAGTAGTGTATGGTGGTAGTAGTAGTGGTGGTAGTAGTAACAATGGTATGTAATGGTAGTGGTAGTAGTAGTGGTGGTAGTAGTACTAGTAGTGGTGGTAGTAGTTAGTAGTGTAGTGGTGGTGGTGGTAGTATGGTGGTAGTAATAGGTAGTAGTGGTGGTGGTGGTAAGTAGTGGTGGTAGTAGTAACAATGGTATGTAATGGTAGTGGTAGTAGTAGTGGTTGTAGTAGTAACAATGGTATGTAATGGTAGTGGTAGTAGTAGTGGTTGTAGGGGTGGTTAGTAGTAGTAGTGGTGGTAGTGGTAGTAGTGGTGGTAGTAGTAACAATGGTATCTAATGGTAGTGGTAGTAGAAGTGGTGGTGGTGGTGGAGGAGGGGGAGGGAAGGATAGGAGGAGAAGGGGTATTTAATGGTAGTAATGGTAGTAGTGATGGTGGTAGTAGTAGTAGTAGTGGTAGTAGTTGTGGTGGTGGTAGTGGTGGTAGTTGTGGTGGTAGTAGTGGTTGTGAAAATCATTAATTCATCTCATGTGTTTGGGGCCCCGATAGAGAGAGAGAGAGAGAGAGAGAGAGAGAGAGAGAGAGAGAGAGAGAGAGAGGAGAGAGAGAGAGAGAGAGAGAGAGAGAGAGAGAGAGAGAGATTTATAGCTATCCTAAAAGCTTCATTCTCATGCCGGGTACATAATTTACCACCACCACCACTGCCCCCCCCCCCCCCCACACACACACACACACACAAACACACACAAACACACACACACACACACACACACACACACACACACACACACACACACATTGTACGTAATATTTCTTTTCATCACAATGGACCGTTTAAATATGCCCAAATATGCCATCGCTGCCTCACACACAGAAGAGACACACTATACCAATGACAATAACCTTATAGTCACCATCACAAACACAGCATTATTGTTATCATTATTATTACTATTATTATATCATCACCACCAACACGGCATTATTTTTATTATTATTATTATTATTATTATTACTATCATATCACATCACCAACACGGCATTATTATTATTATTATTATTATTACTACTATCATATCACCATCACCAAAACAGCATTATTATTATTATTATTACTACTATTATTATATTCCCATCACCAACACCACAACACCCCCTTAACCCCTTGAGGCCCAGAACGTAATTTCCATTGTAATTTGGGTACCATTAGACGATTTGTAGTGACTATAAGCAATGTTTTATAGCTGTGACCTGTTTAGTATCCTTGTCCACTGCTAATTTGGTTTATTTAGTTACTTTTCGTAGTTTTATGGCTAACAACAGACGATTTTATATAGTAAAGGAAAGATCTGGGCGTGAAGGGGTTAACAGGGCGCATCAGAGCGTCAACAACTGGTCCTAGCATTTCATCATATCTGCAAAAACTTAGCAATCCATCAAATTTTCCAGATGTTTTCAATTCGTCAAAAATTCGTCAGTTTTTCCACAGATCGTGTCAATGGGTCAAAAAAAATTCATATCGTTTCAAAGCTTCAAAAAAAAGTGAGAAGTCATCGATGCATCAACAAACACAGAGCTTGTTAGCAAAGCATCAAACTGACAAAAGTTATCAAAGCATCAACAAATCCACAAGTTATCAAAGCATCAAACTGACAAAAGTTATCAAAGCATCAACAAATCCACAAGTTATCAAAGCATACAAAACCTACTCGATGATGATGATGATATGTGGTGTTGCGACCGTCACAAGGGTACAATTAACGGCCTTAACATTTTTTTGATGCCGTGAAGAAAACTGGCTTTTTGACGTATTGATATGATAAGGCTGACATGCTTGGCTTAGTTGTGACACTTTGAACGCCCCCCCCCCCCCTTAACCTCATACATACTTACATACACTCAGTACGCTATCTCTCTCTCTCTCTCCTCTCTCTCTCTCTCTCTCTCTCTCTCTCTCTCTCTCTCTTCTCTCTCTCTCTCTCTCTCTCTCTCTCCTCTTCTCTCTCTCTCTCTCTGTTTTATTTATTTTTATATTTAAGCATCTAACAACATGATCTTCTCTCTCTCTCTCTCTCTCTCTCTTCCTCTCTCTCTCTCTCTCCTCTCTCTCTCTCTCTCTCTCTCTCTCTCTCTCTCTCTCTCTCTCTCTCTCTCTCTCTCTCTCTCTCTCTCTCTCTGTCACGTATCCTGTGTATGTATCGTGACCTTGTTGGCTACACGCAGGAAGGAGTCGCTGTAAATAACCTTCTTCACGATAACACAAGGGCATCCTGAACCCTTACTCACTGCTACTACTGCCCTTATCTGCCTTTCCCTCCCCTATCTCCCTGCTTCCCCCTGCTTCCCCCTGCCTCCCCTTCCACCTGCCTCCCCTTCCCCCTGCCTCCCCTTCCCCCTAGTCTTGGTGTGGTGACGGTGGTTGTTATCTCGGGTGTATTTTTGCTGTATTTTTTATATATTTGGTTTGTATTGTTTTGTCGCTCTTGGTGAAGTGGTGTGTGGGTGGGGGGTATGTGTGTGTGTGTGGGAGGGGTCTATATGTGTGTGGGGGGGGTCTGTGTGTGTGGGGGGGTCTGTGTGTGTGTGTGGGGGGGGGAGTTTCTGTGTATGTGTGGGGGGGTATTCTGTGTGTGTGTGGGGGGTATTTTGTGTATGGGGGGGGGTTCTGTGTGTGTGGGGGGTTGTGTGGGGGGGGGGGGTTGTGTGTGTGTGTGTGTGTGTGTGTGTGTGTGTGTGTTGTGTGTGTGTGTGTGTGTGTGTGTGGTGTGTGTGTTTAATCGATTAGATACGTTTCATAATTTGTTTATAGTTGATTTGTTACTAATTTTCTATCATGTTTTTCCTTCTACGTACTGATAATATATGTACCACTACTACTACCACCACTTATGCTGCTACTACTACTACTACTAACTACTACTACTACTACTACTATAACCCCACTACTACTACTACCACCACTTATGCTGCTACTACTACTACTACTACTACTATAACCCCACTACTACTACTACTACTACTACTATAACCCCACTACTACTACTACTACCACTTATACTACCACCACTTATACTACTACTACTACTACTACTACTACTACTACTATAACCCCACTACTACTACTACTACCACTTATACTACCACCACTTATACTACTACTACTACTACTACTACTACTACTACTACTACTACTACTACTATAACCCCACTACTACTACTACCACCACTTATGCTACTACTACTACTACTACTACTACTACTACTACTATAACCCCACTACTACTACTACTACCACTTATACTACCACCACTTATACTACTACTACTACTACTACTACTACTACTTACTATAACCCCACTACTACTACTACTACCACTTATACTACACCACTTATACTACTACTACTACTACTACTACTACTACTACTACTACTACTACTACTATAACCCCACTACTACTACTACCACCACTATACTACTACTACTACTACTACTACTACTACTATTATTACTATAACCCCACTACTACTACTACTACCACTTATACTACCACCACTTATACTACTACTACTACTACTACTATTACTACTATAACCCCACTACTACTACTATAACCCCCACTACTACTACTACTACTACCACTTCTACTACTACTACTACTATAACCCCACTACTACTACTAACCCCCACTACTACTACTATAACCCCCACTACTACTACTATAACCCCCACACTACATACTATAACCCAAACTACTACTACTATAAACCCCACTACTACTACTATAACCCAAACTACTACTACTATAACCCCACACTACTACTACTACCCCCACTACTACTACTAACCCCCACTAACTACTACTATAACCCCCACTACTACTACTATAACCCCCACTACTACTACTATAACCCCCACTACTACTACTATAACCCCACTACTACTACTATAACCCCACTACTACTACTATAACCCCCACTACTACTACTATAACCCACTACTACTACTACTACTACTACTACTATAACCCCCTGTACTACTACTATAACCCCACTACTACTATTATAACCCCACTACTACTACTATAACCCCACTACTACTACTATAACCCCCACTACTACTACTACTACTACCACTACTACTACTATAACCCCACTACTACTATTATACCCCACTACTACTACTATAACCCACTACTACTACTATAACCCCCACTACTACTACTATAACCCCCACTACTACTACTACTACTACCACTTCTACTACTACTCTACTACTATAACCCCCACTACTACTACTATAACCCCACTACTACTACTATAACCCCCACTACTACTACTACTACAACTCCTTGTATGTTATGCAATAAAGATGATGATGATGATGATGACTACTACTACCACTTCTACTACTACTACTACTACTATAACCCCCACTACTACTACTACTACTACCATTACTACTACTACTACTACTACTATAACCCCCACTACTACTACTACTACTACCTTTTCCTCTTCCCTTTTCCTATAAGTTTTTCTTCCACGCCTCACAACATCTGTCTCAGCATCTTGTTCCCTTGACCTTGCTGACGTCAGCGTGGAAGCGTGCAGCGTGACACACACACACAACACACACACACACACTTTTGTCCTGCTCTGAAGACAAGATGACGCACTGGTGTTTCTAGGAGCCTGTTTTTACACCTTATTGTTTTGCTGAGAGAGAGAGAGAGAGAGAGAGAGAGAGAGAGAGAGAGAGAGAGAGAGAGAGAGAGAGAGAGAGAGAGAGAGAGAGAGAGAGAGAGAGAGAGAGAGAGAGAGAGAGAGAGAGAGAGAGAGACAGACAGACAGACGACAGACAGACAGACAGACAGACAGAGAAGAGAGAGAGAGAGAGAGGAGAGAGAGAGAGAGAGAGAGAGAGAGAGAGAGAGAGAGAGAGAGAGAGAGAGAGAGAGAGAGAGAGAGAGTCGAAACGTCATTTCTCTGGCTAATGCAGTCATATATTTCTCTCATACTTTTTTCTCTTAATTAAACCAACGAGAAGGAAGGACTTGCTGGCTTCTCATGTGCTTAGTGCTTCATATAGATAGATAGAAGAATAAAGATAGATAGAGGATCCTTATATCTATCTCTGCGTAATTTCTTGGTTTCTCTCCTACTACCTTACCTTTACTACTACTACTACTACTACCTTTACTTACTACCTTACCTTTACTACTACTACTACTACTACCTTTACTTACTACCTTACCTTTACTACTACTACTACTACTACCTTTACTTACTACCTTACCTTTACTACTACTACTACTACTACCTTTACTTACTACCTTACCTTTACTACTACTACTACTACTACCTTTACTTTCTACCAGCATTACGTGACAACCTTTAAACAAGCTCTCTCTCACTCTCTCTCTCTCTCTCTCTCTCTCTCTCTCTCTCTCTCTCTCTCTCTCTCCTCTCTCTCTCTCTCTCTCTCTCTCTCTCTCTCTCTTCTTCTTACCTCCCTCTTTTATCCTGTTCTATCCTCCTCTTCCTCCTTCTCCTTCTATCCTTGTCCTCATGTATTACACCCCTTCTTCTTACCTCCCTCCTCTTCCACCTTCTTCTACCCTTCTTCTTCTTCTTCTTCTATCTCTCTCCTCATTTATCCATCCTCCGTCATACCCTCAGTCCCTCACAACACACTCTATTATATTTCTCCTTCCTTATACTTTCCTTACTTTGATACGATGTCCCCTAATGGGCCTATATTATGTATTTTTTGTTTTGCTCTAGTACTTAAGTTAACTCTTTGTCTTGTTGTTGTTGCTTTTTTGGGGTCTGTATGCCTCCGGCGAGAATAAATTATTATTATTATTATTATTATTATTATTATTATTATTTATTATTATTATTATAGTCTGTCACGCTTTCCCTTTCCTTTCATCCTAAACTTATCATTCTCTCGTTGCTTTTGTCTTCCCCTGCCTCCCGCCTCCGCTCCCCTGCATCCCTGCTCCCCTCCCTTTTCCCCTCCCTGACTCCCGCCTCCCCTGCCTCCCCCTGCATCCCTGCCTCCCCCTGCATCCCTGCCTCCCCCTGCCTTTCCCTTCCCCTACTTCCCTGCCTCCCCCTGCCTCCCCCTGCATCCCTGCCTCCCCCTGCCTTTCCCTTCCCCTACTTCCCTGCCTCCCCCTGCCTCCCTCTGCATCCCTGCCTCCCCCTGCATCCCTACCTATGCTTCCCTGCCCCCTACACTACCCCTGCCCCCGCCACCTCTCCCTATCTCTTATCTGCGCTCTCTGGTTTCTCCTCGCGCCCTGTTATCACGCGCTGAAGGTCGCTAAAGTGGGTCAGGAGATTACTGTGATAGCGTCTGGAGATAGGAAAACCAGGTGCTTGTTATCATGGCCATTGTTATGATTCTAGTAGTAATAGTAGTAGTGGTAGTAGTAGTAGTAGTAATGGTAGTAGTAGTAGTGTAGAGTAGTGGTGGAGTAGCAGTAGTAGTAGAGTATGTAGAGTTAGTAGTAGTAGAATAGTAGTGGTGGTAGTGTAGTTAGTAGTGGAGTGTAGTAGTAGTATAGTATAGTGTAGTAGTAGTAGTAGTAGTAGTGGTGGAGTAGTAGTAGTAGTAGTAGTAGTAGTAGTAGTAGTAGTAGTAGTAGTAGTAGTAGAGTAGTAGTAGTAGTAGTAGTAGTAGTAGTGGTGGTAGTAGTAGTAGTAGTAGTGGTAGTAGTAGTAGTAGTAGTAGTAGTAGTGGTGGTAGTAGTAGTAGTAGTAGTAGTAGTAGTAGTAGTAGTGGTAGTAGTAGTAGTAGTAGTAGTAGTAGTAGTAGTAGTAGTGGTAATAGTAGTAATAGTAGTAGTACTAGTAGTAGTAGTAGTAGTAGTAGTGGTAGTAGTAGTAGTAGTAATACTAGTGGTGGTAGTAGTAGTAGTAGTAGTAGTAGTAGTGGTGGAGTAGTAGTAGTAGTAGTAGTGGTAGTAGTAGTAGTAGTAGTAGTAGTAGTAGTAGTAGTAGTAGTAGTAGTGGTGGAGTAGTAGTAGTAGTAGTAGTAGTAGTAGTAGTAGTAGTAGTGGTAGTAGTAGTGGTGGTGGCGGTTGTTATCATTGTAATTGTTTTTATTGTCAGTGTATTTAGTAGTAGTTAGTAGTAGTAGTAGTAGTAGTAGTAGTAGTAGTAGTATAGTAGCAGTGTAGTAGTAGTAGTAGTAGTGGTAGTAGTGTAGTAGTAGTAGTAGTAGTAGTAGTAGAGTATTTATAGTGGTAGTATTTAGTAGTAGTAGTGGTAGTAGTAGTAGTAGTAGTAGTAGTAGTAGTAGTAGTAGTAGTTGGTAGTAGTAGTAGTAGTAGTGGTGGTAGTAGTAGTAGTAGTGGTAGTAGTAGTAGTAGTGGTGGTGGTGGTTGTTATCATTGTCATTGTTGTTATTGTCAGTAGTAGTAGTAGTGGTGGTAGTAGTTTTAGTAGTGGTAGTGAGTAGTAGTATTGGTGGGTAGTAGTGGTTAGTAGTGTAGTGGTGGTAGTAGTGTAGTGGTGGTTATTTAAGTGATAGTAGGTGGTAGTAGTATTTAGTAGTGGTAGTATTTATAGTGGTGGTAGTAGTAGTAGTAGTGGTAGTAGTAGAGTAGTAGTTGGTATTATGGTAGTAGTAGTAGTAGTGGTAGTAGTAGTAGTATAGTAGTAGTGTTAGTAGTAGTAGTGGGGTGGTAGTAGTAGTAGTAGTAGTAGTAGTAGTTAGTAGTAGTGTAGTGAGTGGTAGTAGTTTAGTAGTAGTAGTAGTGAGTGTGGTAGTAGTAAGTAATATTTTAGTAGTAGTTAGTAGTAGTAGTAGTGGTGTGGTGGTGGTGGTTGTTATCATTGCCATTGTTGTTATTGTCAGTTGTAGTAGTAGTACTAGTAGTAGTAGTAGTAGTAGTAGTAGTGGTAGTAGTAGTAGTGGTGGTAGTAGCGGTAGTAGTAGTAGTAGTAGTAGTGGTAGTAGCGGTGGTGGTGGTTGTTATCATTGCCATTGTTGTTATTGTCAGTTGTAGTAGTAGTACTAGTAGTAGTAGTAGTAGTAGTAGTAGTGGTAGTAGTAGTAGTGGTGGTAGTAGCGGTAGTAGTAGTAGTAGTGGTAGTAGCGGTGGTGGTGGTTGTTATCATTGCCATTGTTGTTATTGTTATTGTTGTTATTGTCAGTTGTAGTAGTAGTACTAGTAGTAGTAGTAGTAGTAGTAGTAGTAGTGGTAGTAGTGGTAGTAGTAGTAGTAGTAGTAGTAGTAGTGGTAGTAGTAGTAGTAGTAGTAGTGGTAGTAGTGGTGGTGGTGGTTTTTATCATTGCCATTGTTGTTATTGTCAGTTGTAGTAGTAGTACTAGTAGTAGTAGTAGTAGTAGTAGTAGTAGTAGTAGTAGTAGTAGTGGTAGTAGTGGTAGTAGTGGTAGTAGTAGTAGTAGTGGTAGTAGTAGTAGTAGTAGTGGTAGTAGTGGTGGTGGTGGTTGTTATCATTGCCATTGTTGTTATTGTCATTGTTGTTATTGTCAGTTGTAGTAGTAGTACTAGTAGTAGTTTAGCTGCTATATATAATAGTCATAGCCCTATGACTATATATATAGTATACTGCTATACATAATGAACTATATATCGGGCTAAGAGCTTAGCTGCATGCACTATAATATGCTACACCTGCATATTTTTGGGGGAAATTTTGACATTTCAGATCCTTATAAAAATTGGCCCACGGGTGTTTTTGAGCGGCGCCTGGAACTGTCGCCGACCGGAACTCTCGCCGCCGTCGTCGAGTGTTCTAATTTTTTATATTACAGGACCCAATATATACATTTAATCAAGTGTTACCCGTGTTTCTGCATTCAGGGATGAAATACTATCGTTAGCTTGATCAGTTAGGTTAAGTTAGGTGCCAATGTCCAGGTTAGGTTAAAATTTCTACGTCGGCGAGAGTTCTAGTTTGTTGTTTCGGCGACAGTTCCATAAACCTTTTGAGCACGCTGAAGCTGAACACGAATCTGGAGTCAGTTTCTTTCTCTTTGTCATACTTTTTTTTAATATAAGAATTGTACAATAAGCTATTTCTGATTATTGTATATTCACAAAAAATCTGAGGAAGAGTATTTGTAACCTGTTTTTTGTGGCCTAAGCTATGGTTCTCAGAGGCGAGAGAGAGAGAGAGAGAGAGAGAGGAGAGAGAGAGAGAGAGAGAGAGAGAGAGAGGAGAGATGAGAGGGAAGAGAGAGAGGGGAGAGAGAGAGAGAGAGAGGAGAGAGTTTATGGAACTGTCGCCGATGGGAATTCTCGCCGAAACAACAAACTAAAAACTCTCGTCGACGTGGAAATGTTAACCTAACTGGGCATTGGCCACTAACTTAACCTTAACTGATCAAGCTAACGATAGTATTTCATCCCTGAATGCAGAAACACGGGTAACACTTGATTAAATGTATATATTGGGTCCTGTAATATCAAGAATTGGAACACTCGACGACGGCGGCGAGAATTCCTATCGGCGACAGTTCCAGGTACCAGAGAGAGAGAGAGAGAGAGAGAGATGAGAGAGAGGAAGAGAGAGAGGGGAGCGAGAGAAGGGGAGAGAGAGGAGGAGAAAGAGAGAGAGAGAGAGAGAGTAAATAATAAGATTCAAAAGCCGTGCAGGTAGAGGCGGGGAGAGGGGAGGAGGAGGAGGAGGAGGAGGAGGAGGAGGAGGAGGAGGAGGAGGAGGGAGGAGGAGGACAACAGCCCACAAGAACAGAAGGGAAAGTGTTATGCTAGTATCAGGGTGGAGGGAGGGGTTGGGGTGGTGGTGGTGGTGGTGGGAGAGAGATTAGTGAAAACTGATTAAAGGTAAGAGTCTTCATAACAGTAGTAGTAGTAGTAGCAGTAGTAGTAGTAGTAGTAGTAGTAGTAGAAGTAGTAGTAGTAGAAGTAGTAGTAGTAGTAGTAGTGGTAGTAGTAGTAGTAGTAGTAGTAGTAGTAGTAGTAGTAGTAGTAGTAGTTGTTGATAACATAAATTCATGAAAAAAATAGGCAACAAAAATATAATCCTTGAGAAAACGCTTGAGCTATTGTGATGAAGAGCAACGGAAGAGGGAAAAAAGAGGAAGAGGAGGAAGAGAAGGAGGAAGGAGAGGAGAATAAAGAATAGAAAGAAGGAGGCGTGAAAGAATAACAACAATATTATGCATACATACATACGTTTAGATGTGTGTGTGTGTGTGTTGGGTTGGATTTAGGGATTCTCTCTCTCTCTCTCTCTCTCTCTCTCTCTCTCTCTCTCTCTCTCTCTCTCTCTCTCTCTCTCTCTCTCTCTCTCTCTCTCCCCCCGTCATTGTGAAGTCAATACGCGCTATCGGCGACAGTTCCTATCGGCGACAGTTCCATAAACCACTACGCACAGGGAAATGAAAAGAGTAGAAAAAGATTAATATTCTGTAAAATGTTTCCGCCCGGGATCGAACCGGGGACCTTGCGCGTGTGAGGCGCACGTGATAACCACTACACTACGGAAACGCGTATGTGATACAAGGGTAAATACAGAATCATTCCATGTCATTTAATCTATAATGGAAGGAGAAGAGGGTTTACTAGAAATGTAAATATTAATAGGGAAGATATATCAGGGATTCCTCTGTGGGGACAGAGAGAGAGAGAGAGAGAGAGAGAGAGAGATTCAGATTCAGATTCAATACTTTTATTCACAATTGAATTAACATTTGTGAAAAAGACTGTTTCGAGATAACAGTCTTATCTCAGGATACATAATATTAGCTGATGATAGTACTAGTACATTAATACGATGGACAATATTGTTGTTTTAGTAAGCTTCACATTTTTGTTTTGTTTTGTTTTGTTCTTCCTTAGATTAATCATCTAATGGCACAGAATTCTGGATGTGCAGTTAGTGTTTGTGGGAGGAGACTAATGAAGTGAATTGCAAGTTCAGCAAGGGTGGGTGTGGGCACAGAACACTGTTGTCTTTGGCGGGTAACGCAGCCACAGTCACGAAGGTAGTGAGCAAGTGTGTGCCCATCCTCAGTAGCGCACAGCCTACAGCGACGCCCTTCCTCCGGCGTGTTGATGCCAATTTCCCATCCATAAGGGTACCCAAGTTTGATCCTGGATATCACCACCTCGCACAACCGACTTAGAGGACGTTGTGGTGGGAGCAGGCACCCAGCGGCCACATCGGTGTACCACCGGGCACTCGTGCTGCCGCAGCCAGCCTCCTGTTCGTGCACCCTCCGTCTCTGAGCTTCCGCCCTTCGCCTCACAGTGCCCCTCAATTGTCGGAGGGTCCTGGGAATAACGACAGTCACTGCTTCATTCATGGTCGCCTGCTTGGCAAGGCGTCTGCTTCCTCATTGCCTGTGATGCCAACATGGGAGGCGACCCATGTGATAGTAACGCTCCTGCCCATGTTGTGAATGGCCTTGACTGCCGCACGAATGGCGTGTGTCAGGTGGGTATTCTCAGTGTCCTGCTTGTTGATGCAGGCTTATGGCAGTCATGGAGTCCGTGACGATGAGGGTGTTGAGTCTGTGGGCGGTTGGGCGTGATCCAGAGCCATAGATATGGCTGTCAGTTCAGTTTGCGTGGAGGATGAGAAATCCGAGGTTCGCGCAGAGGCTGTGTGTACGCAGCGGGTGGCAGCGGCAACAGGATCCTCGCCACCCATTTTGCACACAAAGGCTGCGCCTGATCGTCCTTCGGCAGGATCTGTAGATCCGTCGGTGTAGTACACTGCTGCGTATGGCTCCCTGACGCCTTGTATGTTTTGCAGACCTTCCTGCCTTAGTTCCACGGGTAGGCAGTCACGTTCTTTCGCCGCGGGGGCCTGACAACTGTTGTGATGAGTGTGACCTCCCAGGGCCGTGGCGTTACGCTCCAGAGGAATGACGGCAGTATTTATGGCCTCCCAGGCGACACCAGAGTGTTGTAGTGTCTCTATCGCCGTCTTAAGCCACCTGCCTTGCCCTCGGTGACCTTCATGATGATTGTGAAGCTGAGTGTGGACTTCATCGGGATGGTCGGCTCTGATGTATGATTTATGAGGAAGTTGGCCGTCATAACTTTCAATCTTGCTGTCAGTGATGACACTTGGGTCTCCGCCCTCATGTTTTCAGTCTTGGTCCATTTCGGTGCTCCCAATATGGTCCTCAGCGCCTCATTCTGTATTGTTTCAAGAGATTTCGCATCTGTAGTGGTGATATGTAGGAGAACAGGACTGGCATAATCAACAAGTGAGCGTACCAAGGATTTGTATGCGCTCAGGATCACGGTGCCTGAAGCTCCCATTCCCTTCCATGACATCGCCCTCAATATCCTATTCCTTGCCCGCATTTGTCATTCAGATGCTGGATCTCAGCCTTGCAACCGTTGTTACGGGCAACAATGACGCCAAGATAACGCTGCGTCGCTACCCACTCTACGTTTTGACCTTGGAGTCGTAGTGTGTCCAGAGAGAGAGAGAGAAGCAGCATAACGTAACCTAAATTAAAACACCATAAATTAGTACCCACTCCAACTTGAGGAAGTTGTGAGGCAACGAGGAGGAGGAGGAGGAGGGGGAGGAGGGGAGGTTCAGTAGGAAGAGGTTTGTAGTGATTATAGCTATTAGGTGGAAGCTGAGAGAGAGAGAGAGAGAGAGAGAGAGAGAGAGAGAGAGAGAGAGAGAGAGAGAGAGTGTGTGTGTTTAGTGAACTGATATAGCAAAATTATCTTTGGGGACGCAGCCCCTCCCCCCCCCACAATTATGTTAGGAGAATATTTGTCAATACGTGACTAGACATTGAAAGGTGGGGTTGCCACACAACGCCAGTATTTCTATTTTTTCCTGGGAAAAAAGTACTATTGCGGGCATTACTATAAGACCTTTTCTGTTGCTGTTTCGTTACATTAATATATGTAAATCATTTTCTCGCATGTTTTTAATGAAAATGGGACATTTTAATCGTAGAATAAGTATTTGTCAAATGATTTAGTGCGCGCCCACTATTCCTATTATTATAGTATGAAGGGCCAGAAATATACAACTTTTCCTACACAGAGAACTTTCTTGATTTATACATATATATAAATGCAACTGACGAATACCAGCAAAGTATATAAGAAACATTAATTTTTACAGCAGTGTGTTGATGCCTGAGGTACGACACTTTCTATAGACTAAAACACGTGTTCTTTATCCCAAGCACCCCCTCCCTCCCTTGTCAGCCTCCCGTGCGATCGTACGTCTGGCCGCGTATCTTCCTGATACAGTTTTCGAAGATTTCTATATACATATGCTATGCCACTTGGATCCGTAACTTTCTTACAGTCATAATTGACTTGAACAATAATACTGATGTACCTCATATTTATCACGTTCATATTAATCATGTATAAGACATATACAAGTACTACAGATATTCATTCATATATACGAAGATTGTGATTAACATGGAGATTGAAATGTATGGGATATGTATGTGAGTAATTCATGATACTATGAAAGTAACTTCATTACTGAGAGGGGCTCTTATGTAGAGTAAACGAAAAAAACTATTTACGAAAAAATGATTAGTCACCCTTTTGCCCGCAGGGGGAAAAAGGGAAAAAAATGTAAACCTACAGACGGGGGACCCTGCCTCGCGTCTAAAGGCCTATAGGGCGTATTGTATCAAACAGCAGTTGGATCAAATTAAGAAAAGGTTGGGTAAAAGTATATATGATTTATTAGTTGAATATAGTTTATTGTTTTATAAATAATAAATAATTTTTTTTATTTTTGTGGATCCTCATTTTTTAATTTTTTTAATGTTTTGCATTTACTAAGATCTGCGTAGGTTCCTGGCGCGTCTCGAAACCCCAAAACCCGGGGTCCTTGTTTATCCCGGACCCTGCTCCTCCTCCTCCTCCTCCTCCCGTTTCCGCCACCTGCCCCGCCCTGGGTGGTGGTGGCTGGGGGGGATCGTCACTCCAGCCCTTTCCCCGGGTGCTGGGGGACAGTCTGGGCACTCCCTGCCTTCCCCTGGGTGACTGGCTGGCTGGGTGGGTGGTGGGACTCTGTCCTCCCCGCCCCCCTGGGTGGCTGGCTGGGTGGGACAGTTGTACTCCCGCCTTCCCCGGCTGACTGGCGGCTGGTGGCTGGGACAGTCTGCATCCCTGCCTTGCCCGGCTGGCTGGTGGGCTGGGACCTGTCCTCCTGCCTTTTCCCTGGCGGCTGGTGGCTGGGGGACAGTCTGCATCCCCGCCTTCCCCCGGCTGGCTGGGGGGCTGGGACAGTTGCACTCCCCGCCTTGCCCTGGCTGGCTGGTTTTGGGTGGGACAGTCTGTCCTCCTGCCTTTCCCGGCTGGGTGGGGCGGGACAGTCTGTCACTCCCTCCTTGCCCTGGCTGGGCCCGGCTGGGCAGTCTGTCACTCCTGCCTTCCCCATGGGTGTGGCGTGGTGGGGCGTCTGTCACTCCCCGCCTTTCCCCCGGGTGGCTGGCTGGGGTGGGACAGTCTGTCACTCCCTGCCTTCCCTGGGGCTGGGCTGGCTGGGGACAGTCTTCACCCCCCCCCTGCCTTGCCCCCCGGCTTTGGCTGGCTGGCTGGCGGTGGGACGTTGTCACCCTCCTTGCCCTGGCTGGCTGGCTGGCTGGCTGGGACGTCTGTCACCCCTGCCCTTTCCCGGCTGGTGGCTGGGTGGGGCATCGTCACTCCCCGCCTTGCCCCGGCGGCTGGTGGCTTTTGGGGACAGTCTGTCACTCCCTGCCTTGCCCGGGGGTGGTGGCTGGCTGGCTGGCTTTGGGTGGGACAGTCTGTCCTCCCTGCCTTCCCTGGCCCCGGCTGGGGGCTGGCTGGCGGGGGGCAGTCGTCAATCCCTGCCTTGCCCCGGCTTGGGGTGGCTGGCTGGCGGGGGACATCTGTCACTCCCTGCCTTCCCCTGGCTGGCTGGTGGGGGGACAGTCTGTCACTCCCTGCCTTGCCCTGGTGGGTGGTTGGGGGGGGACGTTGTCATCCCGCCCTTTCCCTGGCTGGTGGTTGGCTGGGGACAGTTGTCACTCCCTGCCTTCCCCTGGCTGGCGGGGTGGGTGGGGGGCAGCTGCACTCCCTGCCTTCCCCCGGCTGGCTGGCGGCTGGCTGGCGGGGACAGTCTGTCACCCCCTGTGCCTTGGCCCTGGCTGGCGGGGACAGCCCTGTCACTCCCTCCCCTTGCCCTGGCTGGCTGGCCGGGGCTGGTTTGTGCGGGGACAGTCCTGTCACTCCCTGCCTTGCCCTGGCTGGCTGGCTGGCTGGCTGGCGGGGACAGTCTGTCACTCCCTGCCTTGCCTGGCTGGCTGGCTGGCTGGCTGGCGGGACAGTCTGTCACTCCCTGCCTTGCCCTGGCTGGCTGGCGGGCTGGCTGGCGGGGACAGTCTGTCACTCCCTGCCTTGCCCTGCTCCTCCTTCTTCTCTGTCTTGGCTCGCGGGGAGCAGTCTGTCAATCCAATGCCTTGCAAGTTTGTCTCCTTTTGACTTTCTTGCTAGTGTTTTCTTTTTTTGTGGTCTTTTGTTTTCATTTGGTGGCGATCTGTCAGGTTGTGTTCTTTGGGTGTGCAGTTTGTCTGGTCGTCGTTGTTGGGAGTGTTGTTGTGTGTTTTTCTTTTCTTTTGTTGTGTGTGTTTGTGCTGTGTTCTTTTTGTTGTGTGTGTTTGTGTTTGTGTTCTTTTTGTTGTGTGTGTTTGTGCTGTGTTCTTTTTGTTGTGTGTGTTTGTGCTGTGTTCTTTTTGTTGTGTGTGTTTGTGCTGTGTTCTTTTTGTTGTGTGTGTTTGTGCTGTGTTCTTTTTGTTGTGTGTGTTTGTGCTGTGTTCTTTTTGTTGTGTGTGTTTGTGCTGTGTTCTTTTTGTTGTGTGTGTTTGTGCTGTGTTCTTTTTGTTTGTGTGTGTTTGTGCTGTGTTCTTTTTGTTGTGTGTGTTTGTGCTGTGTTCTTTTTGTTGTGTGTGTTTGTGCTGTGTTCTTTTTGTTGTGTGTGTTTGTGCTGTGTTCTTTTTGTTGTGGGTTGTTTGGGGGTTCTTTTTTTTGGTCATTAGTTCTACTTTTGGGAGTTTTTTTTTTTGTATATCATCTTTTTCTTATTATGGCTTTTCCTTCCTTTACTCTACCTCATCCCACTACACACCCCATGCCCACACTACACCCCCAACACACACACCACACACACACACACACACACACACACACACACACACACACACACACACACACACACACACACACACACACACACACACACTGTGATGGAAATTCAGTTTTCCCGCGTGTGTGTTGTGGCGGTCAAGATGGCTGGGGCAGAGCATAGCTCCGCCCCTTTGGCCTAGGAAGTATGGGTTACTAGGCAACCAGTACCTGGCAACTATGTGTTGCCAGGTACGCGCGTTGCCGCACGCCGCCAGATAGGTGGTCACCCATATAAAAGAGGTCATGGACCTCGCGTCGCTACCTCCTATCCTACCGTGAAACTATCCTACCGTGGTTCGGACGAGGCCACATTAAATCCAATGACCCCTCTGCTATACGGAGGTAATCTTACCCTTTTACTCTGCTGCAAAACTTTATACTCCTACAATCCACTCCGTTCCGCTCGACCTTCCCCTCACTATCCGTGGTTCGGATCCCACGAAAAACTGTAGGTCCCTCCGCTATACGGAGTCCTTCTTCCCCTGTCCACTCGTTGGTAAAAATAAAACAAAAACAAAAAAACACTTTTAATCTCAGACTTCTTTCACTAATTTTTTCACACATTCCTTCCTCCTTCTGGTATGTGTTGGAATCGGGGGATGGGGTTGAGAATGACGCCAGCCGCCCGTGCGGGGTGCCGTGGCGCTTGGGGGTGTGCGCGCGTACATGGTAGTGACAGAACAAGTAAAAACTATAACCCAAAATCAAGACAAGTAACAAAAAAAAAAAAAAAAAAAAAACAAGATAAGAAGAAAAAAGAGAGAAGAAAGAAAAGAAGAAACAAGTCAAGTCTGAAGAAAAAAAAGAACAAGATCAAACAAAAACAAAAAACTGAAGAACCCTGCGGTGGGCGGCGGGAGTGGGCGCGGGGCTGTCTTGGGTGTGTCCGGGGTTCCATCTTCCGAGGCCCATGCCCTGCCAAGCCGTCCCAGAGTGGTTTCTGTTTGCTCGTGCGGGTTGAGAAAGCGTGTCGGGATGTCGAGACCGACCCACAACAACAACATACAAACACTTACAGCACCTGGGTTAAGGCCCGGAGACTTTTTCTCTTACTAGCCTCCTTTCTCTCACCCATCTATTCTTCTCCCTGTCCCCACTTCCCCATCTCCTGCTTTCTCTTTTTATATTCTGATTCTGATTCTCGCGTCGCCCTCCACTCCTGGCCTCCACTCGTATAGTGTTGTGTGAGGAGCCGCTGTGTCGGGCGTGGGCGTCACGTGAGAGGCTGTGAGTCCTTCTCTCCCTCGATACCTGGCAGTGTGAGTATCTTGTGAAGGTTTTCTATGCATTATTAGTTCACTGTTGTGGGTTGGCTGTATTTACCGAAAGTGAGTGTAGGTAGAAAGTATTGTGTGTCTAGGTTGAGGCTCCGTAGAAACGCTCTTTGGTGATTCTTTTAGATACAGGAGGTTAGAGAGAACATAAGAACATAAGAAAATAAGGAAGCTACAAGAGGCCGTGAGGCCTACATGAGATAGTTCCTGTTACCTAACACTACCTACATCCACCTTCCATCCCCATCCATGAACCTATCCAGCCCCTCTTTAAAGCTCCCCAATGACTCCGCACTAACTATCTGTCTACTGAGTCCATTCCAATCATTCACCACCATATTTGTGAATCAGTTTTTCCTTATTTCTTTTTCAAATTTACGCTTTTCCAGCTTGAATCCGTTACTTCTTGTTCTACCCTGGTTAATAGCCGTAAGAAATGTTCCTACCTCCTTTATTAAATCCCTTGATCCACTTAAAAACTTCTATCAGATCATCCTTTCTCTGCGTCTCTCGAGTGAGTGTAACTTTAATAGCTTCAATCTCTTCTCATAACTAAAGTTACGCATCCCTTGAATAATTTTGGTCATCCTTCTCTGCACTGATTCTAACAAGGCTTTATCCATCCTGTAATATGGAGACTAAAACTGAACTGCATAGTCTAGGTGAGGCCTGACTAGAGCCAGATAAAGCTTTAGAATAACTTCCGCACTTCTACTTTTAACACTTCTGGTAATGAATCCTAACACTCTATTAGCTCTATTTCTAGCCTCAATACATTGTTTCCTAGGTCGGAGGTCTGGGCTTACCCTCACTCCAAGATCTTTTTCACCTTCTGATCTTTTCAGCGATACATTGTTATGGTGTATCTATTACCAGGGTTTTTTCTACCAACATTCATAACGCTACATTTATCAATATTTAATTCCATCTGCCATCTGACTGCCCACTCGTTAAGTTTATCTAAGTCTCCCTGCAATATGTTTACATCAGACTGTGATCCAATAATCCTACCCACCTTAGTATCATCAGCAAACTTGCTGATATTACTGTTAATCCCACTATCCAAGTCGTTGATGTAAATCAAAAATAGTAATGGACCCAAAACAGACCCTTGTGGAACTTCACTTGTCACCTGTCTCCATTCAGATTTAGAACCATTAATTGTAACCCTTTGTTGCCTATCACTTAACCAAGCTCTGATCCAATGAAGAACCTTCCCATCTATTCCATGAGCCTTAACCTTATTTAAGAGTCGCTCGTGTGGTACTTTGTCAAATGCCTTACTAAAGTCCAGATATATTATATCATAATCCTTATCATTATCTGCCGTCTCATAAACTTTCCTATAAAAACTCAATAAATTGGTGAGACATGACCTACCCTTGGTGAATCCATGTTGAGAATCATTGATCAAACTATGTTTATCTAAGTGCTCTCTAATGTTTTTTGCAATAATAGATTCCAATAATTTACCTACCACTGATGTTAGACAAACGGGTCGATAATTTGACTTTAGTCCTCTGTCTCCCTTCTTAAATATGGGAACAACATTTTCTTTCCTCCACAATAATGGCACATCGCCTATCTTAACCGATTTCCTAAAAATGTGCACTAACGACTCACTAACAACTTCTGCATTCTTTTAGTACTCTGGGATACACTTCATCTGGTCCTGGCGACTTAAAATTCTTAATTTTATCTATACCCTCTTCCACCATTTCCCTAGTTATCACAATATCTTTGAGTTTCTCCTCATCGCTTCCATTAAACATCTGTTCACTTTCAGGTATTGACTGTTTATCCTCCTGAGTAAAAACACTTCAGAAATAGTCATTTAGGGAGAAGGGAAGAGAGAGTGGGTGAGTTTTGGCAACGTCGCGCTGGTATCCATATCTGAGAATCTTCTGTGACTGGTGTTCAGTGTTTACTTCATGTTGTAAAGAGTAATTGTAGTTAAGTGTTAATTATATGTAGATAGTAATTTGTTGACCTTGTTTTAAATACCCTTGAAACAGCGTAACTAGACCCACGTGTCCCTGGAGCATGACCTGGCTGGCGACCTCGTGTGACTCATCCTGACAACACACACACACACACACACACACACACCACACACACACACACACACACACACACACACACACACACACACGAACCCCTGAAGAATTAGCCGCCTGCCCTTATACCCTTCCCCTCTCACCCCTTCCCCCTCACCCCTTCCCCCTCCCCTTAACCCTCCCCTTAGCCCCCCTTCAACCCCCCCCTTCAACCCCCCCAGCCAGGCATTGCCTCACCTCTACTCCCCTTAACCCATCTTTGTAAATAATAATAATAATAATAATAATTTTATTTTCACCCGAAGGCATACAGGAAAACAAGGTAAACTAGGGGGGGGGGGGGGGGGGGCACTCAGTAGAGCGCATACCTCCGCCCGAATATTTAATCAATTATATAAATATATATATATATATATAATATATATATATATATATATATATATATATATATATATATATATATATATATATATATATAATATATTATATATTTTATATATTATATAGCATTATGCACTCAGTATGAGCGCATACCTCCGGCCGAATATTTCATCAATTGGTTGCCATGGCAACAGTTGTCAATAGATTTCATCCAAAATTAAATCAGTTCTTCCTTATACCAAATAGACTTGGTATACCGAGTTTGGTCCAAATCTATTCGTAACTTTTCGAGAAATCCTGTACACTAACAGACAGACAGACAGACAGACAGACAGATCGGGGTGAAAACATGACCCCTCCAACTTTGTTGGCGAAGGTAATAACAATATAATAAACAGACATAAGGAATATTACTCCCTCCCCTCCCTCCCCCTCCCCCCCTCTCCCCTTCCTCCCCCTCCACCTCCTCCATACACGTCCATAATAATAATAATAATCTTAACCCCTTCACGCCCATATCTTTCCTTTGCTATAAAAAATCGTCTGCTGTTGGCCATAAAATTACGAAAAATAACTGAATATACCATTTTTTTTAGTCTACAAGGATACTAAACAGGTCATATCTATTAAAATATTGCTTATAATCACTAGAAATCGTCTAATGGTACCCAAATTACAATGGAAATTACGCTCTGGGTCTCAAGGGGTTAATGTCACCCGGAGGCATACAGGCAAAAAAAAAAAAAAAAAGACAAAGATTTAAAAATGCACGCGACCTCTCCTGCTCTGCCCCGGATCTCTTCCTCCCCTTATCTTTGTTTCTTCTCTGGACGCTTAGCTTGTCTGTGTGTCTGTGTGTGTGTCTGGGTGTCGCCATCGCCTGGTCGTTCGCCCCTCGAGCACTGCCTTTTTCAAGGACAACACCGAGGCTCTGACGCCACGCCAAGAGGGGCATCAAAGACCTTCCTGGAAAATGTTGCCGAGGACAGAAAAAAAAAGTATTGTCCTTTTGTTTCTTTTTTTAACTTTTAGCATT
>JACEEZ010024847.1:12500-23840 GCA_016584305.1 Chionoecetes opilio | reverse complement strand
ATGCCCGTGACGCCACCATAAGGATACCACCCGCTCCGCTCCCCGTACAAGTTTACCTACCTAATATAATGTTTATCAGTATAAAAGATATACTGTTATCTTCGGAAATGTTTGTTCTATAATATTATCAAATAAAAAACTGTAAAACACACAAAGAAAATGCCATTATGAGACTTTCAAGAAATATGCATTAACTTAAACTCTTCGCCATTTAATATTTTGCTCGCAAACATTTTACAAGGCGAATATCAATAGAAGCGGAATTTAATTAGCTTTCCATTGATATATTTCGTTTAGTGATAAATGAATTAGCGGCATGCATAAATTAGCGTTAACTAAATATAAAAAATCATCAATCGGGAAAATTACCCGATTGATGATTTTATTTATTCATCTAACGCTAATTTATGCATGGTTCTAATTCATTTATCAGATAACGAAATATATCAATGGAAAGCTAATAAAATTGCGCTTCTATTGATATGTTTCATGGTAAATGTTGACTCGCAAAGTTTTTAATGGCGAAGAGTTGAAGTGAATAATAAGTTCATGCATATTTCTTCAGTCTCGTAATGGCATTTCTTTAGCGTGTTTTATTGTTTTTTATTTGATAATATTATAGAACAAACATTTACGAAGATAACATTTATAAATAGCATTTATAAATTACTGTATAATATACGTGGGACAGACAGAGCGAGGGAGAGGACGGAGCGGGTGTGATGACCATTGACCAATGCTGATGACGTCACGAGGCTGTGACGTTACGTCGCTCAGGCCTGTATAAGAAGGCCGTGGTAGTTGGCATATGTCGTCTGACCTTGAATATAGGGGCTTGAAGTGTCAAAGGCGGTAGGACAACCACTGCAGGTGACTGTACCTTAAAAGGCTTAAATGATCTGATATTCTTATTTGATCCACCTTTATCTGAGTCTCAGTAAGGCACATTATTGTATTGTTATCTATAAGATTTTCCACCTCAGATATCTTCACATTTATTAGTCCTTGTATATTTAAACATTTTATTTTTATACACTTACTTGTCTCTTTAGTCAATAACTCCTTTCCTTTATATTTTCTTATCTCTTCTCCTGTCTTACTTCTTAAAAATTTATTTTATATATTGCTTCCTTCTTAATATACAATCCAATTTCTCCGGCATCCTTTCTTCTGTTCATCTCCTCTCTGAGTTCCCTGTCTTTCTCTCGCTGCGCTCTTGTTAGGTCTGGCGCAATAATCACCCTTCTAAACTCCTCCAATCGTGCGTTTCTGAGGTTTCTTCCATTCTTCACTATTTCCCACTTGACCTTTGCACTTTTGAGTTTCACCAATAAGGGTCTTGGTCTTCTCTGTCCTTCACCGCTTCTAACAATACCCAACCTTGCCACTTCTGCTATATCCCCTAGTCATTGTACTCCACCACCTTCCTTGATGTCCCCTAGTCATTGTACTCCACCACCTTCCTTGATGATTGCGTCACAAAACTCTCTATCCTGCTCCTCTCTTTGTTGTAGTGTATCACCTTCAGCCTCGATCACACTATACATTACCAAGTTTGCTGCTCTTTGTCTTTCATTGTCTTCTTCCCTTACCACCAGAGTTATCTCCTCCTTCATCTCCTTAAGGATTTCTGTCTTCACTATTTTTTTTGTTTCCTTAACCATTTTCTGCTCTTAGTTCCTTCCATTTACTTTCTAACAATTCATCTGTACATGCAGTTTTTTATTTTCTTGTTTCCAGAGCTTTCATTCTGTCTACTAAGTTTCTTACCTCTCCCCTACAGGGTGCACAGAACTGTAATGGTGTTATGTTAAATGTTTGATATTCTGAAAATTTTATGTACATATTCACTTGTTATTGTTCATGTCCCTTTCTGTGTGGTATAACGTGCCCACATGCACGTTATACCACACAAAAAGGGACATGAACATAACAAGGGTCCCACGTGGCTTACTGACTGTGCATCCCCTGAACCCACGCCCACGAGGTAACTTCCTGACCTGTGCCTCTTCTCCACGTTTGGGTTTCCCAAAACGTGCATCGCAGCCTTCCCGGGGTAACTCTCCTGATGTGCTTCGCTGTGTCTGCCTGCGGCCGCCGCGTCTTCCTGGTATGTCACGCCTTCTCGGGGCGGTCTGATGCCTGACCACGCCGCCCGCCTTCACGTCCCGCCCTGCTGTGCTCACAGTTCCTCTCCCGTGACGCCCACGAGTTTCCTTGGCGTCCACGTGCTTCGCTGTCTACGCCCACGAGTTTCCTTGGCGCCCACGTCTTCGCTGTTCTACGCCCATGAGGTAACTTCCTGCTGTGGCGCCCCGTCTTTTCCGGTTTGGTTCGTCACTTTTCTGCTGCGCATTCGTCATCTAGCTGTCCTGCCTCGTCGCCCGACGCCCGTCATTCACGCCTGCAAGACGTCTCCAGTTGCGTTAGCGTGTGATGGTGTTTTTAAGCGTTCATGTGGTCTCTTGGACAGTTTGGGGGGAGCCTTTTAGTGTCCCATGGCGTTCTTTTGGGGTTCTCTTGGACACTTGCGAGAGCCTTTTTCTGTGCGTAGGTATAATTATTTTTTTGTGATCACCTAAAGATCCGTCACCCCAGAATGTCCCCCTGAAGATTCCCCGGTTTCCCCCCACCCCAGGATTTCCCACCTGAAGATCCGTCACCCCAGGATTTCCCACCTGAAGATCCGTCACCCCAGGTTTTTCCCACCTGAAGATCCGTCACCCCAGGATTTCCCACCTGAAATCCGTCACCCCAGCCCACAATGAATATAATTTATAAAATGATGATAACAAATATATTCCTTTGTGTTATGCTCTTGGAGAAATGCATCTTCTGAATTCGAGAACGGGCAAAAAAGATCCATTCTTATAGACTTAGGGGATTTGTATACTTCAGGCAGTCTTTTTTTTGGGGTTTTTTCCACAAAAACCATCCTTCGATCTGGAGTATATTGTCAAATTCATCCAGTTATCACAAGTATCACACTTAACTTCACGCTTTAAAAGTCTTTTTTTGTTGAAGCCCCCGAATAACTTTAGTGAATCATCACACAGCAGTGGTAGGACGCTTGGTTTGGAAGGTAGTGGAATCATCACACAGCAGTGGTAGGACGCTGTGGTTTGGAAGGTATGGAACCCATCACACAGCAGTGGTAGGACGCTGTGGTTTGGAAGGTAGTGGAATCATCCCCAAAACAGTGGTAGGACGCTGTGGTTTGGAAGGTGTGGAATCATCACACACGTGGAGGACGCTGTGGTTTGGAAGGTAGTGGAATCATCACACACAGTGGAGGACGCTGTGGTTTGGAAGGTAGTGGAATCCACACTAACTCCTATGACTTATATTTTTTAGTCAACTTATTTTTATATAGTCCTCCTACCTGACTGGAGGGTCCTGACTCTCTGGGGCTTTTACCCTTTTGACCTGACTATTTGGAAAGTGAAGTCAGTTCAAGTCTTGACCCCCTTGAAGATCCGTCACTCCAGGATATCCCACGAAGATCCGTCACCCAGATATCCCACTGAAGATGCATCGTCACCCCAGGATACCCCCTGAAGATCCGGCCCCAGGGATACTCCCATCCTGAAGATCCGTCACCCAGGATATCCCACCTGAAGATCCGTCACCCGAGGTACCCACCTGAATATCCGTCACCAATATCCCACCTGAAGATCGTCACACCAGGATATCCCACCTGAAGATCCGTCACCCCAGGATATCCCACCTGAAGATCCGTCACCCCAGGATATCCCACCTGAAGATCCGTCACCCCAGGATATCCCACCTGAAGATCCGTCACCCCAGGATATCCCACCTGAAGATCTGTCACCCTGCCAAACTCTGGGGTGACGGATTTTCAGGTGATCCTTTTTTTTTTCCGCCACTCGCAAAATGGCGTGTTCTGTGCCCACCCACCGCCCGCGTGGTCGCCACCCCCACCCCCCTCCCCAAGCACCCCCCCCCCTTCTCCCTGTATCGGCCCACTAGGTCATCCCTCCCTCACCCCCGCCATGCTGCACCCTCGACCCTGGTCACGTGAGTTGGAGATTGGTGTCTCCGGGAGGGAATTATCCCTCCCGGCCTCCCTCGCCGACCCTCGCGGTCAAACCAGGGGATTATCTCCTTGTCTCCTCCACCTGACGCCCCTGATGTCGGCCACCCATCGGCGCCTGTACGGCCGCCACGCCCACGGCCGCCCCTAAGATGCTGAACGCCCCACCTGATATTTACATTTTTTTGCATGACTTGTCATCTATGTTTTCTATCTGGCAATGATGCCATATTCACTTGTTATTGTTCATGTCCCTTTCTGTGTGATATAACGTGTGGCCACGTTCTTCTTTGTCATGGGGGGGAGGACTGTCATGGGGTTATGTTAAATGTTGATATTCTGGCAACCGCCGGCTGCGCATGGCGCCAGTACTTTGTCGCTGCGCTTGGCGCCTGTATTTTGTTTATCTACGGGGCAGCCAGGTCAGCCAGCAGGTCAGCCGGCTTGCCTCTGACTCTGACCCAACCCCACTCAGTGGCACTCACCCACAGCGACTACTGAGAGAGGTCGCGCCTCTCCTCGCGGCCTTGCCCGCTTAGGCCTTTGTATTGGCTTCCTCTCACGTGATATATATATACAAATACACACAGCATCCTACGGCGACCCGAGTATTCTTAATTTCTTATATCCCTGCATCATCATCGTCAACAAGGAGGTACAGTACTTATCACTGACCGCACTCACCGGGGCACGCCCTTCAAGAGACGTGTTTGACTTACTACACGCTGCCTTTTAGACCACTCGCTACCTACTATCTACACCCCGGGCTGCTCCCATACCACGCGTCCACTACAACTACACGCCCTGATTATCCATTACAGAACCATTGCTGTTCTTTAGCCTTTTTTAATGCTTATACAATCCATACTGACCTTTTCACATCCAGCATGGACCAGGTCGCATTTGTCACACTGAAGGTCATTATCTAATTCTGCCCTCACCTCCTCCTTACATCTGCTACACCAGGCTGGTTCTTCATCCTGTGCTCCGCTGGTATCCTCTTGTCTTCCTCGTGTGTTTACCATGTTTAGTGATTTGTTTACAAGCTGCTGATTGCCTCGATGATCACACCTCCTTCTTACACCACTAGTACGACTCAATGTTCACCTCTTCCTTGTCACCACGTTCCTTTAACTCTTTCTGACACCTCTACTACCACTTCTTAGTCACAACGCTTCTTTAGTTCCTCTCTAATATTGTCTTCATTTCAATTTTCCTCAATCGTTCCTCTGAATGTTTGTTCACTCCGCCATCTTCTTTGCTCCTCCTGTCACACTGCCTGCGCCCGGTGTCGTCCTGGGATAGAAGGGGGGGGGGGGGGGGGCTTCATCTGTTACCTGCTGTCTTCTGTGTCTGTCTGTCTACTTGCCTATCTACCCTACTCTTGCAGCATCCCTCCCTCTCGGTGTGTGTGTGGTGTGTGTGTGTGTGTTTAGTTTGTTCCTGTTTTAGGTTTTTTTCTTCGTCTGAACTTAATTTTTTTTATCCGCCATCTTAATACTTGGCTTTAGTCCATTGTTTGCTTACACACACACACGCACACGCACACACACACACACACACACACGCACGCAACACACACACACACACACACACACACACACACACACACCACACACACACACAAACTATTTCGAAAATATAAAATGTAAAACAAAAAGAGACAGACAGACAGATGGACAGACAGACAAGGGTTGAAGTGACCTTGACCGCCAGAATGAGGTGGCTGGTCAGGGGTGGTTAGGGCCGCACGGAAACCCTGACAATTTGATTATCTCCTTCTCCTCCTCCTTCTCTTTCTCCTCCTCCTTCTCCTCCTCTTTCTCCTTCTCTTTCTCCCTCTCCTCCCTCTTCTCTTCATCCTCCTCCTCCTCCTTTCTATCTGCGCCTATTCCTTCTTTTCCTTATCTTCCTCAATCTCCTCTTCCTCAATCTCCTCCTCCTCCTCCTCCTCCTCCTCCTCCTCCTTTCCACTTTTTTCTTTTTCTGTCATATTTATCCTTATTTTGTTATTCTATATCTTCCTAATCAACATTTACGCATACGAAAAATTCCCTTCTTATCGCCGCCAGCCTTCCCGATAAAACCCTTAAGCGGCGACCTCAAGCTTCCCAAGGCGATACCCTGTGGCGCGTTAGAGAGAGAGAGAGAAAAAAAAAGAGAGTAATATTGACATTATTATTATTATTGTATCAGGTTTTTTCAGTATTCTGAGAGAGAGAGAGAGAGAGAGAGAGAGAGAGAGAGAGAGAGAGAGAGAGAATGCAGTGGCAAATACAAACTCTTTACTCTCATTGGAATAAATCTGTTTCCTTTCCTCCTTTTTTAGCCTTTGTTATTTTGTTTCTTCCTTCATTTAAACAGTTATAATCACACAGAGGGTTTAAAAGGTAAATAAGTTAAGGCAGTAAGTGTTCAAGATTCTCTCTCTCTCTCTCTCTCTCTCTCTCCTCCTCTCTCTCTCTCTCTCTCTCTTCTCTTCTCCTCTCTCCTCTCTCTCTCTTAATTAAAGTAGTCGTCCAGACCATTTCATCATTCCTGATTTAATGCAGTCAAATCATAGCCATTGACGAGTATATCAACAATACGTCGTCACTTTTTGTATCCAGTCAGCCGTTTTTAAATAATCCGCAATCAAAATCTGCAAATTCCCCGAGTTCTCAAAACGCACTCAAGATTTGCAGACGCTCAGGCTCAGGCTCCGTGACGTACCATCAGGGAGGCTCATCTTCCCGCGCTGATCAGAGGCACGTAAACACAGAGATAAATATAATAGTACTTGAAGATATTTGGGTGTTTCTGATAGATTTTTTTTGCTATATGCCACATGCATGCATCCTTTATGGGTGCAGCATGCTTCCTTCCCACACACACGCCTGCACACCGACACCCTTCCCACACACACGCCTGCACACCGACACCCTTCCCACACTCACGCCTGGGAAATACTTTGGAACTCATCCTTCCGGCTTTGACTGAAATGAACTACCGCACTGTATTGTATGCTTATTATACTTCACATCTGTAAAGGTTCCAGCGTGCGCTCAGCCTTGGTTAACCCACACGACCGCTATGAAATATGAGGTGCCTCAAAAAATTCTAAGTCCAGTTAGGTTAGGTTAGGTATACTTTGTGGTTAAGGTTAGGTTAGGTTAGGTATACTTTGTGGTTAAGGTTAGGTTAGGTATACTTTGTGGTTAAGGTTAGGTTAGGTTAGGTATACTTGTGGTAGGTTAGGTTAGGTTAGGTATACTTTGTGGTTAAGTGTTAGGTTAGGTTAGGTATACTTTGTGGTTTAAGGTTTAGGTTAGGTTAGGTATACTTTGTGGTTAAGGTTAGGTTAGGTTAAGTTAGGTATACTTTGTGGTTAAGGTTAGGTTAGGCTAGGTATACTTTGTGGTTAAGGTTAGTTTAGGTATACTTTGTGGTTAAGGTTAGGTTAGGTTAGGTTAGGTATACTTTGTGGTTAAGGTTAGGTTAGGTTAGGTATACTTTGTGGTTAAGGTTAGGTTAGGTTAGGTATACTTTGTGGTTAAGGTTAGGTTAGGTTAGGTTAGGTATACTTTGTGGTTAAGGTTAGGTTAGGTATACTTTGTGGTTAAGGTTAGGCTAGGTTAGGTTAGGTATACTTTGTGGTTAAGGTTAGGTTAGGTATACTTTGTGGTTAAGGTTAGGTTAGGTTAGGTATACTTTGTGGTTAAGGTTAGGTTAGGTTAGGTATACTTTGTGGTTAAGGTTAGGTTAGGTTAGGTATACTTTGTGGTTAAGGTTAGGTTAGGTATACTTTGTGGTTAAGGTTAGGTTAGGTTAGGTTAGGTTAGGTATACTTTGTGGTTAAGGTTAGGTTAGGTTAGATTTTTACATATAGTGACTTTGATGATTTTTTGGGGGAGCCATAAATCACTTATATTTGCTTCCCCCACCCAAAAACCCCGTATTCCCGCCAGTTCCCCAGGCTTGTTGGCTATAGGGGGAAGAAAAAAAAGATAGGGGTGAAGGACTTCTTCCAAAGTTTAACCCACGCCTGCACACACGCCTCCTTCCCACACACACGCTTGCATACACGCCTCCTTCCCACACACGCCTGCACACACGCCTCCTTCCCACACACACGCCTGCAGACACGCTTCCTTCCCACACACACGCCTGCACACCGACACCCTTCCCACACAGACGCCTGCACACACACACGCCTGCACACACGCCTCCTTCCCACACACACGCCTCCTTCCCACACACACGCTTCCTTCCCACACACACGCCTGCACACCGACACCCTTCCCACACACACGCCTGCACACACGTCTGCACACCGACACCCTTCTTACACACACGCCTACTTCCCACACACACGCCTGCACACACGCCCTCCACACGCGTGTGTGTTGTGTGTGTATGTGTGTGTGTGTGCAGGAAGGGTGTTGGTGCGCAGGCGTGTGTGTGGGAAGAGTTTCGGTCACAGCGACAGATTCACTGTCTGACACCGAAGTACAATCGGTCATCATAACATTTGCCGACAGGTGTCAGACAGAGTGTCTGCGGGCGTCCCTATTCTGACGTCATCAATAACAGTCGTAGCCCTGTTGGAGGGAAGATTTTTTTTTTCGCGCGCTTTTTACAAAAGTCGTGTTTTTACGGAAATAAGGCCTGGAAATCAATTATTTTTGGTGGATTAGGTGTTTTGAATGTACAGTCAACATAATTAGGCAAAAAAAAAATGGGTCTGGACGACTACTTTAAGGACGTCTATCTCAAAACTGTGTCTGATATCTCACCGTGAGTCTCATATCCACAGTCTCACGTGGCCACTATCTCTCACAAGACCTAGAGGTGAGGGCGTGAGATAAGGGCAAGGCGAGGGTCAACAGGTAGGGGCTTAGGTCACGCAAGGTCACTCAGGGTATCTATAACAAGGTCAGGGTCATGTTTTTTCATGTGGGTTTTTTTAGTTGTGAGTGAGGAGAGGAAATGGGAGGAGGAAGAACTATTTTTTAAGTATCCTTCGCTTTGTATACAATCCTTCAGAGTCCTTCACGGGCCTCTTCGCTCCTTCACGCATCCTACAGGAGTCATAGGAGGGCATTAGAAGTGCCACAGGATTGCTATAGTATTCCTAGGTTTTTATAAGTACTTTGACAATCGCATGGGTGGCTCAAATAGGGATTAATAATAATATTACTAATACTGAAAATACTAATACTGATCGTTGTATTGAAGTAATGATTAATCTAGCAATGCCTATCATATTTTTATGTCTTGTAGTAAGTTTTGTCTAATTTGTGATTTTTAAGGAATATCTGGAAGTATCATGTCATTGTGAATTGGCTGAAATAGGGACTTCTAATCATTGTAACTGAAAACTGACTTCATTTTCGTGTTCAGCATGCCCGAAAACTGCTAGGAACTAATTTTTAACCAAATCTATTTTTTTTTAAAAATTGCAAATTTTGCAAGGATTTTGCCTTGATTTTTTTTTTTAAATCACGTTTTTTTTCAATAACTAAAAAACTATGGCAGATTCGTGCAACATATATAGAGAAGTAAATATGAAGTAGATCAAGGGCTATCATTTGGCGTAAAGTAAAAAAAATATTGATTGGTAAATCACCGAGAAAATAGCCTTTGCGTACATTTATACAAAATAAAAATTTTCTCGACAACCAAGAAGTGTTTTGACAAACCGATTACTGCATCATGTAGAAAACCTCAAGATGAACCTTTGTTACTTCGATAAGTTTTCTCCTTCGAATCATAGTTTTGCGGCAAAATAGCAAAAAACCTGAACGTCAATTTTGGAGTATTTTTGAGCAGCCAGAAATCCGAAAGTTATTTTTCGATAGTTATAATTGGAAATGCCGGGGATACAATTGTAGATCCATCCATTTATAATAACTTTTGATGGGTGAGTGTTGCTGTGTGAGAAACAAGTTGTGAGCTGAACGCGTTATAGTAACTATATATGTTTTAATTCAGAAACCGTTCAGGATAGGTCAGTGTTATGCAGAGACCAGTGTTGCCACCTCAGTGTAGGGGAAGGGACTAACTCTATATGATTTTCACGCATAGTAATATATCATAGAGAGAGAGAGAGAGAGAGAGAGAGAGAGAGAGAGAGAGAGAGAGAGAGAGAGAGAGACAATAATAATGTGATGGAAATCCATTTTTCCCGAGTGTGTGTTGTGGAGGTCAAGATGGCTGTGGCAGACCGTATCTCCGCCCCCCTTTGGTCTAGGAAGTATGGGTAGTGACTAGGTGTTGTCAGTATACCTTTTTGCGCACGCCCAGAAGGGGGCACCCATATAAAAAAGGGCATGGACTCGCGTCGCCGTGGTTCGGAGGGGCCCACTTAAACCCCAATACCCCTCTGCTATACGGAGAAATTTTCCCCTTTTTTACCTGCTGAAAAACTTTATACCCCTACAATCCACTCCTTTCCCGCTCGCCTTCCCCTCTCTATCAGGGTTTGGATCCCACGAAAAAAGTAGGCCCCCTCCGCCTACGGGTCCTTTTTCCCCTGTCCAACTCTGAAAAAATAAAAAAAAAAAAAAAAACATTTTAATCCAGACTTCTTTCACTAAATTTTTCAAAATTTCCTTCTCCTGTTTGTATATTTTGGGAAACGCGAAAAGGGGATTGGAAAAATGAAGCCGCCGCCCGTGCGGGGCCGAGGAGTATCAGGGTGTGCGCGCGTACAGGGCAATGACAAAAAAAAACAAAACAAGAAAATAAACAAAACAACCCAAAAACAAAAACAAGATAAAAAGAAAAAAGAACGAAGAAAGAAAAAAAAATCAAGGGGAAAGAAAAAAAAATCAAGAAAAAAACCCAAAAACCAAAGAATGGGGGGAGGCGGGGGGGGCGGGGTTGTCCTGGATGTGCCCGGAGCACCATTTTCCGAGGCCCAGCCCTCCCAAAGCCCCCCCAGATTGGTTTTGTTGCTCGGCGAGATGGAAAGCGTGTCTTTTGGGTCGAGATCGATCACAAAAAAAAAACACACAAAAAAACATACACACCTGGGCAAGCCCCGGTACTTTTCTCTTACTAGTCCTTTCTCCACCCATCTATTCTTTTGTCCCCACTTCCCCATCTCCTGCTTTTTCTTTTTTTATTTGTTCGCGTCGCCCCCCACTCCCGGGCTCCACCCCAAGTGTTTTTGTGAGGAGCCGCTGTGTCGGGGGGGGGCGCCCTGTGGGGGCTGGGGGACCTTCATCCTCGAAACCTATTCTTGAAATCCCTACCTATTGTGATACTTGCGAAGGTTTTTCTATGATTATTATTTTTCCCGT
>JACEEZ010024847.1:5000-7500 GCA_016584305.1 Chionoecetes opilio | reverse complement strand
TATATATCACTTGTTTTTGAGGCAACTATGAGAGCCACCCAGTAGGGTAAGCTAAGCACATGATGAAAGCCGTTGACCCGGACATGAAATGACCCCACTAAAGGGGTCCTTTAAAAAAATTTTCAGTTTCCCGCGTACACGGGATAAAGGATATTAAAAGATATAATAATATCCTTGCACGGGATGGACTGCCAAGTACAAACAAATGTGGCGCCACCCTGCAGTTGCCGGTCCCAAACAAAAATCCTAATGTGCCCTCTGAATATCACATTTTGGTCCATATCTTTCATCACAAAGTTCATATTACCTTCCATTTACGTTGTTAACATATGAACTTCAACCCTATATACGGTAAACACTGACAATTATTATAATTTAAAGTTCCTCTCTTTTGCACTATCCTGTTTCATACTTGGATGATTTTACTGAAGTTTTCCTTTAAAATTCTTTACTTAGCAGCGCTGAGCATAACGGAAGATACACTTCACCAGTTTGCTCAGTAAAGTACTCCAGCACAGGAACTAAGTGTAAGTCCTCCTTACTAGTCCTAGTAATTTTTGTTTATGTGGGCCCTGGCCTTCGGGACGCCCAATTGTCTGTATAGGCCTAAGGAGACACAAAGGTGATTAATAATTTACTGATCTAATTTTCTAAAACCCAATTATCTTCAGACTAAAAGGGTTTCTTTTATGATTATTGCTAGCATGCTATTTTTATGTTAATTTGACACACACACACACACACACCACACACCACACACACAAACCCCTCTTCCTCGTCCTCGTCCTCGTCCTCTTCTGATATTTTGCTTCCTTTATCTCTCAGCCGCCTCCTCCTCCTCCTCCTCCTCCACCTCCTCCTTAAAGGATCGTAGAATCGGTGGGGACTTGATAGAAACCTTTAAGATCCTAAAAGGATTTGATGTCTTTTAATCAAGACAACCTATTCGAGCTTTCTCCTCAAGTGACAACAAGAATAACGGTTTAAACTAAACGGTCAACGTTGCATCACCGATCTCCGTAAAAATTATTTCAATATTAGATTTGTTGATCGATGGAAAAGTTACCAGCAAATGTTGTCGATGCCAGCACAATAACTACATTTAAAAACAGACCTTGACGCGCACTGTAAAGTAAATGGGTATTGATATTGCCCTGCAAATTCATAATATAGTCCCCCGGATCGATTAGTGTTAGTGGTAGTTGTTAGTTAGTATATTTCATATCCTATCATTCTTCACTACGAAACTTCCATGTTCCTATCTTCTTTAGGGACATGGTAATCATTTTCCAACTGTTTTCTTACAATGTAGTTGATAGTTAGTAGTATGTAGTACAACAGATACCCTCGTTATGGACAATAGGTCTCCTGGTGTCTGTTATTCCTATGTATTCCTCCTCCTCCTCCTTCTTTCTCCATGTTTTTTTTCCTCTTAATTCATGGATGCAATACGAAAAAAAGCTCTATCATCTTTTTTTTATTCATATTTCTTCGGTCACAAAATAAAACTACAGAAATTAAAATCTGAATCTTCTTCACTTTTCGAATTTTCAGAAAAGAGCGACTCTACTTTTTTTTTTTTTTTTTTTTTTTTGTAATATTATATAGCTTTCGGCGGCTTGCAAGGCCTACACTCTTACTTTGTAGGAAGTTTTTTTTTGTCTTTTCTTTTCTTTTCCTATCATTATGTCAGCCAGGAAGAAAATAGGCCTTGGCGGTGGGACAAAAAAATAGAATTAAAAAAAAGACACGAAAAAGAATAGGTTTGTGGCAGTGGTGGTGGTGGTGGTGGTGGTGGTGGTGGTGGTGTGGTGGTGGTGGGCAGTGGTGGTGCTGGGCAGTGTTGTGGTGGTGTGAGTGGTGGTTGGTGGGTGGGTGGTGGTGGTGGTGGTGGTGTGCAGTGGTGGTGGTGGTGGTGGTGGTGGTGGTGGTGGTGGCAGTGGTGGTGTGGTGGTGGGTCGGTGGTGGTGTGGTGGTGGTAGTGGTGGTGGTGGTGGTATGGTGGCAGTGGTGGTGGTGGTGGTGGTGGTGGTGGAAAAGGATAAGCCTTAGTGTAGGCTAAAATAGCTTGGATTTAGTAGTAGTCGTTGTGGTGGTGGTATGGTGGTGTGGTAATAGTGTAGTAGTAGTAGTAGTCGTAGTGGTGGTGGTGGTGGTGGTGGAAAGGTATAGTAGTAATAGGCTAAGTAGTAGTCGTAGTGTAGTAGTAGTCGGTGTGGTGGTGGTGGTGATGGTGGTGGTGGTAGTAGTAGTAGTAGTAGTAGTCGTAGTAGTGGTGGTGGTGGTGGTGGTGATGGTGTGGTGGTAGTAGTAGTAGTAGTAAGTGAGTCGTAGTAGTGGTGGTGGTGGTGGTGGTGATGGTGTAGTATGTAGTGTAGTAGTAGTATAATAGTAGTAGTGTAGTGGTTGGTGGTGGTGGTGGTGGTGGTAGTAGTAGTAGTAGTAGTGTGTGGTGGTGGTGGTGGTGGTGATAGTGTAGTAGTAGTAGTAGTAGTACTAG
>JACEEZ010024846.1:0-15657 GCA_016584305.1 Chionoecetes opilio | reverse complement strand
AAAAAGCATAGGATAAAATGATAAAAAAAAAAAAGGATATGGAACGAGAAATACGAGCGTTGCTCAGGCCCTGTAAAATACAACAGATAATACACTAAAACACACACACACACCACACCCACAAAAACCCACAACACACCCCACACACACAAAAATACACACACACACAAAACACACACACACACACACACACACACACCACAACACACCAAAAACCCCACACAAAACACTAAAACACACAACACACACACACACACACTAAAATACACCACAACACACACACACACACACACACCACACAAAACCACACACACACTAAAACACACACACACACTAAAACACACACACACTAAAAACCCCACACACTAAAACACACACACAAACCACACACACACACACACACACAAAAACACACACACACACACAACACACCACACCCCACACCCCACACAAAAACCACAATCACCACCCCATCACCCTAAACACACACACACACACACACACCCTAAACCCAACACACACTACACACACACACACACCACTACACACAAACCCACCGATCAAGCCCCAAACCATTTTTTTTTTTCCTCTCTCTCCCCTCTCTCTCTCTCCCCTCTCTCTCTCCTTCTCTCCCTCTCTCTCTCTCTCTCTTCTCTCTTTTCTCCTCCTCTCCTCTCTCTCTCTCCTTTTCTCCCTCTCTCTCTCTCCTCCTCCTTCTCCCTCCCCTCCTCTCTCCCTCTCTCTCTTTTCCCTCTCTCGCTCCCTTCCCCTTTCCCCTGCCTTCTCCCTCTCGCTCTTTCACCTCCCTCCAACTCCACTTGCCTCTTTCCCCCAACATTTCTTCTTCCCCCCCCTCCCAAACCATTCCCCAGATAACAACCCTACCAATCATTACCCTGTGTCCCCCTTGCCATCCCCCTGCCACGCCCCTCACACGCCTCTTTTCCGCGCCAGGTAATGCCCCAAACAGCCTCATCAATCAACAGGTAATTGCAGATCACCTGAATCTATTACTGACATTAGAAGGGAGGGTGACGGATATACTAACAGTGCTGTCTTTCGTAACGATGTCAGACGGAAAGATAGACATATAGACAGTCTAATTATGATCTACTTAAATAACAGTCTATTATTATCTGTCCAGCTAATATTTTGTCACTGTTTCTCTGTCTGTTCATCTTCATCTTTCTCTCTTCCAACATGTATGTCTGTCTATCTTTCTGTCGCTCTGTCTGTCTCTCTTTTTATCTGTATTTTTGTCCCTCTGTCAATGTGTCTATTTTACTGTATATCTGCCCTTCTGTCTAAGTGTATTTTTTATGACACTCTAAGAAAGAAAAATAGATGCATTGACAGAGGGGCAAAAATACAGATAAAAAGAGAAATAGACAGAGCGACACAAAGATAGACAGACATACCTGTAGGAAGAGAGAAAGATAAAGATGAACAGACAGAGAAACAGTGACAACATATTAGTTGGACAGATAATAATAGACTGTTATATTATCGCAAATAAGGACTGACAAGCAGACACAGACAGATAATTAGAGATAATGCCCGATATATAGACAGTCGAAGAGAGATATAGAGGTAGACAAATACGTACTGAGATGGTAAATAATTACAAATATAATATTAATTGCATGTGAAAGATAATGGCCTTATTATCAATGTGTATGAGGACAATTATCTTTATTGATAGGAAGCGTGAAGGGGGTGCGGGGCAGGATTAGGTAGTTATGGTACAGGCGTAAAGGTGCGATCAGGTTACGTTACACTGCTTGCTTCAGGGTAATGTTGGAGGGACGATGGACATTTTATTAAGTGAGGCTGGAAATATTAGCTAATCAAGGCTAGTACGAAGTGACCGCTTGCAAACTTAAGAAACTAAATAAAATAAAATAAACTATTTTAACTACATAAATAAATATTGAAATACATGGATGGAAAGTTTAAAGATATCTTTGTTATGGACATAATTTTAGCTCTGTTCTGCATTTTTTTTCTTTTTTCTTTCATTTTGTCTGCTAATTGTGAAAATATATACACTTTATTAATTGATATTTGAGAAGCAAAGTCATTTTTTATGGAAAATGTTCAGTGAAACATATTTGCTGCATTTATTTATTCATATTAATTTGATGCATTTGATTATATCCTTTAGTTCTCTATTCTTTTCATGCCTTAATTCTGTTTTCACATGGGCACTATATTGATGGAGAGAGAGAGAGAGAGAGAGACAGAGAGAGAGAGGAGAGAAGAGGAGAGAGGAGAGAGGAGAGAGAGAGAGAGAGAGAGAGAGAGACGAGGGAGAGGAGAGAGAGAGAGAGAGAGAGAGAGAGGTCTGTTTGCAACCTATCTTCAAAGGGTTACGCTGCCCGTATTACTCCCAGCCAAGTTGGAGTCGAGTGTTATGAATCCCCCCCCCCCCCCCAACACGACGCCCTCCTTCCCCCCACGATGACCGCTTCCCCCTCCTCCTCCTTACCACCTTTCACTCTTCCTCCTCTTCTCCTCCCTCTATAGAGGCCTCTGTTACACTTTCCTTCTACTCCTCCTTCTTCTCTTCTTTTAAAATTGATATCTTCTGTCATCTCGGTATTGGTCTACTCGTTTCTCTTTCATCATTCATCTGCTTGGAATCTCTCCTCTCCTCTCTCCCTCCTCTCTTCCTCTCTCTCTCCCCTCTTCTCCTCTCTCTCTCTCTCTCTCTCCCCTCTCTCTCTCTCTCTTCTCTCTCCCCTCTCTCTCCTCTCCTCTTTTTCTCTCTCTCTCCCCTCTCTCCTCTTTTCTCTCTCTCTCCCCTCCCCTTTTCCTCTCTCTCTCTCTCTCTCATATCTAACTTTGATATATCAATTGTTTTCTGTTTATTTACTAACCTATATTTATTTTGATGTGTCTTGTATTGAGAAGGAAAGAGAGAGGGAAATAGTAAGAGAAAGACAGAGAGAGAGAGAGAGAGAGAGAGAGAGAGAGAGAGAGAGAGAAAAAAAAATCAACAGGAATGATTTTTAATGATTACTTTGTCATGTCATAGCGTTTTCCTCCTCCTCCTCCTCCCTCTCCTCCCTCTCCTCCCTCCTCCCTCCTCCTCCTCCTCCTCCCCCCCTCCCCCCTCCTCCTCCTTACCAAAACTATTAAAGAACTAAATTACTCTACACAAATGCCAGAAGCATTTTTTTAAAGGTAACGAATTATTAGCATACGTTGTTGCCAAAACGCCAGATATCGTTAGTATCACTGAGAGTTGGGTCAACAAAAAAAGATAAACATTATTAGCTGAAAAGCCATTCCGGGGTATAAGACTTCCTAAATTGTCGTACGCATAAAGCAGGTGGAGGTGTCATTCTTTACATCAAAGATAATTTGCAAGCAATCGAAATCGATAAAGTAAATAAAGATCATTATGACTCAGTCTACGCGAAGATTAAGCTAAACGGTAAATTGCTAACTATTGGGACAATATATCGTCCTCCCAAATCAAATGCGGAAGTCGATTGCCTCCTCTATGACGAGATAAAGTCAGTTGTCAACAATAATAACGATACAATTTATATGGGGAGTTTTAACCTACCTCGTATAAACTGGAATAATGATTCTGCAGAAGAAAAGGTAGGGATTGATTGATATGGTAAACGAAGTATATTTAAATCAGGTGGTCCGTGAGCCTACAAGGGATAATAGTATCCTAGATTTAGTTTTCACTAACGACATTGATCTGATTGATTACTGTGATATAGGTGAACATTTGGCAAACAGCGATGACAGGTTAATCAGATGCGGCATAAATTGCAATGTAGACATCACAGAAAATCGGATATTAGTTCCCAATTATAATAAAGCAGATTTCACGAAGATCAGCAGGGTACTAAGCGAAGTTGATTGGATTGACCTACTAAATGGTAATAACGCCGAAAGCATGTGTAATTTATTCACAAATAAACTCCAATCGATGGTTGAAAAATATGTTCCCATGATAAGAAAACGTCTGAATAACATAAACAGACCCAGTTGGATGACTAATGAGATTCAACAAATCAATGGCAGTAAGCTCCGAGCGTATAAAGCTTACAAACGATCAAATGCGGACTGCGATTCTAGAGAATACAATGACGTAAAACGTCGTTGCAAAGGATTAATTAAGACTAAAATGCGTGAGTATGAAGAAAAAATTGCTAAGGAATCCAAATCAAACCCGAAAATGTTCTTTCAATACGTTCGAAGTAAGAAAAACGTCAAAACAAGTATTGGGCCACTGAAAGATAAGAATAACATCTTGGTAAATTATAATAAGAGTATGGCGTTCGTACTCAATGAATACTTTAATGCAGTATTTATTAAAGAAGACGAAGCTACATTACCAGAACCAGTAAACATGTATGCGGGACTCGAAAATGATAGATTGGAAATAGGAGAGATAACAGTAGACGAAATATCAAAGTATTTGCAGAAACTCTACCCAGCAAATCCGTGGGGGTGGACGAATTTTTGGGCCCCGATTACTTCGCGAATGTCACAGTCAACTTTCGCTTCCATTAAAGATTATTTTTAATAAATCGCTAATGGACAAAAATGCTCCTAGTATGTGGAATTGCAATATGTTACACCGATATTCAAGAAAGGGATATAGGGTCTCAAAGTAATTATCGCCCAATTAGTCTAACGTCCGTGATTGTTAAACTATTTGAGAAAAAATTGCGGGATAAAATAGTGTCTTTTCCTCGATGAAAATACTCAATACCCAAACTCCCGCATGGATTTCGAAATAAAAGATCCTGCTTAACAAACCTTTCTGGATTTTTTTAATGTCATTTATTCAACCTGGACGCAAAATTCCCTCGGATGTAATTTTACCTTGATTTTCAGAAAACAGTTTTCCCCATAAGCGACTTTTGACCAAGCTAAGGGCACAGGCTTTGGAGAGCAATTATGTTCATGGATTTGGGGATTGGCTTTCAAATCGTAAAAAAACGGGGTAGTAATAAATGGCGAGGGATCTGATTGGTTTGATGTTTACTAGTGGGGTGGGCTCAGGACTCGGTCTTGGGTCCTACTCTTTTTCTGATATATATCAACGATCTGGACTGCGGACTGTTTTCTAAAAAAATCCAAATTTGCAGATGACACCAAATTAGGCGGTAAAGCATATACTAGAGAAAACTGCGAACTCATACAAAGTGATCTCGGAAAAAACTACAGATTGGAAGTGATTTAAAAGGCTATTAAAATTCAATTCCGATAAATGTAAAGTAATGCATATAGGCAACGATAACCTCAAATATAACTATCAAATGCAAAAATAAATCGTTAACTGAAGTACAGCAGGGAAAAGGATTTAGGTGTCATCATCAGTAATGATCTTAAAATCAGTCCGCATTGCCTAGCTGCCAGTTTAAAAAGGCGAACATGATGTTGGGCTTTATTAAACGCAACTTTGAACACAGAACTCCGAAAGTAATGACATAATTGTACAAAGTACCTTGGTTAGGGCCGCACTTGGGAAAATGCCGTTAATTCTGTTCGCCCTGTTTCGTTTAAAAAATCCCAAACCAAATTGGAATCAGTGCCCAAAGAAGAGCAACCAAACAAATTCCATCTCTGCGAAAGTCATCCTATGAAGAGAGACTGCGGATATTTAATATGTTTTCCTTAAAGGATCGTAGAATCCGTGGGGACTTGATAGAAACCTTAAGATCCTAAAAGGATTTGATGTTATTTAAACAAGAGAACCATTCGAGCTTTCAAAATCGAGTGACAACAAGAAATAATGGTTTAAAACTAAACGGTCAACGTTGCATCACTGATCTCCGTAAAAATTATTTCAATGTACAGTCGTGATCATGAAACAAATTACCCGCAAATGTTGTCGAAGCCAAAACAATACACTACACTTAAAAACAGAGTTGACGGCCACCCGTAAAGTAAATGGGTATTGATAGTGCCCTGCGAATTCACATTTAGTCCCCCCTATCGATTGTTGTAGTGGTAGTGGTAGTTGTAGTTAGTTATTTCATTTTCCTATCATTCTGCACTACGAAACTTCCCTGGGTTCCCATCTTCTTTAGGACATGGTATAATTTTCCAACTGTTTTCTTACAAGTAGTTTTATAGTTAGTAGTATGTAGTTCAGCAAAATACCCTCGCTATGGACCAATAGGTCTCCTGGTGTCTGTTATCCTATGTATTCCTCCTCCTCCCGCCCCCCTCCTCCTCCTCCTCCCCCTCCTCCTCCTCCCCCCTCCTCCTCCTCCTCCTCCCTCCCCTTCTTCCTTGTCTTTACTTCTCTTCCCCTTCCTTCCTCATCTCTTCATCCCCCCGTCCCTTAGAGACCCTTTGCCCTTAGAGGGAGGGAAGGAAGGATGGAGGGAGGGAAACGGGAAAGGTTTTAATAGAATAGTTTTAAACTGTTAGGAAGAAAAAAAAAGAAAAAAAATGGGGGGAAAGGTGTTTGTGTGTGTGTCGTGTGGTGTGTGTGTGTTTTGTGTGGTGTGTTGGTGTGGTGTGTTGGGTGTGTTGTGGTGTGTTTTGTGGTGTGTGTGTGTGTGGTGTTGTGCGGCGTGCGGTGGTTAGTGTGTGTGGTTTTAGCTTTTTTTGTTTAAAAATTCTTTAATTTTTTTTTCGTTTGTTTTATTTTTTTGTCTCGCTTTTTTTTGTAATTTTTTTTTTTTTAATAAATATTAGTTTACATATTGCTTTTTTTTTTTTTTTTTTTTTTTGGTTATAGCCTCGTTTTTTGTGGATTTGCCTTTGTTTTTTTTTGTGATTTTTTTACATTTCTTTTCCTTATTTTTCCCTTTTTTGGGGGGGAAATGGGTTTTTTAGTTCTATTTTGATTCAATATTTGCATATGATCTCGCTTTTTTGTTTATGTTGTGTTGCTTGTTTATTTGTTTGTTGCACATCATATCTTGTTTGCCTCGCTTACCCCTGTTGTTTTTATTTCTTGCCATCTTCTCGTCATTGTTTCCATACTCTATGTACCTTACTATTATGTACCTGTTTTTTTTTTTTTGTTATTTTTTGCATTTTTTAGTTTGTCAGTTTTTTGCGGGTTATTTTAGTTTTTTTTTACTCTTTCCCTATACCGCCTGTAAAGTGACCTTCGGGGGCTGGGTTGGTGGGGCCTGGGGCTCACTTGAGGGGCTGTGAGGGTTGGGCTCTCCCCCGGGGCGGCGCAGGCGGATTTTTTTTTTTTATAGGACCCCTGGGGGATTAGAGGCTCATGCCCCCCCCCCTTGGGTCCTCCCATGCATCGCGATTAAAGGGTAGATTTAATGGGCAGGGCATGTGGGTGTTCTTAGGCCATCACGGTGCAAAATTTTAAAGGGGAAATTAGGGGCTCTCTCGGGACCGAATGGGGTTTTTTGGGGGGGAACGCCACTCACTTTTGACTAATACTGTGCAAAAAAAATATATATTTATCATTACAGTCTCGGTGGTTGAAAAAATTCTTACATCAATTATCCTACAAAGAATATAAAAAAATTTAAAGAATAAAAGACTGATACTTCTCCATAGATAAACCCATTCCATTGCTTTTAATAGAATATGATCAAATGTAATATTGTTTCACGTTGTAATAGATAAAAAAGGACACAAAAGATTATCATTTAGCTTTTAGAGATAATTGGTATAGAAAATTTGATTTAATAAGTGAATGAACACGGCTGTGTTTGTGCCGGTAATTAATGAAGTGAAGTATTAATTCACCTGACTGTGGACAGATGAAGAGTGCAAATAGGGTGACGAGGAAGGTAGAGGGGTGGATGGGGTTAGATGGAAGGTGGGGGGAAGGGGAGGTGAAAGGGGGAAAAGAGGGCATGCGTGTTACTCTAATTACTCTTTTCTGCAGGTACTGCTATCGAACTGTGTACTCTTCAATGGGTAACGTATATGGCTTGTTGTGCTTGTTTCATTTATTTATCCATCTATTTTTTATATTTGTTCATTCATGCCTATACATAAAGGTCACGTGTTGTATCGAATAACTTAGGAGAGCTTGTTTTTATTCATCGTATTTACTTTTTCTTATCGTATCTTATATCATCGTATTTTCCTCAAGATGACTGGGAGCATTAAATATTTGTTCATATATTTTATATTTGGTGTGTGTGTGTGTGTTGTGGTGTGTGTGTGTGTGTGTGTGTGTTTGTGTGTGTGGGGTGTGTGTGTGTGTGTGTGTTTTTGTGTGTTGTGTGTGGTGTGTGGTGTGTGTGTGTGGGTGTGGTTTTTGTGTGTGTGTGTGTGTGTGTGTGTGTGGTTGTGTGTGTGTGTGTGTGTGTGTGTGGTGTGTGTGTGTGTGGTGTGTTCACTAATTTTATTTATTAGTTGTATTTTTCCCGGGCCGAACTACATCGCATGGCCATTTTTCCCTATTCATTTTTAAATTTTTTTCCTAAGACCCCGTCCACAGGTGCCTCTGCAGAGATCACGAGGCAGGGGGATGTTTGAATGCCCACCCGGCGTCCCACTGTGCCTCTCAGAGATCACGAGGGAGGTGGATGTGTTGAAAGCCCCCCGAGCGTCCACACTGTGCCTCGCAAGATGCACGAGGGGGTGGATTGTTAAAATGCCCCCAGCGCCACACTGTGCCCATCAGAATGCACGAGGCAGGTGGTGTTTGTGCCCACCCACGTCCACACGTGCCTCTGCAAGTGCACGGGCAGGTATGTGTTGAAAGCCCCCGGGCGTCCACACTGTGCCTCATGCAGAGATGCCGAGGCGGTGGATGTTTTAAATGCCCCCCGAGCGTCCACACTGTGCCTCTCAGAGATGAACGAGGCAGGTGGATGTGTTAATGCCCACCCAGCGTCCACACTGTGCCTCATGCAGAGAGCACGAGGCAGGGGATGTGTTGAATGCCCACCGAGCGTCCCACTGTGCCTCATCGAGATGCACGAGGCAGGTGGATGTGTTGAATGCCACCCAGCGTCCAACTGTGCCTAGCAGAGATGCACGAGGAGGGGGGATGTGTTAAATGCCCACCCAGCGTCCACACTGGCCTCATGCAGAGTGCACGAGGCGGGGATTTGTTGAATGCCCACCAGCGTCCACAGTGCCTCACCGCCAGGGCGGGAAGGCGAAGCTTCTTCACAATTTTTGATGTTCATTGCAATTGGAGACCACTTATTTTTGCTCTGAGAGGGTTTTTATCCCATCAAAATTTGGGAAAGGGTTTGTTTTTCCCGAAACAGAAAATAAAAATGTAATGCAAGCAATATTTACAGGAAAAACAAGGAGTTGAAAAAAAAAAAAAAGGTGAGGAGAGGAAAAGTTTTGCAATATTTCGTTTTTTCCTCATAATTACTTTTTTCTTGGTATAGTTTACTGTAATTTATTTATATTAGACACCGTAATATCTCTTTTAAGATGATATGTTCAGTTTTCCTAAAATTATTGGTAGTTTGATAAAAACGGTAAATTTTAAAAACATATAAGGCGGGCCAGAGCCCCGAAAATGTGACATCTTCCCTCACACACCCTTGCAGGGGTCCGGCTGGAACAGCTCGCAGTACTCATGGTGGTGTTAAAACCTCGACTTCAACACCCCCCACTTACAGAGCGCGCGTCTGAGGGGACAAGTGGACAGGGCTTTTGTGCTTAGTGTTGGGGTGAAACCTTCACCCCGGAGGCGGGTACAAACCCCTGCTAACACCCGGATCCATTCACTGCTGGGTCACATGGGCTCGGGTTTTTAAAAAAAACCGTCTTTAAGAGGTCTTTCTCCGTTTGGGCCCACGGATCGAACCCCCGGACTTCTGCAGTTGTGAACCCAACGCTCAAACTACTTACATTACAGATTACCCGTGTGTGTGTGTGTGTGTGTTGTGTGTGTGTGTGTGTTTGTGTGTGTGTGTTGTGTGGGTTGGGGTGTAGGTGTGGGTGTGGGTGTGGGTGGTGGGTGTGGGTGTGGGTGTGTGTGTGGGTGTGATCCGAATATTCCCGACCGGGTTCAGCCCAACGATAATGCAATGCTCTACTTGGTATTGTATTGAATGAAAGATTATTTAATTGTGAATACTTATGTTTAAAAATGAAAATATGTACTCTACAATTTAACATTTCGTAGGGGCAATTTGGGTATCTGAACTAATTTTCTTGTAATTACAACCCTTCTTGGTTTAACAAGTATTAACTTTAATGTTTAACAAGGGTGTACGTTACCCTCAACCGGCCCCTTTTGTGTTTAAAGCCCTATTAACTAGAAGTTCTTTTATGTGCCTCACGGTTCCGGGATCACGCGGCGGGTTTAATTAATAAGCAAATTGGAAAATAATTGAGAAGCCCAGTAAAGTTTAGACCATAAAGGAATGATCAATTTATGAATGCATTTTTCAGGGTAGTTCAGCCCCTGTTTTTTTTGGTTTAAGTGACACTGACGCGGAGGGGATGAGTTTTGTATAACGAATTATTGTTGCCCGTATAGAAACTCAAATGTGCCCCTTTGAATGATCCATTGATATGGGAGTGTTGTTAAAAAAATTATCAGGAAGTTATGGCGGGAGTTAATTGGCGTGTGAGGTGGCGACGACCTTTTCTAAGGGTTTATCCAATGATGAAGATTTAAAGATATTTTAAAACATATATATACTCTTCCTTTTTATCCAAACATTAACTTTTACATAAATTATATATGCCGGTGTTGGACATCCAATATGCCAGAGAAGTACTAGCATATAAAGCTAAATTAAAATTTTCCCGTTTTATACCCCTTATTTTTATTATTAAACACCGAGGGAAATTATAATGTATTATTATTAAATATATATATATATCATTCTCTCCCTCTTTCTATCTCTATCTCTCTCTTCAATCAGTGCTGCCGTAGACTCAATGCTCACACCTGATTGCCAAGATGAGTCACATATGTCAATGTAATTTTTGTTCTATCTTATCCCCCCTTCTTTCCATTTTGAAATCGTTGACAAAGGAAAATAATAGTTTCCCTCCATTTCCTAAAAAGTTATTTTTCCCCTTCTGTCCTGGATTTTTCCTTGAGTATATAAATGTCAGATTTATTTTTGGGGGGGCGATATGAAGATTCGATTTTTTTACATATTTATTTATTATGTTACATATCTTAAGCAATGGATTTTTTTTTATAGCAATTTTGGTTATGGGATGTTTGGTGGTTTGTGTCTCCCATGTTTGTCAAGAAAACCACCACAACACACCCCACACACACACACACACACACAACCCCACCACCCACCACCACACACACACACACACCACCCCACACTACATCTGTGTGTGTGTTGTGTGCGTGTCGTGTGCGTGTGCGGTGCTGTGCTGCTGTGGTTGTGTGTGTGTGTTTTGTGTGTTGTATTAGTTTGTTGTTGTTCTGTCTTTCCTGCCCCATCTCCTCGTCTCTCTCTCTCTCCCTCTCTCTCCTCTCTCTCTTCTCTCTCCTTCGCCCCTCTCCTCCTCCTCCTCTCTCTCTCTCTCTCCTCCTCCTCCTCTCTCTCTCTCTCTCTCTCTCTTCTCTCTCTCTCTCTCTCCCCTTCTCTCCCTCTCTCTCTCTCCCCTCTCTCCTCTCTCTCTCTCCCCCTCTCTCTCTCTCTCTCTCTCCCCTTCTCTCTTTTCCTCCTCTATTGCCATGCCAGGTGCTAGGAGGCGGCAGGGGAGAGGTGGAGGATGACAAGTTGACCCTCGGTGATTGAATTATAAATTAGAGATGTGTACGTGTGTGTATATGTATGTGTATGTGAGTGTCTGTACGTGTGTGGGTGTATGTTTGTCTGTGTATGTGTGTGCGTGTGTGTGTGCGTGTGTGCGTGTGTGTGTATGTGTGTGTGTATGTGTGCGTGTGTGTGTGTGTGCATGTGTGTATGTGTGTGTGTCTGTGGCGTGTGTGCTGATGATGGGGTTATTTTCAATATTCGATTATTAATTTATTTGATTTTTTTTGTGTGTGATTGTGCGTACGTAAACATTTTGGTTACACACACACACACACACACACACACACACACACACACACACACACACACACACACACACACACACACACACACACACACACACACACATTGGGGAGGCGGTGGCCGAGTGTTTAGCGTCTTAAAAGTGCTGAGCTCAATATGCCGAGCTCGAATCCTGCCGGGGGCAACTCTTTCAAGAGCCTGGTAGGGGAGCAGAAGATCCCGAGTTAAAGTGTCACCAAGAAGCAACTGTCAAATCCATCGTCGAGTGGCCGAAGCTATTAGCGTACTGGTTATATATTTATGTGTTAATCTATACTAAGACAGGATGTCCGAGTGTCTGAGTGTCGCCTAGCCGATGCTGAGTGCTGACACCTTTTGATGAGGTTACGTTGACGAAGTATCACGCCATGGCCCATAAGAATGACGTGGAAAGTCAACCCGGTGTCTTGATGCAACACGTAGACACACCTCGCCCTGGTTCCGGACTGCACGCACAAGTTGTGTGTGTGTCATCTCAGCGCTCTGCCCAAGGATGATGACGCTTACGAGAGTGCAACAGGCCTGAGAGACATGTCCACCGGAACCTGCCACTTCCGTCCTCCCTTCCTTATATGCTGCAACTGGCCGGAGGAGAGAGACAGAACACAGAGAACGAGAGGAGACGCGTTAGCATTGCGCTCCTACTCACTCACACCTTCCTGGGTGTCTGTGTGTACCCCACACCTGGGGGTGTGGAGTACGTTGTCACGTCATTAACTGTTCCCGGCTCTGTCTATTAGACATTAGTTTCATTGGCCGTTACTTAACGGACAGCGTGACATTATTATTGTATAAACCTTCACAAGTGTACATATATATACAATATATATATTTTGTAGTATATTGTCTTACTCGAATCCTTTGGCACTAAGAATACTTATAAATTACGTAAGAACCGCTCGACCACGTTAAGCCCATACATACCACTTTATTTGACGTGTACCTCTGGCAACGAAGCAAGTTACCAGCCCGTCAAGAGGGCGTCATCCGGCAATCACCCCTTTACAGGTTAGTCAACCAGTATCAACATGGAGTGAACCCGTTACCCATAAAATAACCATACTAAGAAGGGTAACAAAGCAACCAACATGCAGCGTATACCTGTCTGCCGATTGCGAGTGTGACGGTGGACTCTAGGGGCTGCATGCGCCTAAATTGAAGAACCGAACATTACAAAAAATGGGATCTTCACCTGAGACCACAGGTTTTTTATTTATTTTTATTTTTTATTTATTTACATCTAGTACATAATATATATACATATACTTATACATATGCACATATATACACATACACATACATACACATACATATATACATAAAAAGCAGTAATAAATGAGCGGGCATCAGCCCGCCGCTGTAGCCGCAGCCACAGTCAGGTCACAGATGGGCGGGGCGTGAGGTCACTCCCGCTCCTTAGTGTTCATCGGGGGGGTGGGGCGGCACGCGCCACCTCCAGCAGGAGGGCAAGTTTTTCTGAAACTGCCGCACGAGGGCGGCCGCGTTCTCCAGTGGACCGACGCGCTGTCTGAACCGCTCTGTAGCGGGGCAGGAAAGCAAGTAGTGGGTCAGGGGATGGGGGGTCATATGAGGACAGTGCTCACACGGCCGCTCCTCAAACCCGTCTCTCAGCTCCTCCAGGGTCAAGTAGCCAAGCCGAAGTCGGTGTAGGACGACCTCCTCGGCTCGGGACAGCTGCTGGGTGGGGCGTAACGGCTCGTTGTTGTCCGTGGCCTGGGTGTGCCAGGCTGCCTGCCTCGATGTCTGCACCAGCTGGCGATACTGTTGCCTTGCGGCACAGACGGCAGCGCGTCTGGACAGTACCTTGGCCCCATGGATGGTGGGTAAGACAGTCAAGGCCACCGCTGGATGTCTGGTGGCCTCCCGGGCAGCCTCATCGGCCACCTCGTTGCCACGGAGGCCTATGTGACTGGGCACCCAGTTGAACCTTACGCGGCGCCCCTGCGCGGCGAGGCCCTGGATGTGGCCCAGGATGGCGGTGGTGAGCTGCACGTTGTCCATCGGTGTGCGGGGCTGCCGTAGGACCTGCAGGGCAGACATGGAGTCGGTGTGAATCACCACGACCTCCTCCTGTCGGGCCAGGACCTGCTGTAGGGCGCGCTCTATCGCCACCAGCTCCGTCTGCAGCGTGGAGCAATGACCACAGGTGTCACTATAAAAATAAAAATCCAGCCTGCGTCACCAACGGGCGAGATCGACCAACATCAAGACTCTCCATATGCCTACAGGCGCTATAAGCTACAAGGTAAAACACACACACACACACACACACACACACACACACACACACCACACACACAACACACACACACACACACACACACACACACACACACACACGTCGCACACATACGCACACACATACACACATACACACACACGTACACACACAAACACACACACACTCACATACACACACACATACACACACACACCACACACACACACACACACACACACACACACACACACACACACACACACACACACACACACACAGACACACACACACACACAGAGGGAGGGGAATAATAAAATAAATAACAATAAAATAGATGAGAGAAAACAGGAAAAATAACTGTGAAGAAAAGTCACCAATAATTTCTTGTGGAGAAAAGTCTATGAGAGAGAGAGGGGGGGGGAGTAGCAGGCCTTGTTAGACAGAGGAAGGAATGGAGAAAGAGTGCGGGGAAAGACCAAAGATGGATAGGCAAGATGGTGAGGATGGGATTGAGGGAGAGAGAGGGAGAGAGAGAGGAGGAGGTGGAGGAAAGAAACATGAGGTAGCCGTGACGTCTTTATGTTCCCCAGGAGGTGTTCCTCTAATGCAAAGGGAGGAAGAGGAGGAAGAGGAGGAGGAGGAGGAGGAGGAGGAGGAGGAGGAGGAGAAAAGAAATGTGAAGTGTTTTGCGACATGGGTGTGTCAGGTGAGAAAATAACACGGAAGTAAAACTGAACGTAAGGGGGAATATGCTTAAAATTCATCTTAAATATGGGAACACACACCAATAATAAATTATAATCTAATGAAAAAGAAAATATCCTACTAAATATTAGACTCTCTCTCTCTCTCTCTCTCTCTCTCTCTCTCTCTCTCTCTCTCTCTCTCCTCTCTCTGCTCTCGTCTCCTTCTCTCTCTCTCTCTCTCTCTCTCTCCCTCTCTCTCTCTCCTCATCTTCCAAACACACACAGCCAACACACACCACACACACACACACACACACACACACACACACAAACACACATACACATATGGGGGAACTCCGTAGTGTAAGGGATAGCACGCTCGGCTCACAACCGAGAAGTCCCGGGTTCGATCCCCGGGCGGAGCGAAGACAGACGGGCGGTCTTCTTAAAACCCGAGCCCCTGTCCACCCAGCAGTGAATGGGTACCGGGTGTTAGCCGGGGGTATGTGACCCACCTCCCGGGGTGGTGGCTTCGGCCAACACTAAAGATGAATGAGAAAAAATAAATGTTGATATGGAGACGCGCCATACGAACGGCGTTGCTCTGGCCCTGTAAAATATAACTAGATGAATACAACTAGATGAATACCACACTTCCTTTTAATCAAATAACAAAAAAAACACACTTTTTTTTTGACCATTCCCCCCCACACCGGATACCGGGGGGGGGGTGGATGGGGGAAAAAAAAAAAATAAAAAAAAT
>JACEEZ010024844.1:90000-103992 GCA_016584305.1 Chionoecetes opilio | reverse complement strand
ACGCAGTGCCCCGCGGAACGATAAAGCGCTGTGTTGGCATTCCTACAGCATCCACCGCGGAGCCTTAAGAGCCCCTCAGCATTAAACCATCAGCAATAACTCGACATCAATAACCCATCAGCAATAACCCCTCAGCAATATCCCCACAGCAATAACCCACCAATAAACCCACAGCAATAACCTGCATGAACCTCCGTGGTGTAGTGACTAGCGCGTTTAGTTACGAGTCCGCGGGCCCGTGTTCGATCAGATCCGTTCGAACCAGCTGTTCATCCTTCCTTTCGGGGATAGTCGACAAATGGGTACCTGCATGGGGAAACCTGGGGAAGGTAACTGTGGTAACCCAGATGTCACACTAGCCCTGTGTCCCGGGGTAGCAGGTTGTCACCCACCACAGGCTTAAGGGCTTATGAGACGGAGATGAGCACCGAGGCCACGCGCAGCTTAAGCGTATGCCCCCATCTTTACTTTCTAATAACCCCAGGCGTCTGCACAGCAATACCCGCGGCGGCCCAGGTAACCCCAGCGCAGAAGTCACCTTGTGGACGAATAAGCGGCGGGTTGGGCGGCGAGCGTGGCCTGCAGTGATGACGGCATCTTTTTTTTTTTCCTATTGCTTTCCTTGAGAGGGCTAGGAGTAAGCACGGGCTAAGTATAAAGCCCGTCAGCGTGTTCGGTATTTATAAATGTTAACGGGGGGGAGGGTAGGAGGAAACAAGGGCAGCGAGCGTAGGTAAAGGAGAGGAGGCAACGACGCGTGCAGCCCGGGCATAATCCTGCTGTGGGGGGATGGCAACGCTAGGGTGACGTTTGTTCTTTGTTCTTAACGAGGGTGGTGGTGGTGGTGGTGGTGAGGTGTGGTGGTGGTGGTGGTGGGTGGTGGGTGGTGTGTGGTGTGGTGGTGGTGATGGTAGTGGTGGGTAGTGTGGTGGTGGTTGGTGGTGGGTTGGATGGTAGTGGTAGTGTGTGGTGGTGGATTGGTGTGGTGGTTTGGTGTGGTGGTGTTGGTGGGTGACGGTGGATGGTGGTGGTGGTGGATGGTAGTGGTGGTGGTGGTGGTGGTTGGTGGTGGTGGTAGTGGAGTGTGTGTTGTTGATGGTGGTGGTGGTGGTGGTGGTGGTGGTGGTGGGATGTGTGTTGGTGGTGGTGGTGGTGGTGGTGGGGGTGGTGGTGAAGGAGTGGAGGGTTTCATAGGACAGACAACTGGTTGAGGCATAGAGAGAAATTACTTACGTCTGATTTGAACGTCATGATCAGAATCCCTTTTTCACAACAACACACACACACACACACACACCACCCCCACACACAACACAACACAATACACCAACACACAAACAACACACACCACACACACACACACACACACACACACACCACACACACAACAACACCAGGCTGTAGTGGACGCCTGCATGCTGCTTTCCTACGCTCCTTCCACCCTCCCCCAAGACCCGCATCTTGCCGCTCCCAGGGCCTCGAGGCAGGGCAGGCTGGGAAGAGGAGAGGGAGGAGGAGGAGGAGGAGGAAGAGGATGAGAGGAGGAGAGGAGGAGAGAGGGAGGATGAGGAGGAGGAGGAGGAGGAGGGGGAGGAGGAGGAGGAGGAGGAAGAGGCGTTCAGAGATGGGTGGCAGAGGTAAGGGCTGGGTGGAGGCAGGGTATAGTCCATCTGGCAGTATGCATTGTTGCCAGGCTGAAGAGCGGCTGATTGCTTTACCTGAGGCGACGCTGACGGAGGTACGCGAGGCCCTAAGCCCCGTGCTGTCCCGTGCTCTCCAAAGGTACGGCACGGCGAGGGTGTTGGGCTAAGGCAGTGGTTCCCAAACTATTTTCTGTTGTTTGCCCCTTCAACCAGTTCAACCATCCGGATTTCCCCCTTCATGTGGACAAGGAAAAAAGTAGCCAAAACACAGAATATACTTGCTTAATAACACAAGTATATAGACACTATCCTCTATAGTATCTATATATATACGTGGAGAAAAGTCAATAGCCGCATTCTACGACATTTTTTCATTGTCAACTAAATGCTAGTAATTTAGATGTCCCTTAGGATAAATTTCCCCCTTTAGAATCCTGAAATTTCCCCCCAGGTTACGAAATGCTGATTTAGAGGCTGTTGAGCTAGAAGACGTGTAGAGGGTGTTGAGCTAGAAGACGTGTAGAGGGTGTTGAGCTAGAAGACGTGTAGAGGGTGTTGAGCTAGAAGACGTGTAGAGGGTGTTGAGCTAGACGACGTGTAGAGGGTGTTGAGCTAGAAGACGTGTAGAGGGTGTTGAGCTAGAAGACGTGTAGAGGGTGTTGAGCTAGAAGGCGTGCAGAGGGTGTTGAGCTAGAAGACGTGTAGAGGGTGTTGGGCTAGAAGACGTGTAGAGGGTGTTGGGCTAGAAGACGTGTAGAGGGTGTTGAGCTATTATAGAAGGCGTGTACTGGTGGTGGGGGTGTTGGAGGGCATGGAAGAGGGGGGGTGTAGGGTTTCCAGACGGTGGGGGGAGAGAGAGGGGGAGGTGGGGAGGGATAGGGAAGGGCAGCAGTGTTGTGTGTGGTGAAGAAGAACTTCAAGGGGTCAGGAAGGAGTCAGAAAGGGGTCAGCAAGGGGTCAGCAAGGGGTCAGCAAGGGGTCAGGGGCATCGGTGTTATCAGTGGTGACCTCCAATGAGCCGCGATAACGGTGAGAGAGAGAGAGAGAGAGGAGGGAGAGAGAGAGGAGAGGGGAGAGAGAGAGAGAGAGAGTAGAGGAGAGAGGAGAGAGAGAGAGAGAGAGGAGAGAGAGAGAGATAGAGGAGAGAGATAGAGAGAGAGAGAGAGAGAGAGAAGATCCTATCCGGGGCTACTGCTTTTACTTTTCTCCTCCTTTTTGTTTGAGTTTTATCAGTTTTCTTGAACACACAAAAGCACGAGCATAAAAAACTAAAATGTTCCGACCAAAGTATCGTTGATGTTATCCTGATCTCCTCTCGTCTCTCGTCTTACTCGTCTTCTTCGTCTCTCCTCCTCTCCTCGCAACTCTGTCATCTCCTCTCTCCTCTCTCTTCTCTCTCCCCCACCCTCAGACAACGCACACCGGCATATACAAGCGTCTTATAGAAAACCCGCAAATCTAAACGCTTAATGTTCTGCAGACAGACAGACAAGGCCTCTCTTCCTCAGGACCTCCTCCCCTCCTCTCTCCTCCAGCGTCCTCCTCCTCCTCCTCCTCCACCACCTTTTCCTCCTCCTCCTCCTCCACCTCTTTCTCCTCCTCCTTCACCTCCTCCTCCTCCTCCTCCTCCACCACCTTTCCTCCCTCCTCCTCCTCCTCCTCACCTGGCGCGTCTGGAGGGCCTGGAGGGGTTGGAGGAGAAGAGGAGAGACAGGAAGGCACAAGACCCCTCCCTCCCCCCTCCGCCCTTAGCCTACATGTAAACAAGCGCCGTGTTTTTCACTGATGATGAAGCTAACAGTGGAGGGGCGAGAGGGAAGAGGAGGAGGGGGGGGGACAGGAGGAGAGAGAGGAGAGAGAGAGAGAGAGAGAGAGAGAGGAGAGAGAGAGAGAGAGATGAGAGAGAGAGAGAGGAGAAGAGAGAGAGGAGAGAGAGAGAGAGAGAGAGAGAGAGAGAGAGAAGAGGTGTAGCTCGAAGGACGATTTTCAATGCTTCATATTTGTTTCGGGTCTAGCTGGAGTATTGATTTTCTTGTTTTAGCATTTCAGGTGTGTGGTACTCTCTCTCATGTGATCTCTCTCTCTCTCTCTCTCTCTCTCTCTCTCTCTCTCTCTCTCTCCTTCTCTCTCTCTCTCTCTCTTCTCTCTCTCTCTCCTCTCTCTCTCTCTCTCTCTCTCTCTCTCTCTCTCCTCCTCTCTCTCTCTCTCTCTCTCTCCCTCTCTTCAGACTTTAAGTTTACAAATAATGACAACGATCAAAATAATGTCCATATCATTAACAGACACTATCATCAACAAACACGTAATACAAGCCAATTACTTCGCTTGTCTATTTACATTTGTCTTGTCAAGAACATAAGAACATCAGAGCAAGAAGTCTGTCCAATGTCAGCTGGCCTACACAAGACAACCGCTGCTTACATACTACTACCATCTGTCATGGATTCAAGTTTAAAAAGCGTAGATTTAAAAAAGAAATAGGGAAAAACTGGTTCACAAATAGGGTGGTGATTTATTGGAATGGACTCAGTAGACAGGTAGTTAGTGCGGAGTCAATAGGGAGCTTTAAAAGGAGGCTAGATAAATTCATGGATAGGGATGAAAGGTGGATGTAGGTAGTGTTAAGTAACAGGAACTACCACGTGTAGGTCTCACGGCCTCTTGTAGCTTCCTATGTTCTTATGTTCTTATGTTCTTATGTCATCTCCATCCATGCGTTGATCTAACCTTTCATTGCTTAGAGGTCAGGAATTGAACCTGACCTTTCTGACCTCTGGCAATGAAATACTTGTCCTTTTGACCTCTATTTGTCGTAGGCCCGGGTCGAAAAGATTAACCTATTCACTCCCAGATCTTTCCTTTGCTATATATAATTGTCTGTTGTTAGCCATACAATTACGAACAGCAGCTTAACCCCTTGAGGGCCAGAACGTAATTTTCATTGTAATTTGGGTACCATTAGACGATTTAGTGAACATAAGCAATATTTTATAGATGTGACCTGTTTAGTATCTTTGCCCACTAGCTAATTTGGTATATTTAGTTACTTTTCGTAATTTTATGGCTAACAACAGACGATTTTATATATCAATGGAAAAATCTGGGCGTGAAGGGGTTAATGTACCAAATTAGCTAATGGACAAAGATACTAAACAGGTCATATCTATATAATATTGCTTATGTTCATTAAAATCGTCTAATGGTGGTTATATTACAATGAAAATAACGTTCTGGGCCTCTAGGGTTAAAGTCACACCGCCAACACCGAGGGAGGTCGGGGTAAACGGGGTGCAGTCAGTTCGTACACAAATTGTTTGGTACACCATTAGATTCGTACACCAAAAAGTTGTTTCGTGGTCTATATGAAACAATAGTCGTTTCGTACACTCAGCTCAGAATTTAACTTGATTACTAGAGTTACGAATCGACACCAGGTATGTACGAAAAAACTCAAAATAAGTGTACGAAACAACTAACAAAATTTGGATACGAAACAACTTGTGTACGAAACTCCCTGTAACCTGGGTAAAGACATGTTGTGGGGTCTGTCATTACCTTCTGTACCTTCAGGTGGCGAGGTGGGCTCCGAATACTGCGCCTAGGTTCGATTTCTGATCTCTGGCAATGAAATATTTGTCCTATTTGCCTTTATCTAACCTATCTAAAAGGAATACAATAACGGCGATGTAGGAAAAGTTCTTACGGTTATATAGTAATCAGGGTAGAACAAAGAGCAACGGATTCAAGCTGGAAAAGCGTAGATTTAAAAAAGAATAGGGAAAAACTGGTTCACAAATAGGGTGGTACATGACTGGAATGAACTCAGTCGTCAGGTGGTTAGTGCGGAGTCATTAGTGAGCTTTAAAAGGAGGCTGGATAATTTAATGGATGGGAATGAAAGGTGGATGTAGGTAGTGTTAAGTAATAGGAACTACCACGTGTAGGTCTCGCGGCCTCTTGTAGCTTCCTTATTTTCTTATTTTCTTATGTTCTTATGTTCTCTTCTTCAAGCTCTGTATCATATTCCTGCGCACTACCTGACTGCTAACTTGTTCCTCTCATCCACCACCTTATCAGTGAACCAATTCCTGCCTATTCTTGCCTATTTCCGCCTATTTCCTTCAACATATTTCCTTCTCCTATATATGTCCTTCTCATATATACATATATTTCTTTCTATATATTTCCTTTTCTAAATATTTCTTTCTCTATATATTTCCTTTTATATATTCTGCCTATTTATTTGCCTCTTCTTAAATCTGAACATTACCTATCTTGAACCCATTGTTGCATGTCCTACCCTGCTTGTAAACCATTAAAACCCTACACTCTCATAAATAAGGGGTACATTAAGGGTAGAATTGTTACATCGCACCATCACTACCCTTTTTAAACCCTATGTCCAGGCTGGAGGTTAGATGCTGCCGATTATACCCTTTATCTACCCTTTATCTACCCTTTTTAGACGAGAGGGTTTGCAAAGGATACTATTTTGCCGTCGATCCTCCAGGGTATTTTGTAAGGGTAGAAAAAGGGTAGCAGTATTTCATCACTACAAACACCCTTTTTCTACCCTTTTCCTACCCTTTTTTTCTAAGAGTGTACCTATGTGCTCTTGTGTCTCTTTTGCCAGTCTCTTTTACCCCTTTGAATACCTCGCTCATGTCACCCCACACCCTCACACTTTCTAAGGAGGGCAAGGTGGGTGAGTTTGTTGTATGATTAATTCCTAACAGCACGAGTGGATCCAAAGGTACTCCACACACACACACACACACACACACACACACAGCTGTTTCCAGTTACCTCAGACCAACTTCACACCTGCTCTAAACCCCCACCACATCCCCACACCTGCTCAGGCCAACCCCCAACACCCGCACTCATGCTCAACCCCCCCAAACTATCCCAAACCACCCCCACACCTGTTTAGACCATACCCCACCACCTCCACACCTGTCAATAACCCCCCACCATCACCACCCCTCCACCCCAACACCACATCCCACCACCCCCACACCTGCTCAAACTAACCCCCACCACCCCACAACCCCCCCAAACCATCCCAAACCACCCCCACATCTGCTCAGACCCACCCCACACCCCCACACCAACCACCACCCCCTACCACCGCCTCACCCTGCTCAACTAACCCCCCACCCCCCCTCCACCCCCCAAACCATCCCGTAAACCATTCCCACACCTGCTCAGACTAAACCCCCAACCACCCCACAACCCCCCCAAACCACCCAAGCCCCCCACCCTGCTCATATTTACCACCCCCACACTGCTTCAACCTTACCCCCACCCCCCCTCTCACACCCCCCAAACCATCCAAACCCTTCCCACGCTGCCAGACACCCCACACCACCACACCACCCCAACCATCCCAACCACCCCCCACACCTGTTAGCCACCCCACAAACACCCCTCACCAACCCCCCACCACCCTACCACCCCCACACCCTGCCCGCACTCAGTTGCTTCTCCTGTGGTTCCTTCCTCCCTATTTCATTATTCCTTTTCCTACTCTCCTTTGTACGCCTTTGCATTTCCTTTGTATTCCTTGGATTATGTATATATCCCTGTCTTCATCGTGCCCGCGTGGAGGTGATAAAGGTGGCGGGGACTCGTTAGGTCATCCGGCAGTGGAGGTGACCCTTGGTGGGGAGCTTGACCCCGGGCACCAATGGGGGGGGAGAGGGGGGGAGGGTAGGGGGGTGGGGAGGGAGGGAGAAGAGAGGGAGGAGGAAGGGAGAGAGAGTTGACAAATAAGAGAGTGGAATAAAGGAGAACAAGTAAAGAGAGACTAAGAGAGAAAGAGATAGGGAGAGATAGAGAGAGAGAAGAGAGGAGAGAGAGAGAGAGAGGAGGAGAGAGAGAGAGAGAGGGAGAGAGAGAGAGAGAGAAAGAGAGAAGAGAGAGAGAGAGAAGGAGAAACAATGAGTATAAGAAAAAAAACATTGAGAAAGGGTATCTGCACCTGATGAGAGAAGGAGAGGAGAGAGAGAGAGGAGAGGAGGAGAGAGAAGAGAGAGAGAGAGAGAGGAGAGAGAGGAGAGAGAGAGAGAGAGGAGAGAAGAGAGGAGAGAGAGAGAGAGAGAGAGAGAGAGAGAACAAATGAATAATCAGAAAACACTAAAAAGGGTGTCAGCACTTTAAAAGGACGAGGAATACAAGGGAATACACAGGAATACAAAGGATAATGCAAATAGAAACAAACTTTTTTTGTCCAAACGAGACTTTTTTGTGAACATTTCAGGATCTGTATCAACCTAAGTACTAATGAAGAAGCGCAGGTGAAGTTGAAGGTAAACAAGGTAATTATATGAGGAGGAGGAGGAGGAGGAGGAGGAGGAGGAGGAGGAGGAGGAGGATGATTTACATAGGATTTACATAGGAATAACAGACACCAGGAGACCTATTGGACTGGTCCATAGCGAGGGTATCTGCTGAAACTACATACTACTCATACTACTAACTATCAACTACTTGTTAATAAACAGTTGAAGAATTATAACCATGTCCCTAAAGAAGATAGACATGGCTGTTTTCGTAGTGGCAAAAGATGGGTATAAATTTACTAACTACAACTACCACTACCACTACAACTAATCGCCCGGGGGACTAAATATGAATTAGCATGGCACTATCAATACCCATTTACTTTACCGTGCGCGTCAGCCCTGTTCTTACATTGTGTTATTGTGTCTGGCTTAGACACATTTGCTGGTAACGGTTGTTCCATCGATCAACGCTCTAACATTGAATAATTTTTACGGAGAATCGGTGATGCACGTTGACCGTTTAGTTTTAACCATAGTTCTTGTTGTCACTTGAAGTTGAAAGCTCGAATAGGTCCTCTTGAGATTAATGACATCAACCTTTTAGGATCTTAAAGTGTTTCTATCAAGTCCCCACGGATTCTACGATCCGTTAAGAAAACATTTAGTTTCCGCAGTCTCTCGTTCATACGAATGAATTTTTCGCAGAGATGAATTTGTTGGTTGCTCTTCTTTGCACTGATTCCAATTTTGGCTTTGATCTTTTAAACGAAACAGGGCGACCAGAATGAACGGCATATTCCAAGTGCGGCCTAACCAGGAGTTGTATAATTGTGTTCATTACTTTCAGGAGTGTTTAGTTTCAAAGTTAGTTTTAATAAAGCCCAACTCATATTTGCCTTTTTACTGCAGCTAGCAAATGCAACTGGTTTCAGATCATTACTGATGATGACCCCCTAGATCCTTTTCCTGCTGTACTTCAGTTACGAGCTGGATGCTGATTTTGCATTTGATAGTTTGATATTTGAGGAGGATGAGGTGGAGGAGAGGAGGAGGAGGGGGAGATGAGGGGGAGGAGGGCGGGAGGAGAGGAGGAGGAGGAGGGGGGTGGAGGAGGAGGAGGATGAGGAGGAGGAGAGGAGGAGGGGAGAGGAGGAGGAGGAGGATTACATAGGATAACGACACCAGGGAGACCTATTGGTCCATGACGAGGGTATTCTGCTGACTATGCGGATACGTACTAACTATCAACTACTTGTAAGAAACGTTGGAAATGGATACCATGTCCTTAAAAGAGAGAGGAACACGAAGTTTCATAGTGCAAGAAATAGGGTATGAATATACTAACTACAACTACCACCTACCACTACAACTAATCGATCCGGGGGACTAAATATGACTTCGCTGGCACTATCCAATACCCATTTACTTTACAGTGCGCGTCCAAGTCTGTTTTAAATGTATTATTGTGCTGGCTTCGACAGACATTTGTTGGTAACTTGTTCCATCGATCAACGACTCTCACATTGACATAATTTTTAACGGGATCAGTGATGCAACGTTGACCAGTTTAGTTTTAAACCATTATTTCTTGTTGTCACTTGGTTGAAAGCTCGACATCGGTTCGCTTGATTAATGACTCAATCCTTTTAGATCTTAAAGGTTTCTATCAAGTCCCCACGATTCTACGATTCCTTTTAAGTAAAACATATTAAGTTTCCCTCTCTCTCTCTCTTCATAAGATGAATTTTCGCAGAGATGGAATTTGTTTTGGTTGCTCTTCTTTGCACTGATTCCAATTTTGCTTGGTCGTTTTACGAAACAGGGTGACCAGAATTGAACGGCATATTCCAAGTGTGGCCTACCAAGGACGTGTATATTGTGTCATTCTTTCGGAGGAGGAGAGGAGGATGAGGAGGAGGAGGAGGAGGAGAGTGAGGAGGAGGGTAACACAAAGGAATACAAAGGAAGAACAGTTATCATACCTTTTTATCCATACGAGGGTGTTTGTGATTAACTATACAATATAATCAAAGGAGAGACATAGGATAGATTGTAAAGGTGAAGGTAGCAGAGAGGAAGAAGGAGAGGAAGAGAAGAGCAAAACAGAGAGAGAGAGAGAGAGAGAGAGAGAGAGAGAGAGAGAGAGAGAGAGAGAGAGAGAGATGGAGGGAGGATGTATGCCTGCTCACGGGGTTCTCCCCTTCCCCCCTCCTCCTACCTCCCCCTCCCCCTCCACTCTTTCTTCCCTCTTCCTCTGTTTCAAGGTCCTGCCCCCCTCCCCCCCAGCTGAGACCTCTCCCCCCCCTCTCCGGCAGACCCCCCTCCACACCTGCTCCTCCAAACCTGCCTGTCCCTCTCCCTCGCCACCTTTGAAGTAACAGGTGTGTCTGAAAACGTGTGACCATGATATAAGTTGGAACCCACTCTCTCGTCTCTCTCTCTCTCTCTGCGCGGGGGGGGAATCTCTCTCTCGGGAGTGGAGAAGCTGATGGGGGTGTCATGCGTCTGCGTCTCTCTCTCTCCTCTCTCTCTCTCTCTCTCCCTCTCCTCTCTCTCTCTCTCTCTCTCTCTCTCTCTCTCTCTCTCCCTTTATTCATCTCGCAAACAATTTTTTAGACCTTTTTGCTTGTTTATCCACCTCTAACATTGCAATTGTTCCCATCTAGTTTTCTCATCTCAGCATTTCATTTACTCAGCATCTCATTTAGCATCTCATTCCTCCAGTTTTCTTCTCTCTCTCTCTCTCTCTCTCTCTCTCTCTCTCTCTCTCTCTCTCTCTCGTCGTCTCATCTCTCTCTCTCTCTCTCTCTCCTCTCTCTCTCTCTCCGCTCCCTCTCCTCTCTCTCTCTCTCCCTCTGCCTCGTACTCTCCTCTCTCTCTCTCTCTTTCTTCTGCTTGCCATGCATCCATTACCGTCATTCTTCACTCTCCACTCTCTTCCCTAACCTATACTTTGCCTCAGTAGGTTATTCTGTTTTCAAGCTGCCAGCCTTGTGTAGGATCATCCATTTCTTTACACAAACTATTAGGTATCTATACTTTAATTTTCTTCATTTTTCACCTGAGAACATAATACGACTATAGGACACATCTTATGAGTGATAAATATGATTTTACTACATACTTTACACTGTGTTCTATGATCCCATACCAAACAGGGGGTGCAAAAAAATTAGTGTTTCAAAAGAGAGCATTCCGAGAACGGCAGACTTACATGACGTTCTTACCCTATACAACGGTGCAAAAAGACAAATCATCGTAGATAAATAGATAGACAGATATTTTATTGCCCACAAAAATGCATAAAAAGAAATTAGATAATATACCAATCACTCATGGACCAGAAATGTACACTAATCCGTCATTAACAAAAGTATCAAGTGTCTGTAAGATTATTATGTCTCCTCCTCCTCCTCCTCATGTATGTATATCATGTTGTTTCCTTTTTTTTCCTGCATGCCTTAGGGTGAAAATAAATATAGTAGTAGTAGTAGTAGTAGTAGTAGTAGCAGTAGGTAGTAGTAGTAGTAGTAGTAGTAGTAGTAGTAGTAGTAATAGTAGTAGTAATAGTAGTAGAGTCGTCGTAGTAGTAGTAGTCAGTATTTAGTACTTAGTAGTCGTAAAGTAGAGTCTAGTAGTAGTAGTGTAGTAGTAGTAGTAGTAGTAGTGTAGTAGTAGTAGTATTAGGTAATAGTAGTAGTAATAGTAGTATGATTAGAGTAGTAGTAGTAATAGTAATAGTATCGTATAGAATAGTAGTAGTGAAGTATTACGTAGTAGTATTAGTAGTAGAACGTATAGTAGTAGTAGTAGTCGTAGTGTCGTCATAGTCGTAGTATAGTCACGTAGTACCTGTCATTAGTAGTAGTCGTAGTAGTAGTAGTAGTAGTCAAGTAGTAGTAATCGTGTAGTATAGTCAGTAGTTGTCGTCGTAGTAGTGAGTAAGTAGGAGTTGTTGAGTATAGTAGTAGTAGTAGTACTAGTATAGTTATCGTCATCGTAGTCGTAGTAGTATGTGCTTTAGTAGTACGTAGTATGTAGTTAGTAGTCAGTAGTCGTAGTCGTATTAGTAGTAGTAGTAGTAGTACGTACCTCGTCTACGTAATAGTACTAGTCCTAGTAGTAGTAGTAGTATAGTAGTAGTAGTAGTACGTCGTCAGTCTAGTAGTAGTAGTAATAGTAGTCGTCGTGTTGTAGTATAGTAGTCTCAGTCGTCCATCGTCTAGTCCGAAGTCCTCGTAGTAGTCGTACTAGTAGTATTAGTCGTAGTGTCTTAGTCGTAGTCGTCGTAGTAGTAGTTAGTCGTAGTCGTAAGTCGTAGTATAGTCATAGTCATAGTACCTCGGAATCGTCGTAGTGCTAGCGAGTAGTATCACGTCGTATCGTCTAGTAGTAGTCGTAGTAGTACCGTCGTTCGTCGTACGTACTCTACTCGTAATCGTACTCAGTCCTAGTAGTCGTAGTAGTCTAGTAGTAGTCGTATAGTAGTAGTAGTAGGTAGTAGTAGTAGTCGTCGTAGTAGGTGAATCGTCATCAGTAATCGTGTAATAGTACTAGTACTAGTAGTCGTAGTAGTTAAGTAGTCAGTAAGTATCGTACGTCAGTCGTCGCAAGTCGTAGTAGTAGTAGTAGTAGTAGTAGTAGTAGTAGTAGTAGTAGTATATGGGAAACGTTGCGGCGCCTTAGTAACATCGCCAAGCAGCTGTGGCATAAGAGCGACGCGGTCCTTGCAGCATGTAATCGCCTCCATCTATTTCTCCCTCGTCTTCGTTTCTTTCAGCTTCATATTATCGTCCAGACATGTTTAACTCCTCCATCCCATCTAGACAATTCTACCTCCGTCCACTGCTGCGTCTTATCTCACGCCTCCTCCTCCTCCTCCTCCTCCTCCTCCTGCTCCTCCTCCTAATTTCCCCTGTTTAAAACTGTTCTCTTCAGTCTATAAATAGCCTCAGAGGACAAACAGTAAATTGTCTTCAGGCATAAACATAAAAATGAGATGGACGGAGTGGGAAGGAAGGGAGGAAGAGGAGAAAATGTGTTTAATTATATTTTTTCACGGCTCCGGTTGCCTCTTTCCTTCCAGTGTGTGTGTGGATGTGTGTGTGTGTGTGGGTGTGGGTGGGTGTGTGTGTGTGTGTGTGTGGGTGTGTGGTGTGTGTGTGGTGTGTTGTGTGGGTGGGTGTGTGTGTGGACGTGTGTCTGGATGTGTGAGTGGTGGATAAGTGTGGGTGAGTGGGTGGATGTGTGGGTGGGTGGATATGAGGGTGTGGATGTGTGGGTGGATATGTGTGAATGAGTGTGTGGGTGTGTGTGTGTGTGTGTGTATGTGTGTGGGGGATGTGTGAGGGGCGTGGGTGAGCTGGGGGGGTTAGGGGGTGGGGGGTGGGGTCGTGGATGATCAATTGGAGATGGTTGTGACCGAATGAATGCGTGTGTGGAAATATATACGGCACTTTCTAATTGCTTTCTTTTCGCTTTCCATTTCCTGGCTCATTTTCATTCTTTCATCGGTTCATCTTTCTTTATGTTATGTTCCTTTCCAATGACTACTTGTCTTCAATGCTGCGAGTCTGGTTTTCTTGCTTTCTATTATTTTTTTCTATTTGATTTCATTTACTGGACTATACGTATCCTTTTTCTTATCATCTTTAATCATCTTCATCATCATCATCATCATCAGCACCATCATCATCATCATCAGCACATCATCTTTTTACCTCTTCAATTCATCTTCCTCCTTAATTCTGCTTCTGGTTTTTCTTCACATCCTCCTCCTCCTCCTGTTCTTCCTCCCTCCCCCCCTCCCCCCCCTTCTCCTCCCCTTCTTCTTACCCCTTTTCCCCCTCCTTTTCTTCCTCTTCTTCTCCCTCCCCCCCTTCTCCCCATTCACTTCCCCCTCCCCCCCTCCTCCCCCCCCTTCCCCCCCCCCTCCCTCCTCCCCTCCCTGTATAGTAGTAGTGAAGGCCAGGGACGAGGACAACCACCTACTTATTCTGCGCCTCTTCACATACCTCAATACCAGCCCTCCTCTTCTTCCTCCTCCTCCTCCTCCTCCTCCT
>JACEEZ010024844.1:70000-85000 GCA_016584305.1 Chionoecetes opilio | reverse complement strand
CTTAAGCTTATATAGGAAGGTTCATGGTACTTCTTGGTATAAGCCTCCTCCTCTTCTTCTTCTTCTTCTTCTTCTTCGTCTCCTCCTCCTCCTCCTCCTCCTCCTCCTCCTCCTCCTCCTCCTCCTCCTCCGTCCTCCAGCTCCTCCCTAGGGCGTGACGAGGGGCGTGGTAGTGGGTGTTTAATCTTACCCAGTCCTCTCACCTCTACCTTGCCCTAACCTTCCCCAATCCTAACCCCTTCCCCCTCCCTTCCCCCTCCCTAACCCCTCCCTAACCCCCCCTCACACCCCACACACCCCTTCATCAACTACTTAACCCCTGACTGCCCTTCACTGCCCCCCATCCCTAACCCTTGACCCTTGCCTGACCCTAATGTCCCCTGATTACTACTGACCCTCATCCACCTTCTAAGGCTCTTATAACCCTTCTATAGACATCTCCATTCCTAACCCTTCGCCTTAATAACACCTCTCTCCTCCTCCTCCTCCTCCTCCCTCCTCCTCCTCCTCCTTCTCCTCCTCCTCCTCCTCCTCCTCCTCCTTCTTCCTCCTCCTTCCTCCTTCCTACTCCTCCTCCTCCTCCTTTCTCCCTTCTCCTTCCTCCTTCCTCCTTCCTCCTGCCTCCTCCTCCTCCTCCTCCTCCTCTCCTCCTCCTCCTCCTTCTTCCTCCTCCTTCCTCCTTCCTACTCCTCCTCCTCCTACTCCTCCTCCTCTTCCTTTCTCCCTTCTCCTTCCTCCTTCCTCCTGCCTCTGCCTCCTCCTCCTCCTCTCCTCCTCCTCCTCCTCCTCCTCCTCCTCCTCCTCCTCCTCCTCCTCCTCTCCATTCCAAAGAGGACCTATCTATACGTAGCACCTGTTTTTCACCCCTACCGCTATATACGTCAAAGAGAAAGATTAAAGCTAACGAATAAATGCTCGCAGTAAACCATAAATTAATCACATGAGGCATAAAATTCCATCCGCTCATATACCCTCTCTTTAAATAAGCTTTTAAAACGCCTCGAGTCACGCAGCTGCAAGGGAACCGCCGGAGCCACGTGTTCAGGACAGGATGCGGCGCCTTAAGGTCACGGCCAAGACGCCTCGAGGTCACACAGAGATATAAGGTCACGCGTGGGAAGAAGGTTAAGGTACAGGGATGGCAGGTCACAGGTGGTGGTGGAGGGTTTCTATGGGGAAGGTTCATGACGAAAAGGAGGGATGGGAGATGAGGTTTGTATAAAGGGATAGGTTTAGAAAAGGGTTTAGGTTAGGTTAGGTTAGGTTTAGTTAGGTTAAGTTAGGTCAGAAGAGAAAGAAAAGTTAGGTTAGGTTAGAACAAGGGGTTAAATGGATAGGTTGTGGAGGGTAGGGAACACTGGATGGATGGATGATGAAGTGTGTATAAAGGGATAGGAGGTAAGGGGGGAGGAGGGAGGGGAGAGGGAGTGAAGGAGGAAGATGAGTCCAGGCAGGCAGGTGGGTGACAGGGGTGTGGGTGACAGGGGTGTGGGTGGTGTTTGTGTCTTTAGGGAAGGGGAGTGGTGGGGGGGATGGAACGGGAAAGGCTTAGGGGTAGGGGGGAGGGGCAACACCCACACTCATCACGTCAACACCACACACACACACACACACACACACACACACACACACACACACACACACATACACACACACACACACACATGAGTAATATGATAATGATATGATGATGTCGACAATAATAATATCAATAACAATGATAATGATAATATAAGGAATATCTAGATTATTAATAATAATAATAATAATAATAATAATAATAAAACCAATAAAAAATCATAGTAGCCTAATGTTGAAAATGTCAATAATACGAATGTTACTGATTATAATACTAATAATAATGATAACAATAGTGTATAACCTATGCGCTAAAAGTATTGAACCATTTGTACTTATGGAGGCAATCACCGTCGACTTTAGATTTTCGAGTAATCGTAATGACCAACAAGCAAACAAACAAACAAATAACAAACAAACACTACTGAACACAACACACCTCCGCTAGCACGGGTAGTAAACAGGTCTGAGGGAGGCGGTGGCCGAGTGGTTAGCGTCTTGGAGTGGTGAGCTCGATGTCCCGAGTTCGAATCCTGCCGGGAACAACTCTTTCGGCCGTCTTCAACGTGGTCGACAAGAGCCTGGTAGGTGAACAAGAGGGCCCGAATTCAAGTCCCACCAAGGAGCTACTGTAAAATCCATCATCGAGTGGCCGAAGACACCCGCTTGCTGCATTCCTGTTCTGCCGACTGCGACTACAAGTGCGGCGGAGGGACACCAGGTGGCAGCATGAGCCTACATTGAGAATCCAAACATCACAGAAAACATGACCTTCACCTATAGACCAAAGGTGTCACTATAAAAATCCAGCCTGCGCCACCAACGGGCGAGGGCCAACCATCACGACCTTCCAGAATGTGCAGGGCCAACAAACTCTCAGCCTTCAAAGAAAAACTAATAGCCTACATGTGTTATAAGCTCCAACGGAAAAGTAAATAAATAAATAAATAAATAATCGAAGAATAATAAACAACATATATAATAAAGAGGATCACACACAAGGTAAATAAGTGGGTCCAGGTAAGCCACAACCCCCCCGCCACCCCTAAACTCACCTGGGCGGCGCGGTGCACGAAGAAGGTGCCGGGCAGGTTAGGAGTAGGTACCTATAAAGAAAAAAATACAAGGGTCACCTCCAGTCTCTGTCAGGATCCCTAGCAGCTCTATACCTCCCCACACACTGCTGAGAGAAGAGGACCAGAGAGAGAGAGAGAGAGAGAGAGAGAGAGAGAGAACGTTATGTGCGAAAAATAAACGAAATTAGTATCATACAAAAAAACTATATAACTGCTTAATCAGCTAAAATATTTTGGGTATGCAGATAAGGAGGTTTGATGATAAGTAAGTAAGTAAGGAAGAAACACAGTCAGAGCCCAATCCAGAGCCACAGTGACACCACACCCAAGAGACGAAAGACTAAGGTATGGTGACGCTTGGATGACTCAGGAGGCTGACTTAAGGGTAACTCATCAATCGCCAGCCATGTTCACGCAATTATCGCCCTGGCACTTAAAGACCTTCACGGTGGCGTGGACGTTGTTAGGAAAGTCCGCCAAGCTGCTAAGGGAGCCATTCTGGTTCACTTCAATCGGGAACCTAAGCGATGTATGTTGTATGGAATCTTCCTGCGGCGGCTGCACTTGATCGTGCTGCCCCCGACGCCGCCGTCTTGCAGAGCGGGGATCTTTTTTAACGCCGCGTCTCTGTTTTGTACGCGTCCTGTTCCAGCGTTCTTTGTACCCGTGCTGTTTGCCGTTTGTCTAGGCGTCTTTTTTAGCGTCTCTGTTGTACGGCGTCTCTGTTTGTAGGCGTCCTGTTGTCCGACGTCTGTGAGCGTCTGTTGTCCGTTCGTTGACGTTCTTTCAGACGCCTTTCAGGGCTTCTTTGTCAGGGTCTTTTTAAGGCGTCTCGTTTGTAGGGTCTCTGTCCGGGTCCGTGCCAGGCGCTTTTCAGGCGCTTTGCTGGCTTTCCGCGTTTTTTTGAGGCGTTCTGTCAGGTCCGTGCAGCCCTTTTTGCAGTCGCCGTTGTTTCAGGGTTCCCGTCTGTTGCGTCTCTTTGTCAGGCCGTGCAGACGCCGCTGTTCTTTGCAGGTTCTGCGGTTTTAAGCGTCTCTTTTGTACGGCTGTTGTCCCGTCTGCAGCGCCTTTTGCAGGCTTGCGGTCTTCAAGCGTCTTTTAACGCCTCTGTTGAGGGTTCTGTTCAGGCGTCTTGTCAGGTTCTGGCAGGCCTTGAGTGCAGCGTTCGTTTGCAGGGCTTCGTGCAGGCTCTCTTGCAGTTCTGTGCAGGCGTGTGGGGCTCTGTCCAATGCGTTCTTTGTGCAAGCCGTGCTGTGCAGTTCGCCGCATGTTTTGTGCAGGCTTCTGCTCTGCAAGGTCTCTTGGCAGACGCCGTGTGTGCAGGCTTCTCCGTCCTGCAATGCGTTTCGTGCAAGACGCCGTTGTGTGCAGGCTTTCGTCCTGCAACGCTCTTGTGCAGGCTCTGTGCAAGCTCTGTGCAAGCGCTGTGGCAGCTTTGGCGCTTCTGTTGCAGTTCTGTGCAGCGCCTGTGTCAGGGTTCTGTCTGCAATGCGTTTCTTTGTCAAGACGCCGTGCTGTGCAGGGCTTCTCCGTCTGCAATGCGTCTCCTCGTGCGGTCTCGTCCTGCAATGCGTTCTTTTGTGCAAGACGCCGTGCTGTGCAGGGCTCTCCGTCCTGCAATGCGTCTTTGTGCAAGACCCGTTGTGCGGCTTCTCCTCCTGCAATGCGTCTTGTGCAGCTTCGTGCAGGCTCTCGTCTGCACGCTTTGTGCAGGCTTGCGTTGCAGGCGTCTCTTTGTCAGTCGTCTTGCAAGACGCCGTGTGTAGGCTTCTGTCTGAGCGTTCTTTTGTGCAAGAGCCGTTGCTGTGCAGGTTCTTGCAAGCGTTCTTTTGCAAGACGCCGTGTGTGCAGGCTTTCGTCTCACGTTTTGTGAAGCGCCGTGCTGTGCAGGGCTTTCCGTCCTGCAATGGTTTCGTGCAGGTCTTGTCTAAGCGCGCCTGTTGTGCAGGCTTCTCGTCTGCAGCGTCTCTTTGCAAGACGCCGTGTTTGCAGGCTTCTCGCCTAAGCGCCTTCGTGCGGCTCTCGTTGCAAGCGCTCTTTGGCAGACGCGTGCTTGCAGGGTCTCGTCCTGCAGCTTTTCGTGCAGGTTCTGTCCAAGCGTTCTTTGTGCAAGACGCCGTTGTGGCAGGCTTTTAAGCGCCTTTTGCAGGCGCTTCGGGCCCGCCTGCAAGCGTCTCTTTTGTCAAGGCGTTGCTGTGCAGGGCTTCTCCGTTGCAAGCGTTCTTTGTCAGACGGTCTGTGCAGGGCTTCTCCGTCCTGCAATGCGTCTCTTTTGTGCAAGACGCCGTTGCTGTGCAGGGCTTCTCCGTCCTGCAATGCGTCTCTTTCGTGCAGGGCTTCTGCGTCCTGCAATGCGTCTCTTTTGGTGCTGAGGCCGACTTGTCGGCTCTGTGATCGTTCTTGGCAGTCTGTGCAGCGCCGCGTTGTGCAGGGCTTCTGCGTCCTGCAATGCGTCTCTTTGTGCAAGACGCCGTTCGGCTTCTCGTCTGCAAGCGTTCTTTGTGCAAGACGCCTGTGTGAGCTCTGTCGCAAGGTCTTTTCGGCAGGGTCTCGTTGCAATGCGTCTCTTTTGTGCAAGACGCCGTTGCTGTGCAGGCTCTGTCTGCAAGCTCTTCGTGCAGGGCTTCTGCGTCTGCAATGCGTCTCTTTTGTGCAAGACGCCGTTGCTGTGCAAGCGCCGTCTGTTGCAGGGCTTCTGCGTCCTGCAATGCGTCTCTTTTGTGCAGACGCGTTGCTGTGCAAGACGCCGCTGTTGTGCAGGGCTTCTGCGTCCTGCAATGCGTCTCTTTTGTGCAGCGCCGTTGCTGTGCAAGACGCCGCTGTGTGCAGGGCTTCTGCGTCCTGCAATGCGTTCTTTTGTGCAAGACGCCGTGCTGTGCAGGACTCCTGCATGTCTTCGTGCAGGGCTCTCGCGTCCTGCAATGCGTCTCTTTGTGCAAGCGCGTTGCTGTGCAAGACGCCGCTGTTGTGCGGGCTTCTGCGTCCTGCAATGCGTCTTTTGTGCAAGACGCCGTTGCTGTGCAGAGCCGCTGTTGTGCAGGGCTTCTGCGTCCTGCAATGCGCTCTTTTGTGCAGCGCCGTTGCTGTGCAAGACGCCGCTGTTGTGCAGGGCTTCTGCGTCCTGCAATGCCGTCAGCCTTTTGTGCAAGGCGCCGTTGCTGTGCAAGACGCCGTTGTGGCAGGCTTCTCGTCCTGCAATGCGTCTCTTTTGTGCAAGCGCCGTTGGCTGTGCAAGACGCCGCTGTTTGCAGGGCTTCTGCGTCCTGCAATGCGCCTCTTTTGTGCAAGACGCCGTTGCGGCAGACGCCGCTGTTTGTGCAGGGCTTCTGCGTCCTGCAATGCGTCTCTTTTGTGCAAGACGCCGTTTCTGTGCAGGACGCCGTTGCTGCTGCAAGACGCCGTTGCTGCGCAGGTCTTCTGCGTCCTGCAATGCGTCTCTTTTGTGCAAGGCGCCGTTGCTGTGCAAGACGCCGCTGTTGTGCAGGGCTTCTGCGTCCTGCAATGCGCCTCTTTTGTGCAAGACGCCGTTGCTGTGCAAGACGCCGCTGTTGTGCAGGGCTTCTGCGTCCTGCAATGCGCTCTCTTTTGTCGTGTGCAAGACGCCGTTTTGCAGGCTTGGTGCATCGTCTTGTGAACGCGCGTTTGTGCAGGGCTTCTCGCTCCTGCAATGCGCTCTTTTGTGCAAGACGCCGTTGCTGTGCAGGCGTCCTGCATGTCTTGTGCAGGCTTCTGCGTCCTGCAATGCGCTTTTTTGTGCAAGACGCCGTTGCTGTGCAGGACCGGCGCGCTGTTTGTGCAGGGCTTCTGCGTCCTGCAATGCGTCTCTTTTAAGACGCCGTGTTTGTGCAAGACGCCGTTGCTGTGCAAGACGCCGCTGTTGTGCAGGGCTTCTGCGTCCTGCAATGCGTCTCTTTTTGTGCAAGACGCCGTTGCTGTGCAAGACGCCGCTGTTGTGCAGGGCTTCTCGCGTCCTGCAATGCGTCTCTTTTGTGCAAGACGCCGTTGCTGTGCAGGCTCTCCGTCGCTGTGCAAGACGCCTGCTGTTGTGCAGGGCTCCTGCGTCCTGCAATGCGTCTCTTTTGTGCAAGACGCCGTTCGCCGTGGGCTTGCAGAACGCCGCTGCTTGTGCAGGGCTTCTGCGTCCTGCAATGCGTCTCTTTTGTGCAAGACGCCGTTGCTGTGCAGGCCGTTGCTGTGCAAGACGCCGCTGTTGTGCAGGGCTTCCTGCGTCCTGCAATGCGTCTCTTGCAGTTGTGCAAGACGCCGTTGTTGCAGTTGGTCTGCAATGCGTTCTTTGCGGCCGCCGTGCTGTGCAGGGCTTCTGCGTCCTGCAATGCGCCTTTTGTGCGCGTGCGCCGTTTGTGGCAAGACGCGCGTTGTGCAGGCTTCTGCGTCCTGCAATGCGTCTCTTTTGTGCAAGACGCCGTTATGTGCAGCGCCGTTGCTGTGCAAGACGCCGCTGTTGTGCAGGGCTTCTGCGTCCTGCAATGCGTCTCTCTTTGTGCAAGACGCCGTTGCTGTGCAAGACGCCGCTGTTGTGCAGGGCTTCTGCGTCCTGCAATGCGTCTCTTTTGTGCAAGACGCCCCGTTTATGTGCAAGACGCCGTTGCTGTGCAAGACGCCGCTGTTGTGCAGGGCTTCTGCGTCCTGCAATGCGTCTCTTTTGTGCAAGACGCGTTAGCTTGCAAGACGCCGTTGCTGTGCAAGGGCGGTCCGCCAGCCTGTTGTGCAGGGCTTCCTGCGCCTGCAATGCGTTCTTCCTTTGTTGCAAGACGCCGTTTGCTGTGCAAGACCGCCGTTGCTGTGCAAGAGCCGCCTGTTGTGCAGGCTTCTGCGTCTGCAATGCGCTCTTTGTGCAAGGCCGTTGCTGTGCAAGACGCCGCTGTTGTGCAGGGCTTCTGCGTCCTGCAATGCGCCTTTTTTGTGCAAGACGCCGTTGCTGTGCAAGACGCCGCTGTTGTGCAGGGTTTCCTGCGTCCTGCAATGCGTCTCTTTTGTGCAAGACGCCTTTTGCTGTGCAAGACGCCGTTGCTGTGCAAGACGCCGCTGTTGTGCAGGGCTTCTGCGTCCTGCAATGCGTCTCTTTGTCATTTGTGCAAGACGCCGTTGCTGTGCAAGACGCCGCTGTTGTGCAGGGCTTCTGCGTCCTGCAATGCGCTCTTTTGTGGCAAGACGCCGTTTTGTGCAAGACGCCGTTGCTGTGCAAGAGCGCTTTGCGTCTGTGCAATGCGCTCTTTTGTGCAATGACGCCGTTTTGTGCAAGACGCCGTTGCTGTGCAAGACGCCGCTGTTGTGCAGGGCTTCTGCGTCCTGCAATGCGTCTCTTTTGTGCAAGACGCCGTTCTGTGCAAGACGCCGTTGGCTGTGCAAGACGCCGCTGGTTGTGGCAGGGCTTCCTGCGTCCTGCAATGCGTCTCTTTTGTGCAAGACGCCCGGTTTTGATGGCTTGAACGCCGTTGCTGTGCAAGACGCCGCTGTTGTGCAGGGCTTCCGCGTCCTGCAATGCGTCTCTTTTGTGCAAGACGCCGTTGCTGTGCAAGACGCCGTTGCTGTGCAAGACGCCGCTGTTGTGCAGGGCTTCTGCGTCCTGCAATGCGTCTCTTTTGTGCAAGACGCCGTTGCTGTGCAAGACGCCGCTGTTGTGCAGGGCTTCTGCGTCCTGCAATGCGTCTCTTTTGTGCAAGACGCCGTTGCTGTGCAAGACGCCGCTGTTGTGCAGGGCTTCTCCGTCCTGCAATGCGCCTCTTTTGTGCAAGGCGCCGTTGCTGTGCAGGGCTTCTCCGTCCTGCAAAGCGTCTCTGTTGTGCAAGACGTCGCTGTTTAGCAAGACGCCGTTGTTGCAAGACGCCGTCTGTTGTGCAGGCATTGCCCGCATGGTTTTGGCAAGAGCGGCTGAGACCTCTGGGGTGTTGGTTGCAAGGCGCCGCTGTTGTGCAAAATGCCGCTGTTTAGCAAGGCGGCGCTGTTTAACAAGGCGCCGTTGTTACAATGCGCCCTTTTGTGCAAAGACGCGCGTTTTGCAACCGTGTTGCAGGCTGTTGTACAGGGCCGCGTCCTGCAATGCGTTTTGTGACAAGGCGCCGCTGTTTAACAAGGCGCCGCTGTTGAGCAAAGCGTTGTTGTTGTGCTAGGCGTTTTTGTTTAGCAAGGCGCCGCTGTTGTGCATCATCGCGCTGCTTTTGAAAATCGGCCGTTGCTGTGAAGGCGCTGTTGAGGGCAATCGCCGCTGTTTGCATGCGTCGCTTTGTGCAAGACGCCGCTGTTACAAGGTGTCAGCCGCCCCTCGCTCTTTGTGTAAAACGCCGTATGTTGCAAGCGCGCTGCTGTGCAAAACGCCGCTGTGTACAAGGGCGGTCGCTGGTTTTTGTGAAACGACGCCGTGCTTGCAAGGCGTACGCTTGTTGTGCAAACGCCGCTGTTTGCAAGGCGCTCGCTCTGTGTTCTGGCAAAACGCCGCTGTTTCAAGCGCGGCGGTCGGTCGCTGCCTCTTGTGAAAACGCCGTGTTGAACAAGAGCGTCGCTGTTGAGGTTGCGACAAACGCCGCTGTTTACAATGGCGTCCGTCTGGTTGTGCAAAACGCCGCTGTTTACACTGGCGTCGCTGTTGTGCAAAACGTCGCTGTTTAGCAGGGCTCGTCGCTGTTGTGCAAACGCCGCTGTTTAAAAGGCGGTGCGGCTGTTGTGTACAAAGCGCCGATGTTTAACAAGGCGCTCGCCGTCGCAGGTGTTGTGCAAAACGCCGCTGTTTAACAAGGCGCGTTCGGCTGTGTTGGCAAAAGCCGCTGTTTACAAGGCGTTTGCGGCGCTGTTGTGCAAAACGCCGCTGTTTGAAAAGGCGGTCGCTGTTGTGTAAAACGCCGCTGTTTAGCAAGGCGTCGCTGTTGTGCAAAACGCCGCTGTTTAACAAGGCGTCGCTGTTGTGTAAAACGCCGCTGTTTAACAAGGCGTCGCTGTTGTGCAAAACGCCGCTGTTTAACAAGGCGTCGCTGTTGTGCAAAACGCCGCTGTTTAACATGGCGTCGCTGTTGTGCAAAACGCCGCTGTTTAACATGGCGTCGCTGTTGTGCAAAACGCCGCTGTTTAACATGGCGTCGCTGTTGTGCAAAACGCCGCTGTTTAACATGGCGTCGCTGTTGTGCAAAACGCCGCTGTTTAACATGGCGTCGCTGTTGTGCAAAACGCCGCTGTTTAACATGGCGTCGCTGTTGTGCAAAACGCCGCTGTTTAACATGGCGTCGCTGTTGTGCAAAACGCCGCTGTTTAACATGGCGTCGCTGTTGTGCAAAACGCCGCTGTTTAACATGGCGTCGCTGTTGTGCAAAACGCCGCTGTTTAACATGGCGTCGCTGTTGTGCAAAACGCCGCTGTTTAACAAGGCGTCGCTGTTGTGCAAAACGCCGCTGTTTAACATGGCGTCGCTGTTGTGCAAAACGCCGCTGTTTAACAAGGCGTCGCTGTTGTGCAAAACGCCGCTGTTTAGCCAGGCGACTCTGTTTTGTAAGGCGCCGCTGTTTTGAAAAGCGGCTATGTTTTGTAGAGCGCCGCGTTTTTGCATGGCATTTCTGTTTTCCACAGCACCGCTTTGTTGCAAAGTGCCGCTGTCTTGCAAGGCGCAACTCTATTGCAAGGCGTAGCATTTCTGCAGGGTAGCTTTGTTGTGCAGGTTGCAGCTGTTTGGCATGCTTCTGAGGCTCTGCAACTTGCTGCTGTTCTGCTCGGCGCCGCTGCTCTGTCAGACGTTGATGCTCTGCCAGGTACCGCTGTGCAAGGCGCTGCTGTTCTGCTAGGCGCTGTTTTTCTACCCCATTTTGCCTGGCAGGGTGGAAGGTTCGGCAGTAGCGGGGCACCGGTGGTGGCGGCGTCGAGGCGTACAAGGTCGCGCTCTCCGCCTGGGCCTCGCCGGGGTTGCCCAGGACGCCCGGCTGCCCGCCTGCACCGCCGCGCACCACCACGCCGCCACGAACAAGATCCGCTTTAAAAACATAACATTAAAACCAATTATTAATGAAAGTAAAACTGTAGAGAAGGGCGGCTGCTTAGCGGCTGAGGAAGGGATGCGCCTCTATACAGCCCCACCGCCGCGCAGGAAACAACAGGGGGAAACGAGCCCTACCGAACCTTCACCTATGTACCGCCGTCACGCCTAATTCATCAAGATCTATATATGTCGATGTGAATGCTGTTTCTTATGTTCATTTTTGTATCACATATGCATTGTATACTCCTGTTCTCCCATTATCTTAGCTCATTACCATGTCAAAATTGATTAATGTGAAAGTTGCAAAATAGCAAGCCGGATCGCCCCGCAACTTGTGTATTCTGTTTCTATAGATCTGTTTTTCTGTATCTTTTGTATTCTTCCCCCTCCCCCCTCTTTGTAATTATCCCCCCCCCTTTTTCTCAATAAACTTTGTAACTTGTTGAGGCCACGACGCCCTGAGTGTGGCGTCCATGGCGGAAAATATCACGTTTTTTAAAGTAATTCCTTCATCCGTGTTGTTTTTCTTTCTCTTTACCTTATTTTCCTTACATGTAGCTCCTGTAAGGCTAGGTTCTGGGGTGACCTTACATGTAGCTCCTGTAAGGCTAGGTTCTGAGGTGACCTTACATGTAGCTCCTGTAAGGCTAGGTTCTGAGGTGACCTTACATGTAGCTCCTGTAAGGCTAGGTTCTGGGGTGACCTTACATGTAGCTCCTGTAAGGCTAGGTTCTGAGGTGACCTTACATGTAGCTCCTGTAAGGCTAGGTTCTGGGGTGACCTTACATGTAGCTCCTGTAAGGCTAGGTTCTGGGGTGACCTTACATGTAGCTCCTGTAAGGCTAGGTTCTGGGGTGACCTTACATGTAGCTCCTGTAAGGCTAGGTTCTGAGGTGACCTTACATGTAGCTCCTGTAAGGCTAGGTTCTGGGGTGACCTTACATGTAGCTCCTGTAAGGCTAGGTTCTGAGGTGACCTTACATGTAGCTCCTGTAAGGCTAGGTTCTGGGGTGACCTTACATGTAGCTCCTGTAAGGCTAGGTTCTGGGGTGACCTTACATGTAGCTCCTGTAAGGCTAGGTTCTGGGGTGACCTTACATGTAGCTCCTGTAAGGCTAGGTTCTGAGGTGACCTTACATGTAGCTCCTGTAAGGCTAGGTTCTGGGGTGACCTTACATGTAGCTCCTGTAAGGCTAGGTTCTGAGGTGACCTTACATGTAGCTCCTGTAAGGCTAGGTTCTGGGGTGACCTTACATGTAGCTCCTGTAAGGCTAGGTTCTGAGGTGACCTTACATGTAGCTCCTGTAAGGCTAGGTTCTGAGGTGACCTTACATGTAGCTCCTGTAAGGCTAGGTTCTGGGGTGACCTTACATGTAGCTCCTGTAAGGCTAGGTTCTGGGGTGACCTTACATGTAGCTCCTGTAAGGCTAGGTTCTGGGGGGACCTTACATGTAGCTCCTGTAAGGCTAGGTTCTGGGGTGACCTTACATGTAGCTCCTGTAAGGCTAGGTTCTGGGGTGACCTTACATGTAGCTCCTGTAAGGCTAGGTTCTGGGGTGACCTTACATGTAGCTCCTGTAAGGCTAGGTTCTGGGGTGACCTTACATGTAGCTCCTGTAAGGCTAGGTTCTGGGGTGACCTTACATGTAGCTCCTGTAAGGCTAGGTTCTGGGGTGACCTTACAACATATAATAGATCACTGGATGAAAATGAAACTGGATGAAATAATAAATAAATGAATGAAGAACTGGATGAAATCTGTTAATGCAATGTGCCCCACCCATAGGGCAGAGCGGGGCAGGTTGCATCGAGGGTATGTTGCATCATTGCCTCTAACTCGCATGTTATCACACGTACATCGTCTTAATACTACTACTACTACTACTACTACTACTACTACTATAAACTACTACTACTACTACAACTACAACAATAATAATAATAAAAAAAGTTAATGCGAGTTAGAGGCAATCATGCAACCTACCCTCGATGCAACCTGCCCCGCTCTCCCCTACCTATCACGGCAATGCCTATCCCTTTATTCTACTCCTGTTCATTGTCCTGAAATATGATGATGTCGACAATAATAATATCAATAACAATAACAAAGATAATGATTCTAATATCCAGATTATTAATGATCATAAGGATAACAAAATTACAGAACAATATCATAGTACGTAATGATGAAAAGATCGATACTACCCATGATGCTGATAACACTACTAATGATACTGATAACACTACTAATGATGCTGATAACACTACTAATGATGCTGATGACACTACTAATGATGCTGATAACACTACTAATGATGCTGATAACACTACTAATGATGCTGATAACACTACTAATGATGCTGATAACACTACTAATGATGCTGATGACACTACTAATGATGCTGATGACACTACTAATGATGCTGATGACACTACTAATGATGCTGATAACACTACTAATGATGCTGATAACACTACTAATGATGCTGATGACACTACTAATGATGCTGATAACACTACTAATGATGCTGATGACACTACTAAGGATGCTGATAACACTACTAATGATGCTGATAACACTACTAATGATGCTGATGACACTACTAATGATGCTGATGACACTACTAAGGATGCTGATAACACTACTAATGATGCTGATGACACTACTAATGATGCTGATAACACTACTAATGATGCTGATGACACTACTAATGATGCTGATGACACTACTAATGATGCTGATGACACTACTAATGATGCTGATGACACTACTAAGGATGCTGATAACACTACTAATGATGCTGATAACACTACTAATGATGCTGATGACACTACTAATGATGCTGATAACACTACTAATGATGCTGATGACACTACTAAGGATGCTGATAACACTACTAATGATGCTGATAACACTACTAATGATGCTGATGACACTACTAATGATGCTGATGACACTACTAATGATGCTGATGACACTACTAATGATGCTGATGACACTACTAATGATGCTGATGACACTACTAATGATGCTGATAACACTACTAATGATGCTGATGACACTACTAAGGATGCTGATAACACTACTAATGATGCTGATAACACTACTAATGATGCTGATGACACTACTAATGATGCTGATGACACTACTAATGATGCTGATGACACTACTAATGATGCTGATGACACTACTAATGATGCTGATGACACTACTAAGGATGCTGATAACACTACTAATGATGCTGATGACACTACTAATGATGCTGATGACACTACTAATGATGCTGATGACACTACTAATGATGCTGATAACACTACTAATGATGCTGATAACACTACTAATGATGCTGATAACACTACCAATGATGCTGATAACACTACTAATGATGCTGATAACACTACTAATGATGCTGATGACACTACTAATGATGCTGATGACACTACTAATGATGCTGATAACACTACTAATGATGCTGATGACACTACTAAGGATGCTGATAACACTACTAATGATGCTGATGACACTACTAATGATGCTGATGACACTACTAATGATGCTGATAACACTACTAATGATGCTGATGACACTACTAATGATGCTGATAACACTACTAATGATGCTGATGACACTACTAATAATGCTGATGACACTACTAATGATGCTGATGACACTACTAAGGATGCTGATAACACTACTAATGATGCTGATGACACTACTAATGATGCTGATAACACTACTAATGATGCTGATAACAGTACTAATGATGCTGATAACACTACCAATGATGCTGATAACACTACTAATGATGCTGATAACACTACCAATGATGCTGATAACACTACTAATGATGCTGATAACACTACTAATGATGCTGATGACACTACTAATGATGCTGATAACACTACTAATGATGCTGATAACACTACCAATGATGCTGATGACACTACTAATGATGCTGATAACACTACTAATGATGCTGATAACACTACCAATGATGCTGATAACACTACTAATGATGCTGATAACACTACTAATGATGCTGATGACACTACTAATGATGCTGATAACACTACTAATGATGCTGATAACACTACCAATGATGCTGATAACACTACTAATAATGCTGATAACACTACCAATGATGCTGATAACACTACTAATGATGCTGATAACACTACTAATGATGCTGATGACACTACTAATGATGCTGATAACACTACTAATGATGCTGATAACACTACCAATGATGCTGATAACACTACCAATGATGCTGATAACACTACTAATGATGCTGATAACACTACTAATGATGCTGATGACACTACTAATGATGCTGATAACACTACTAATGATGCTGATAACACTAC
>JACEEZ010024844.1:60000-67500 GCA_016584305.1 Chionoecetes opilio | reverse complement strand
GGCTTTCTTCCTTTCTCCTTCCTTCCTTTCCTCCTCCCTCACATCCTCGTACCTCTCCCTTTACTTACACACCTACAGATCACCCCCGCAGGCTTAAAGGGCGCGAGGGGAAGGAGGGAGAGGGGAGTGAGGGTAAACGTGGTGTGTGTGTGTGTGGTTGTGTATGTGTGTGTGACTGCGTATGTGTGTGTGTAGGCGTGCGGAGGAGGAGAGGTGGGGAATTGGGGAGGCAGAGATAGGCATAATAGCTTACAATCCTCCCTTCCCTTACTTCCTCTGGGCCTTTCCTCGTCCCTCAACACTTTTCCGGCTCCCTCCCCCCCCCCCCCCTACTTCCCCCTCGCCCCCCCTTCCTAATGTTCCCGGTCACCCCCAGCCGCCCTCGTCATCCCTTTGACCTTGTAGACACCCGCGTGACCCGCTTGTTGCCATCCTCCCCACTGGCCTTTCCTCCCGTCCTCACACACCCGATCACTGCGACCTCAGCCTCAACACACATAAGAACATAAGAAAATAAGGAAGCTACAAGAGGCTGGAAGACCTACACGTGGTAGTTCCTGTTACTTAACACTACCTACATCCACCTTTCATGCCCATCCATGAATTTATCTAGCCTCCTTTTAAAGCTCCCTATTGACTCTGCACTGACTACCTGACGACTGAGTCCATTCCAATCATTTACCACCCTATTTTGTGAACCAGTCTTTCCTTATTTCCTTTTTAAATCAACGCTTTACCAGCTTGAATCCGTTACTTCTTGTTCTACCCTGATTACTATATAGCCATAAGAACTTTTCCTACACCTGGACTACAGTCTTCAGTTCGCTTTGTGACGCACTCTACACTCTACCCAGGCCATTCTTCGCGGCACACAAAGCGAGGCGGCGTGGAGGCGGTGGGCGGTGCAGGGTAAGGCGGGTAAGGGTTTCACTGCTTCCATAACGTGCTGGGTATGGCAGAGGTTTACGGTATACAGGTACACGAGTGCTTTCTTTCCCATGAGGAGCCGCGACCCTGCACTGCGTCAACACGTCTATAGGGGTGAGAATGCCCGTGATGGGACGAAGGGCATGAACACAGCAACATCAAGAGACTTTTAATAGTAGTCTAGTAGTTTAAATAGTAGTTTAATAGTAGACTAGTAGTTTAAATAGTAGTATAATAGTAGTCTACTAGTTTAAATAGTAGTTTAATAGTAGTCTAGTAGTTTAAATAGTAGTATAATAGTAGTCTAGTAGTTTAAATAGTAGTTTAATAGTAGTTTAAATAGTAGTTTAATAGTAGTCTAGTAGTTTAAATAGTAGTTTAATAGTAGTCTAGTAGTTTAAATAGTAGTTTATTAGTAGTCTAGTAGTTTAAATAGTAGTTTAATAGTAGTCTAGTAGTTTAAATAGTAGTTTAATAGTAGTCTAGTAGTTTAAATAGTAGTTTAATAGTAGTCTAGTAGTTTAAATAGTAGTATAATAGTAGTCTAGTAGTTTAAATAGTAGTTTAATAGTAGTCTAGTAGTTTAAATAGTAGTTTAATAGTAGTCTAGTAGTTTAAATAGTAGTTTAATAGTAGTCTAGTAGTTTAAATAGTAGTTTAATAGTAGTCTAGTAGTTCAAATAGTAGTATAATAGTAGTTTAGTAGTTTAAATAGTAGTTTAATAGTAGTCTTTTGTAAAGATAGTCTCTCAATCTTGGAACAGAGGTCGTGATCTATGCTGCTTCAACACGACGTTCACTGCAGAGCCTCAGAGGGCATTTACCCGAAACATTTAAGGTCTGCCCACCAGGTGCCTTGGGGTACGCCGTCACCGCCTGACCCGACAGCTGGCGCCCCACAGCTGCACCTGACGCGGCCTCAGGCATGTGTTCAGGGCTTAACGGCCTCACAGAGACTTTAAAGTGTGCTGGAGTAGATTGCTCTCAAGTGCTTGCTAGAGATGACAACTTGCAGCCGCCCCCTACCCCTCCCCTACCCCTCCACGCCACCCAAACCCCCGCCATCCGCCCACCCACTCCGTCCTTCCTCACGCCCTCGGTGGCGCCCTCAAGGTCAAGAGGTGGCAGGATCTAATGCGCTGTAGGCCCACGTGGCTCTGTTTACCTCATGCTGGGAGAAATGTTGCTGTGGGTTTATTTGCTTTAGTACTTAAGGTAACTCTGTGTCATGTTGTTGTTGTTTTCCTCCTGTATGCCTCCGGGTGATGATAAAATTACTATTATTATTATTATTATAGAGATAAATACTCAACATTCTGCGCGTCCATGGGCGACACACTGATGATGATACACGCCAATCTTATCGTCGCCACATCTTGAGACTGTCCCCCCACACACTCCCTGCCACACCCATTACCAATATAACCTTACCCTTACCTATATCCTCGGTCAGCGGTTCGAGTCCGCCTAGTTCGTGCTGACGTGGCGGCGCTTTGTATAGTCAATAACCTTGTAGTTGGTACTTGCAAAGTGTCTAGATAGGATGAAAATCTTATCTTATCTCTTACCTATATCCATTACTTCACATTCTTTACCCAAACCCATCACCACCACCATCACACTACCCATATACCCATCACCTCACCACCATAACCCATAACCCTGCCACACCTATTATCAATACCCTTCGTTATATTCATTATTCTTCAGCCAAACCCACCACCACCATCACACAACCCATCACCTCACCTAACCACCCATAACCCATAACCCTGCCACACCAAACCTATTCCCACACCCTCATGCACCATCTGGCCGACCCATCACCACCGCCCAACACCAACACAACACAACACCAGTACCCGCACCTTCCCTCCTTCACTCCCTACCTCCCTCTTTCTCTCCCTACCTCCCTCCTACCCTCCCTTCCTCCTTCTCTCCCTGCCTCCCTCCCTTCCTCCCATTCCTCTGAAGGGGCATCAATACACACACCAGAGGGAGAACGTGACATGCCTTAGCTTTATCACTCCACCTGCACCCCCACACCCCAACACCCCCCAACACTCCAACACCCCTCAACACCCCCCAACACCCCTCAACACCCCCCAACACCCCTCAACACCCCTCAACACCCCCCAACACCCCTCAACACCCCCCAACACCCCCCAACACCCCTCAACACCCCCCAACACCCCTCAACACCCCTCAACACCCCTCAACACCCCTCAACACCCCAACACCCCTCAACACCCCCCAACACCCCTCAACACCCCTCAACACCCCTCAACACCCCCCAACACCCCCAACACCCCTCAACACAACCCAACACTCCCTCAATAACCCCCAACACTCCCCTCAACACCCCCCAACACTCCACCTGCACCCCCAACACCCCCAACACCCCCAACCCCCAACCTCATTTATCTTCCATCTTTTTATTTTCAGTTTGATATATTTCATTTTTCTTTTTTTCATTTTTCTATTTTTTTACCTTCTTTACTTTCTGGTAGATCTTATTTCTTTCATTTTTTTCATTGTTCTGCTTTTTTCATTCTTTTTATTTTCAGTTTTATTTCATTTCTTTAAAAAAAAAATTCTAGAGGAATGAAGGAAGGGAGGCACGTAGAGGAAGGGAGAGGAAGGAAGAAAGGGAGACACATAGGGAAGAAGAAAGGGAGACATAAGAGGAAGGGAGAGGAAGGAAGAAAGGGAGACACATAGGGAGGAAGAAAGGGAGACATAAGAGGAAGGGAGAGGAAGGAAGAAAGGGAGACACCGCCACTAAGGAAGATGAAGAAATGTAGGAAGGAGGCAAAGGGAATAGGAGGAGGAGGCTGAGTAGGAGGAAGGAACAGGGTGTTGACAAGGACATAGATGAGGTGTTGAAGAAAAAACAGGATGAGGAGAACAGAGGGTGGTGTGGTGGTGGTGGTGGTGGTGGTGGTGGTGGGGGGGGGGGGGGGGGGGGGGTGTGGTGGGGTGGTGGTGGTGGTGGTGGTGGTGGTGGTAGCGGTGGTGGTGGTGGCGGTGGTGGTGGTGTAGTGGTGGTGGTGGTGGTAATGGGGGTGGTGGGGGTGGGGGTGGTGGTGGTGGGGGTGGTGGTGGTGAAAGATGCAGTCATTCCTAAAAATAAGAAGCTATGAACGACTTCCTCTCCTTAAACGCGGTAACTTTTTTTGATGATGACATAAGAGTCTTTTGAGTGACCTTGAGGAATACGTGTATACATATTGAATCTATTTTTTATTTAACCCCTTGAGGCCCAGAACGTAATTTCCATTGCAATTTGGGCCTCAATAGACAATTTCAATGAAGATAAGCAATATTTTATAGATATGACATGTGTAGTATCCTTGTCCACTAACTATTTTTGTATATTCAGATACTTTTCGTTATTTTATGGCTGACAACAGACAATTTTTTATAACAAAGGGAAGATCTGGGCGTGAAGGAGTTAAATATGATAGGAACGCGGACGTCTTTCTCGTATTCCTCTGAAGTGTAAACAAAAACTTCTGTGACAATCTTCAATCATATATAAAACCACATGTAAATTAATCTTCCTCCTCATCGTTCTTTTCACTTCTCTTCCTCTTCTTCTTCTTCTTCTTTTTCTTCTGCCTCCTCCTCCTCCACCTCTTCTTCTTCTTCTATTCCTCCCTCTTCTTCTTCTTCGTTCTCTTCCTCTTCTGCCTCCACTTCCTCTTCTGCCTCTTCTTCTTCTTCCCTCCTCCTCCTCCTCCTCCTCCTCCTCCTCGTCCTCCTCCTCCTCCTCCTCCTCCACCTCCTCCTCTTCTTCTTATTCATCGTTCTCCTCCCTCTTCTTCTTCCTTCTCCTCCTCCTCCTTGCCCTCCTTCTCCTCTTCCTACTCCACTACCCGCATCTCTTCCTCCTCCTCCCTCCCTTCCCCCCCTTCACTTTGACCTTCCCTGACGAGGCTGAGTCCATAGCGCCTCCAAGAACTCGGCCCAAACCCTAAAGATAACAAGATTGCCTTTAAAAAGAGTACGCTGCTATAACCCTCTGCCCCGCCCCTCCCAGACCGCCCCGGGAAAGAAACTGAGGATGGGAAGGAAGGGAAGGGAAGGGAAGGGAAGGGAAGGTAAGGTAAGGGAAGGTAAGGTAGGGAAGGAAAGGGAGGGAAGGGAAGGGAAGGGAAGGGAAGGGAAGGTAAGGTAGGGAAGGAAAGGGAGGGAAGGGAAGGGAAGGGAAGGGAAGGACAGGAAGGGAAGGGCTAGGGAAGGGAAGGGAAGGGAAGGGAAGGTAAGGGAAGAGAGGGGCGGGAAAGGGAAGGGAAGGTAAGGGAAGGTAAGGGAAGGGAAGGGAAAGGAAGGGAAGGGAAGGGAAGGGAAGGTAAGGGAAGATAAGGAAAGGGAAGGGAAGGGAAGGGAAGGGAAGGGAAGGGAGGGAAGGGAAGAACCAGGGAAGAGAAGGAAGGGTAGTGTAGTAGTAGAGGCCATGTGTAACTCATGTTGATAGCTGTTTAAATATAATACATAAAAAAATTTAAAAAGGGAAGGGAAGGGAAGGAGGGGTAAGCTATAAGGAGTCGAGAAGAGGTTGTATAAGGAGTTGTTAAAGGAGTTGTTATATAAAAGGTTGTTATAGGAGTGGTATTCAAGAAAGGGGGAGAGGCGTGAGTGTGAACTGCAAGGAGAGAAGGAAGTAGGAAGAGGAGAGAGAAGAGGAGAGAGAGAGAGAGAGAGGTGCGAGAGAGAGATGAGAGGAGGGAGAGAGAGAGAGAGAGAGATATGAGAGAGAAGAGAGAGAGAGAGAGAGAGAGAGAGAGAGAGAGAAGGAGAGAGGAGAGAGGAGAGAGAGAGAGAGAGAGAGAGAGAGAGAGAGAGAGAGAAGAGAGAGAGAGAGAGAGAGAGAGAGAGAGAGAGAGAGACGAGGGACAGTTGTAGTAGCAGTTGCTTGGATGGAAAGAGGAATGTTTTTATAAGAAAGAATTAAGACCTGGTGTAAAAGATAATATTACGAAAGGAAGAAAGTTGATGAGGAAGGAAATTATTGATGGGAGAATGGAAGGAGTTGCTAAGGATTGCCATGGGAGGCTTGGGAGCAGGTCTTAACGTGGGGGTCTTTGTAAGGTGGGAGAGCAAGGATGAGGCAAAGATATTAAATGGGAGATGAGAGATGAAATTTTCTGAAAGGAAACAGAAAGGGAGGAGGAAGAAAATTTAATGAAAGGCTGAAAGGAAGGATTTGTGAATGGTTCTATTTTCTTCATAAAAATAAAGGATAAATAAAATTGTTGTTTTGGTTTGAAGAATCACAGTAGAGTTAGTAATTAATTTAGGAAGAGGAGATGAGAGGAGATGCTGGGAGGGGAGAGGAGAGGTGGAGGAGCTTGGAGAGGGAGGAGGTGTTTGGAGAGGAGATACGAGCAGGAGGAGGAGGAGGAGGAGGAGGAGGAGGAGGAGGAGGAGGAGGAGGAGGAAGGAGGGTTAGTACGTCGCTATGCAGACATACGACACTCCACGAAGCTTAATTGAAGAGACTTATCTTTGGCGGGACTCTGCTTGTTTACTTCTCGTCAAATTACAAAAAAAATTAATAAAGGCTTATCTTAGAGTAAGTGTTTTGATGTTGTGGCTTTGGTTATAAAGAGGCTGCGACGGTAAATTTGAGGCAACTCACTTCTAAATAAGGCTCTTAATATTCAGGTCAGTAGTAGTAGTAGTAATAGTAGTAGTAGTAGTAGTAATAGTAGTAGTAGTAGTAGTAATAGTAGTAGTAGTAGTTTTTTTTTTTTTTTTTTTTTTTTTTGCCCTTGACATATCAAAAGCTTTTGATAGAGTCTGGCACAAATCTTTAATTTCCAAATACCCTCATTCGGTTTCTATCCTTCTCTCTGTACCTTCACTTTAAGTTTCCTTTCAAACCGTTCTATTGCAGCTACTGTAGACGGACATTGTTCTTCTCCTAAATCTATCAATAGTGGTGTTCCCCAGGGTTCTGTCCTATCACCCACTCTCTTTTTATTATTCATTAATGATCTTCTAAGTCTAACTCAAAGCCCTATCCACTCCTACGCTGATGATTCTACCCTGCATTTTTCAACGTCGTTTATTAGACGTCCAACTCAACAGGAGCTAAGTGATTCACGGAGAGATGCCACCGAGCGCCTAACTTCTGATCTTTCTATTATTTCTGATTGGGGCAAAGCAAACCTTGTTTTGTTCAATGCCTCAAAAACCCAATTTCTTCACCTATCTACTCGACAAAACCTACCAGATAACTATCCCCTCTTCTTCAATGACACTCAACTGTCTCCTTCTTCTACAATGAACATTCTAGGACTATCCTTTACTAAAAATCTGAACTGGAAATCTCACATCTCATCTCTTGCTAAAACAGCTTCTAAGAAGTTAGGTGTGCTGTGGCGTCTGCGTCCTTTTTTTTTCTCCCTCCCAATTGCTTGCTCTCTACAGGGGCCTTATCCGCCCATGTATGGAGTATGTCTCACATGTTTGGGGAGGATCCACTCATACAGCTCTCCTAAACAGGGTTGAGTCAAAAGCTTTTCGTCTCATCAACTCCTCTCCTCTGACTGACTGTCTTCAATC
>JACEEZ010024844.1:55000-57500 GCA_016584305.1 Chionoecetes opilio | reverse complement strand
TAGTAGTAGGTAGTATTTGGTAGTAGTAGTAGTAGTATAGTAGTAGTATAGTAGTAGTAGTAGTAGTATTTAGTAGTAGTAGTAGAGTAGTAGTGGTAGTAGTAGTAGTATAGTAGTAGTAGTAGTAGTTGAAGTAATTTAGTAGAAGTAGTAGTAGTAGTAGTAGTAGTAGTATATAGTGTAGTAGTAGTAGAAGTAGGAGTAGTATAGTAGTAGTAGTATAGTAGTAGTAGTAGTAGTAGTAGTAGTAGTAGTAGTAGTAGTAGTAGTAGTAGAAGTAGTAGTAGTAGTAGTAGTAGTAGTAGTAGTAGTAGTAGTAGTGGTAGTAGTAGTGGTAGTAGTAGTGGTAGTAGTAGTAGTAGTAGTAGTATGGGTAGTAGTAGTAGTATAGTAGTAAGTAGTAGTAGTAGTAGTAGTAGTAGTAGTTTATATTTCTGCCCGTAATCATGCCAAATCTTTACTTCAGCTTACCAAAAACTCTTTCATTCATAGAAAGTCAAAATCTTTCTGAATCAAATTCCTCTCGTGATTTCTGGCATCTAGCTAATAACATCTCTAAAAATTTTTTTCTTCTTCATCTTTCCCCCTAGCTTCACCCAGATGGCTCCACAGCTGTCTCATCTACTTCAAAAAGTGAACTTTCGCTCAAACATTTGCTAAAAATTCCACTCTGGCTGATGAAGGGCTTGTTCCTCCTTCTCCTCCACCCTCTGACTTTATTATGCCTGTCATTTAAGATCCTTCGGAATGATGTTTTCTTTGCCCTTTTTTGGGCCTAGATTCTCGGAAGGCTTACGGTCCTGACGGAAATTCCCCCTATTGTTTTTCAAAAACTGTGCTTCTGTGCTTGCACCTTGCCTGGTCAAAATTTTCCGTCTATGTTCTATCTACTTCCACCTTTCCTTCTTGCTGGAAGTTTGCTCACATCCAACCTGTTCCTAAGAAGGGTGACCGTTCTAATCCTTCAAACTACCGTCCTATAGCTTTGACTTCCTGCCTTTCTAAAGTTTTTGAATCTATACTTAATAAGAAGATTCTTAAGCATCTATCTGCTCACAATCTCTATCTGATCGTCAGTACGGTTTTCCGTAAAGGGCGATCTACTGGCGATCTTCTAGCTTTCCTAACTGAATCTTGGTCATCCTCCTTTAGGGGTTTCGGTGAAACTTTTGCTGTTGCCCTTGACATATCAAAAGCTTTTGATAGAGTCTGACACAAATCTTTAATTTCCAAACTACCCTCATTCGGTTTCTATCCTTCTCTCTGTACCTTCATTTTAAGTTTCCTTTCAAACGCTCTATTCAGCTACTGTAGACGGACATTGTTCTTCTCCTAAATCTATCAATAGTGGTGTTCCCCAGGGTTCTGTCCTATCACCCACTCTCTTTCTATTATTCATTAGGATCTTCTAAGTCTAACTCAAAGCCCTATCCGCTCCTACGCTGATGATTCTACCCTGCATTTTTCAACGTCGTTTATTAGACGTCCAACTCAACAGAAACTAAGTGGTTCACGGAGAGATGCCACCGAGCGCCTAACTTCTGATCTTTCTATTATTTCTGATTGGGGCCAAAGCAAACCTTGTTTGTTCAATGCCTCAAAAACCCAATTTCTTCACCTATCTACTCGACAAAACCTACCAGATAACTATCCCCTCTTCTTCAATGACACTCAAACTGTCTCCTTCTTCTACAATGAACATTCTAGGATATCCTTTACTAAAAATCTGAACTGGAAATCTCACATCTCATCTCTTGCTAAAACAGCTTCTAAGAAGTTAGGTGGGGCTGTGGCGCCCCTGCGTCCTTTTTTTTCTCCCCCCCAATTGCTTGCTCTCTACAGGGGCCTTATCCGCCCATGTTGGAGTATGTCTCACATGTTTGGGGAGGATCCACTCATACAGCTCTCCTAAACAGGGTTGAGTCAAAAGCTTTCGTCTCATCAACTCCTCTCCTCTGACTGACTGTCTTCAATTTTTAAAAATCACCGCCGCAATGTTGCTTCTCTTGCTCTCTTCTACCTTTTATTTTCATGCTCACTGCTCTTCGAATTTGCTAACTGCATGCCTCTCCCACTCCCGCGGCCCTCGCTGCACAAGACTTTCTACTCATTCCCATCCCTATTCTGTCCATCTTCCTAATGCAAGAGTTAATCAGTATCTTTACTCTTTCATCCCTTTCACTGGTAAACTCTGGAACTCTCTTCCTGTTTCTTTTTTCCACTTTCCTATGACTTAAAATCTTTTAAAGAAGAGAAAACAAGAAAACCTCCCGAACTAAATTGGCCTACCCCTTTGTTTTTATGTATTCTTTACTGTCTTTTTATAGGGACTGGAAAACTAAGGGGGCTTTGTGTTACCCATTTTTGTTGTGCCCTTGGCCATTTTCCCTGTGATGTAAAAAAAATTATAAAAAATAAAAAAAAAAAAGTAGTAGTAGTAGTAGTAGTAGTAGTAGTAGTAATAGTAGTGTAGTAGTAAATAGTAGTAGTAGAAGTATAG
>JACEEZ010024844.1:30000-47500 GCA_016584305.1 Chionoecetes opilio | reverse complement strand
ATACATAGAAGTACATAGGAATACCATATAGCAGGCGACCTATTGGTCTATAACGAGGGTGTCTGCTGTATAGTAGTAACCATACTACTGACTATCAAACTACATGTAAGAGGACAGTGGAAAAGGATACCATGTCCCTAAAGAAGATAGGAACATGGAAGTTTCTTAGCGAAGAATGATAGGATATGAAGTATGCTAACTACAACTACCACTAACACTAGTCAATCCGGGGGACGTTATAATATAACTCGCAGAGCAATTAAATTTACTTTACAGTGCGCGTCCAGTCTGTTTTTAAATGAAGTTATTGTGCTGGCTTCGCCAACATTTGCTGGTAATTTGTTCCATCGATTAACAACTCTAACATTGAAATAATTTTTACGGAGATCTGTGATGAAACGTTGACCATTCAGTTTTAAACCGTTGTTTAAAACTGAATGGTCAGCGTTTTATCAAAGAAAGGATTACATAGGATTACATAGGAGTAACAGACACCAGAAGACCTATTGGTCATAGGAGGGATTGCTGATACTACTACAACTATAACTATTGGGATAAAGTGGAAAATGAGACATGTCCGCTAAAGGATAGACATGGAATGTGAGGAAGAGGAGGAGGGAGGAGGAAGGAGGAGAGGAGGAGGAGGAGGGGAGGAGAGGCGGCGGTGGAGGAGGAGGGGAGGAGAGAGGAGAGGAGAGGAGTACAATAGGCGTAGTGCAGAAGTCGTGACCAAAGGATGTCGTTAATGATAATGGAAGGTAAGCTTACGGTAGATCTCTCTCTCTCTCTCTCTCTCTCTCTCCTCTCTCTCTCTCTCTCTCACTGCTCTCTCTCCCCTCTCTCTCTCTCTCTCTCTCTCTCTCTCTCTCTCTCTCTCTCTCTCTCTCTCTTTATTTTTATTTTTTTATTTAAACAACTTACATCATGGTTGACATGGGGCAGGAGGACAATTGGTAAGGAGGTTGATGAAGGCATTAAGTGGCAGAAGCTAAAGAAGTCCCCTGTCCCGGGGACATCTATCCGAAAGCTATGCCTTGTAAGATAATAACTAAGTAGTAAGTAAGTACACAGTGTTACAGACTGAGGATCACTTTCCGTCACAGGCACTTGTCAGGCGCACTATTCTCTCTCTCTCTCTCTCTCTCGTCTCCTTCTCTTCTCTCTCTTCTCTCCCCTCTCCTCTCTCTCTCCTCTCTCTTCCTCTTCTTCTCCTCTCTCTCTCTCTCTCTCTCTCTCTCGTCTCTCTCTCTTCTCTCTCTCTCTCTCTCTCTCAAACAACCTACACATAACCTACAACTAATGCAAGAGTTAAGCAGTAGCTTCACTCTTTCATCCCTTGCACTGGTACACTCTGGAACTCTCATCCCTGTTTATATTTCTACACCTTCCTACGACTTAAAATTTTTCAAGAGAGGAGTATCAAAACACCTCTTGAACAAAATTAATCCACCGCCATTCAAGGTTTCTATTTTTCCACCTTCCTACGACTTAAATTTTATCAAGACACCTCCTGAACTAAATGGATCCACCCTACTTTCTATATTCCCTTACTGTCTTATTTATGGGGACTGGCAGATAGCGGGCTTTTTGTTACTTGTTCTGCCCCCATGGTTAGTCCTTTTCAATGTAGAAACCACTTTTTTATTCCCTTACTGTCTTTTCTATAGGGACTGACAGCTAGTGGGCTTTTTGTTACTTGTTCTGCCCCCATGGTTAGTCCTTTTCAGTGTAGAAACCACTTTTGTATTCCCTTACTGTCTTTTCTATAGGGACTGACAGCTAGTGGGCTTTTTGTTACTTGTTCTGCCCCCATGGTTAGTCCTTTTCAATGTAGAAACCACTTTATTTATTCCTTTACTGTCTTCTTTATGGGGAATGGCAGCTAGCGGACTTTTTGTTACTATTTTGCCCCTTTTAATGTAGAAACAAAATTGGAGTGTGTGTTCTCCACGAGTTATGTACTTTTGATCCTATCTCTCCTATATTCATCTTTCCATCAGTGGTTTGTTTATTCCATTTTCTTGTGTGTGATTTTCTTCCTTTGCCTTTGTCCTTCCTTTTCTCTTCTCTTCTTTTCCCTTCTATTTCCTTCTTCCTCAATAACTCCTTCTCTCTATTCATCATTTCTTTCCTTCACTCCTCTCTTTACTCCTTCTATTATTTACCTTTCCTTACTCTTCTTTTCTTCTATCTATTATCATTTACTTGCTTTCTGTTATTATCCTTCTTGCTCCTTTTGAACACTTTCCTTTCTACTCCTCTCCTCTTCTACGTTAATTCAAAAACAGTGTTGGGTGGCATGCAATGTGGTCATCTTATGTTGCTCTGTCTTGTTTTGTCCTGTCATATGTGGGCCACGGACTGTATTAAACTAACCGCAATAATGCCGCAAATACCCGCTAGGAATGTGAGGTTAAGTTAATAGCGCTATCGTGTTAATGATGGCAATTAAGAGTAAGTTAAGACACGCAAGTGGTTAGAAAGTGAATACGGTATTTTATTCTAAGTGTGTGTACTATAAAAGGTTTTGTTTTAGTAAATTTAGACACGCAAGTGGTTAGAAAGTAGATACAGTTTTATATTCTAAGTGGGTGTACTTTTAAAGGTTTTGTTTTCGTAAAGTTAGACATGCAAGTGGTTAGAAAGTAGATACAGTTTTATATTCTAATTGTGTGTACTTTAAAAGGTTTTGTTTTCGTAAATTTAGACACGCAAGTGGTTAGAAAGTAGATACAGTTTTATATTCTAAGTGTGTGTACTTTTAAAGGTTTTGTTTTAGTAAATTTAGACACGCAAGTGGTTAGAAAGTAGATACAGTTTTATATTCTAATTGTGTGTACTTTTAAATGTTTTGTTTACGTTGGATGTATAGTTGCCCGCACGTTAAGTTGGCGAAAATAGGGCCTTCACTCCCCCCTTCCGAACGCACGGGATTGACTGAGGTGTTGGGTGTTGGGGCTTTAGGGCGGAACTTGGAGTAAGGCATTCTCACCCAACACCCAACACCTCAGCCCATCCCGTGCGTTCGGAAGGGGCGAGCGAGGGGCCCTATTTTCGCCAACTTAACGTGCGGCGAGTATAGTGTTTTGTTAACCTGGGAAAAAATCATTAAAACTGTCATTAGTTAACCTGATAACCGGATATAACACGTAGTCTAAATATTAGCCTAAGGAAGAAGATAAAGGCCTACAGGCACTATAGGCTCAAACGCAAAAAATAAAAAATAAAAGAAATAAAATAAAAAAAATTGCTGTGTACGATTTTTGTAACTTTCCAATATTCGATTCTGTCCTTGTGTTACATTTTCTTGCTGTGTGTGTGTGTGTGTGTGTGTGTGTGTGTGTGTGTGTGTGTGTGTGTGTGTGTGTGTGTGTGTGTGTGTGTGTGTGTGTGTGTGTGCGTGTTTAACCTTTTCATCTTCTATTTCACCATTTTGATAATATTTCTGAGTCTTTATCCGATATTCATTGCATTCTTTCCTGCCCTCTAAATTCTCCTTCGTGTCTCTAGGCAGCAATAATTATCAACTATTTATAATCTTCTTTTTTTTTCTTTTTTTTACATATTCCTTTCATTGTTTTTCTTCCCTTCAATTTTCTATTTTTTTTTTTTTTTTTTTTTTTTTGTAGATGGGAAGATACTAATTTTGATCATATTTTCCTTTTTCCTTCCTTTGTCTCTTTCCATAAGGTTAAATTCTTCTCTATTTCCTTTTTTTTCCCTTTTCCTCCACCTCCCCATTCCTTTCTTGTTCTCTGATTTCCCCTCCTCCTCTCCTTCTCCTCCTTCATTTTTCCCTCCCACCCTCCTCCTTCTCCTCCTTCATTTTTCCTCCCACCCTCCTCCTCCTCCTCCTCCTCCTCCTCCTCCTCCTCCTCCTCTTCCTCCTCCTCCTCCTCCTCCTCCTCCTCACACCAAGAAGCTTATAACTGGAACGGGAGAGAGAAATCTTGATAAGGGAGGGGTGACCGTGACCAGAGAGAGAGAGAGAGAGAGAGAGAGAGAGAGAGAGAGAGAGAGAGAGAGAGAGAGAGATTACAATTATTACTTAATATTTGATTGGATTTTCTCTCTCTTCTCTCTCTTCTCTCTTCCCCTCTCTCTCTCTCTCTCTCTCTCTGTTCTCTCTCTCTCTCCGTCTCTCCTTCCTCTCTCCTTCCTCTTCTCTCTCGTCTCCCCATCTCCTCTCTCCACCGTCTCGTTCTTCTCTCTCTCTCTCTCTCTCTCCTCTCTCTCTCTCTCTCTCCTCTCCCATCACTCTCTCCTCTCTCTCTCTCCTCACCTCTCTTCGTCTCATCCTCTCTCCTCCTCTCCTCTCTTCGTCGTCCCTCATCTCATCTCGATCTCTCTCTCTACTCCTCTCCTCTGCTCTCTCTCTCGTCACTGATCCTGCCCCAACAAATCAAATAAACAAGACAGACAGACAGACAGACAGACAGACAGACAGACAGACAGACAGACAAATACATTAGCAGCTAACCTCAACTTCCTGTCCGCAATACACACTGGAGGGACGGAGGGAAACTTGCAGGAGAGGGAGGGAAACTTGCAGGAGAGGGAGGGAAACTTGCAGGAGAGGGAGGGAAACTTGCAGGAGAGGGAGGGAAACTTGCAGGAGAGGGAGGGATACTTGCAGGAGAGGGAGGGAAACTTGCAGGAGAGGGAGGAAACTTGCAGGAGAGAGAGGGAAACTTGCAGGAGAGGGAGGGAAACTTGCAGGAGAGGGAGGGAAACTTGCAGGAGAGGGAGGGAAACTTGCAGGAGAAGGAGGGAAACTTGCAGGAGAGGGAGGGAAACTTGCAGGAGAGGGAGGGAAACTTGCAGGAGAGGGAGGGAAACTTGCAGGAGAGGGAGGGAAACTTGCAGGAGAGGGAGGGAAACTTGCAGGAGAGGGAGGGAAACTTGCAGGAGAGGGAGGGAAACTTGCAGGAGAAGGAGGAAACTTGCAGGAGAGGAGGGAAACTTGCAGGAGAGGGAAGGAAACTTGCAGGAGAGGGAGGGAAACTTGCAGGAGAGGGAGGAAACTTGCGGGAGAGGGAGGGAAACTTGGAGGAGAAGGAGGGTAACTTGCAGGAGAAGGAGGGAAACTTGCAGAAGAGGGAGGGAAACTTGCAGGAGAGGGAGGGAAACTTGCAGGAGAAGGAGGGAAACGTGCAGGAGAGGGAGGGAAACTTGCAGGAGAAGGAGGGAAACTTGCAGGAGAGGGAGGGTAACTTGCAGGAGAGGGAGGGAAACTTGCAGGAGAAGGAGGGAAACTTGCAGGAGAGGGAGGGAAACTTGCAGGAGAGGGAGGGAAACTTGCAGGAGAGGGAGGGAAACTTGCAGGAGAGGGAGGGAAACTTGCAGGAGAGGAGGGGAAAATTGCAGGAGAGGGAGGGAAACTTGCAGGAGAGGGAGGGAAACTTGCAGGAGAGGGAGGGAAACTTGCAGGAGAGGGAGGGAAACTGTGCAGGAGAGGGAGGGAAACTTGCAGGAGAGAGGGAAACTTGCAGGAGAGGGAGGGAAACTTGCAGGAGAGGGAGGGAAACTTGCAGGAGAGGGAGGAAACTTGCAGGAGAGGGAGGGAAACTTGCAGGAGAGGGAGGGAAACTTGCAGGAGAGGGAGGGAAACTTGCAGGAGTGGGGAAACTTGCAGGAGAAGGAGGGAAACTTGCAGGAGAGGGAGGGTAACTTGCAGGAGAGGGAGGGAACTTGCAGGAGAGGGAGGGAAACTTGCAGGAGAGGGCGGGAAACTTGCAGGAGAAGGAGGGAAACTTGCAGGAGAGGGAGGGTAACTTGCAGGAGAAGGAGGGAAACTTGCAGGAGAGGGAGGGTAACTTGCAGGAGAAGGAGGGAAACTTGCAGGGGAGGGAGGGTAACTTGCAGGAGAAGGAGGGAAACTTGCAGGAGAGGGAGGGAAACTTGCAGGAGAGGGAGGGAAACTTGCAGGAGAGGGAGGGAAACTTGCAGGAGAGGGAGGGAAACTTGCAGGAGAGGGAGGGAAACTTGCAGGAGAGGGAGGGAAACTTGCAGGAGAGGGAGGGTAACTTGCAGGAGAAGGAGGGAAACTTGCAGGAGAAGGAGGGAAACTTGGAGGAGAGGGAGGGAAACTTGCAGGAGAGGGAGGGAAACTTGCAGGAGAGGGAGGGAAACTTGCAGGAGAGGGAGGGAAACTTGCAGGAGAGGGAGGGAAACTTGCAGGAGAGGGAGGGAAACTTGCAGGAGAGGGAGGGAAACTTGCAGGAGAGGGAGGGAAACTTGCAGGAGGGGAGGGAAACTTGCAGGAGAGGGAGGGAAACTTGCAGGAGAGGGAGGGAAACTTGCAGGAGAGGGAGGGAAACTTGCAGGAGAGGGAGGGAAACTTGCAGGAGAGGGAGGGAAACTTGGAGGAAAACCGGGTGAGAGGACTTGAATAAAGAGGAAAAGTAAGAATATGAAGAACAGACTAAAAAAAGTTAGACCGTATTAAATGAATTATTATTATTAAAAAAATAATTATTAAAAGTGTATTATGAACTAACGTAGCAGAGAAGAAAAGTAGAAAGATAAGTGTTAAAAAAAATCAGGATTGAGTTTTCTGGGCTTTTTTGTGTCAATTATGAGCTTTTAGGAATTATTTTTTAGTTGTCTGGGCTTTTTTGGGTTATTTTAGAGTGTTTCTGGGTTTTTTTGTTCAATTCTGGGCTTTTAGGGGTTATTTTAGAGTTTTCTGGGCTTTTTGTGTCAATTCTGGGCTTTTTGGGATATTTTTTATTTGCTTGGTTTTTTGTGTCAATTCTGGACTTTTTTGGCTATTTTTTTTCTGTTTTTTTTGTGTCAATTCTGGGCTTTTTGGGGTTATTTTAGAGTTTTTTGGGCGTTTTGTGTCAATTCTGGGCTTTTGGGGCTTTTTTTTCAGGGTTTTTTGTGTCAATTCTGGGTTTTTTGGGCTATTTTTTTGTTTTCAGGGTTTTTTGTGTCAATTCTGGGTTTTGGGGCTATTTTTTACTTTTCTGTTTTCTGTGTCAATTCTGGACTTTTTGGGCTATTTTTTATTTTCTGGGTTTTTTGTGTCAATTCTGGGCTTCTAGGGGTTATTTTTTATTTTCTTGTTTTTTTGTCAATTCTGGGTTTTTTGGGCTATTTTTTTTTTCTGTTTTTTTGTGTCAATTCTGGGCTTTTTTGGTTATTATTTTTTTTCTGGGTTTTTTGTGTGAATTCTGGTCTTTTTTGGGTTATTTTTTAGTTGTCTGGAAAAGATAATAAGAATGGAATAAGATAGGAACGAAGGAAAGAAATGATAAGTAGAAAGAAGGAACCCTTGAGGAAGAAGGAAAGAGAAGGGAAAAGAAGAGAAGAAAAGAAGGGCAAAGGGCAAAGGGCAAAGGCAAAGGGAATAAATCAGACGTAAGAAAATTGAATAAACATAACGGAAGGAAGAAAGGAGGAGAGAGAGGTTAGGAAATGCAAGATCAAGACTTGCAATATATAGTCTTTTAATCTGGAGAAAATGTACATAGCTCGTGGAGAAAAAAGGAAAAAGAAGGAAAATAGAGTTAAAAGTAGCATAGATGCAAAATAAACACACACACACACATACACACACACACACTTTATTCACAACCGAGAAGTCCCGGGTTCGATCCCCGGGCGGAGCGGAAACAGTTGGGCTGTTTCCTTAAAACCCGAGCCCCTGTCCACCCAGCAGTGAATGGGTACCGGGTGTTAGCCGGGGTTTGTGACCCGCCTCCCGGGGTGCTGGCTTCGGCCAACACTAAAGATGAATGAAAAAATAAATGTTGATATGGAGACGGGGCCATACGAGCGTTGCTCTGGCCCTGTAAAATACAACTAGATGAATACAACTAGATGAATACACACACACGAGAGAGAGATAGAGATAAGATTTTCATCCTATCTAGACACTTTGCAAGTACCAACTACAAGGTTATTGACTATACAAAGCGCCGCCACGTCAGCACGAACTAGGGGGACTCGAACCGCTGACCGAATGCACAGGGACGCTGCACATTGCGAACTCACGTCTCTACCAGCCTTGCCACCCTGACGGGCACACGAGAGAGAGAGAGAGAGAGAGAGAGAGAGAGAGAGAGAGAGAGAGAGAGAGAGAGAGAGAGAGAGAGAGAACTAGATTCACCTGACCTAACGTAACCTCACCTTACATAAAGTTACAAATATATCAATGTTTGACCTCGGAGGAACGGAGGAGGTGGAAGAGGAGGAAGAGGAGGAGGAAGAAGAGAGAACCTCATGGGGTTGAACAATATACAGAAAGGAAAGCAATAAAGGCTGCTAGCCACTAAGTCAAGGCAGCCAGGGAACAACAGTAACAACGAGGAAAGGGGAAACATAAGAAAGAAAAATAAATGGAGAAAAAAAATGTAACCTTGCTTGAAAACTTTGAAGATTTTTTGTTATACATACACAAACAAAAAGGTATACACACATGCACACATACATACACACACACACACACATACATACACACACACATACATACATACACACAGAGTTAATGGAGTAAACGCACATTTCATTAAGTGACCATTTTAGCATATGAGGTAATTACATAATGAAGTAAACCACATGTCCTAATTTTGATGCCCTCCCCCTCTCCCTCCCCCCTTCCCCCCCCCCCCTCCATCTCCCCTACCCTCCCCCCCTCCTTCACCCCTCCCCCCCCTCTCCCCCCCCCCCCCCTCACCCTCTTGTTTTTTTAGCTTAATAACCCAAACCACTCTCTTCCTCCTTTCCTTCTTGTCTTTTTTTTCTTTTTTCCCTTAACATGCTCTTCCTTGCCTCTCTAATTAACCCCTCTCTCTCTCTCTCTCTCTCTCTCTCTCTCGCCCTCTCTCCTCTCTCTCTCTCCCTCACCCTCTCTCTCTCTCTCTCTCTCTCGATCCTTACATAACCCCTTCCTTTTTTCATCAATATTTGGTCCTCTTCCTTCCTTCCTTCCTTCCTTCCTTCCTTCCTTCCTTCCTTCCTTCCTTCCTTCCTTCCTTCCTTCTCTTCCTTCTTTCTTTCTTTCCTTCCTTCCTTCCTTCCTTTCCTTCCTTCCTTCTTTCTTTCCCTCCTTCCTTCCTTCCTTCATTCATTTCATTCATTTCCCATCATCCCTCTTCATTCATTCCTCCTTCTTTCCTCTCCCTCCCTTCCTTCCATTCTTCATTCATATTCACTATCCCTTCCCTTTCTCCCTCTCACTTCCTTCTTTCCTTCCTTCCTTCCTTCCTTCCTTCCTATCCACTATCCCTCACCTTCTTTCATTCAACTTTCCCTCATTACCTATCCTTTCAACACATTCTTTGATTAATTTATCCTCCATCCCTCCCTCCCTCCTCCTTCCCTCCTCCCTCCCTCCCTCCCTTCCTTCCTTCCTCCTTCCTTCCTTCCTTCCTTCCTCCCTCCTTCCCTCCCTCTCTCCTTCCCTCCCTCCCTCCCTCCCTGCCCCGCGCCAAGGGTGACATCAGCAGTGCATAAATAATCCAGGTGTTGCTTCATCAATTAGCCAGAGGTAAAAGTTAAACACCGGTGAGCTAAAGACGGAGAGAAGAGGTCAAGGGAAGTGAGGAAGGACTTGTTTTTCTCTCTCTCTCTCTCTCTCGTCTCTCTCTCTCTCTCTCTCTCTCTCTCTCTCTCTCTCTCTCTCTCTCTCTCTCCCTCTCTCTCTCTCTCTCCCCCCCCCCTTGCCTCCTTCCATGTTTGTTTTCATGCTTGTCCTAAAAAAAAAACTTATTATTTGTGCATTTTCACTATTTTCCTCCATTTGCATTTTTTTGACACGCGTTCTTCCTAAGTCACCCTGTTTTTGGCGGTAGTATACATCGTGGCGACGTGACGGCTTGCAGGGAAAGGGAAGGGAAGGGGAAGGAAGGGGGGGGAAGGGAAAGGAAGGGGAAGGAAGGGAGGAAGGAAGGAAGGGGAAAGGGAAGGGGGAAGGGAAGGAAGGGAAGGGAGAGGAAGGAAGGGAAGGGAGGGAAGGAGGGAAGGAAGGAAGGGAAGGAAGGGAAGGGAGGGGGGAAGGGAAGGGAAGGGAAGGGAGGGAAGGGAAGGGAAGGGAAGGGAAGGGAAGGGAAGTGAAGGGAAGGGAAGGAGGAAGGGAAGGGAAGGGAAGGTAAGGGGAAGGGAGGCAAGGGAAGGAAGGGAAGGGAAGGGAAGGGAGGAAGGAAGGCAGGGAATGGAAGGGAAGGTGTAAGGTAATGTAGGGAAGGGAAGGGAAGGGAAGGCAAGGGAGGTAAGGGAAGGGAAGGGAAGGGAAGAAGGGAGGAAAGGGAAGGAAGGAAGGGAAGGAAGGGAAGGGAAGGAGGAGAGAAGAGAAGGAAGAAAAAGAGGAGAGAGAGAGAGAGAGAAGAGAGAGAAGAGAGAGGAGAAGTAGATAGATAGAGAGATAGAGAGGGGAGAGAGAAGAGAGAGAGAGAGAGAGAATGAGGGGATCGAGAGAGAGAGAGAGAGAGAGATGAGAGAGAGAGAGAGAAAGAGTGTGCTTATTATGGTAATGATGTCATGCATAACCACCACCACCACCACCACCACCACCACCACAACCACCATCACCATCACCACAACCACCATCACCACCATCTGTCCCGTCACTAAGTGCAAAATGATCTGTCGTCATGCTTCTATTTAACTCCTCCTCCTCCTCCTCCTCCTCCTATTCGAGCTTTCAACTCAAGTGACAACAAGAAATAATGGTTTAAAACTAAACGGTCAACGTTGCATCACTGATCTCCGTAAAAATTATTTCAATGTGAGAGTCGTTGATCGATGGAACAAGTTACCAGCAAATGTTGTCGAAGCCCAGCACAATAACTACATTTAAAAACAGGCTTGACGCGCACTGTAAAGTAAATGGGTATTGATAGTGCCCTGCGAATTCATATTTAGTCCCCCGGATCGATTAGTTGTAGTGGTAGTGGTAGTTGTAGTTAGTATATTTCATACCCTATTTTTCTGCACTAAGAAACTTCCGTGTTCCTATCTTCTTTTAAGGACATGGTATCATTTTCCAACTGTTTTCTTACAAGTAGTTGATAGTTAGTAGTATGTAGTTCAGCAGATACCCTCGTCATGGACCAATAGGTCTCCTGGTGTCTGTTATTCCTATGTAATCCTATGTAATCCTCCTCCTCCTCCTCCTCTTAATCTCTCCATCCTCCTAGGATGGAGAGATTTACCCTGTTGGCCTGGGAGGCCAACAGGGTAAATACAAGTGTAATAGCGAGGACAGGTGGGTGAAGGATGCGAACCATTAATCAGACGGACAGGTAGTAAAAATAAAAACAAGAGAGAGACCAGGTAACAAGCGGTGAATGGTGAGATGAATGGCTGAAGTGGATGGATGAGAAAGGTGAATAAGAAAAGTGTATGAGCGATCTGGTGGTAACGGATGCTTGGTTCACTAAATCAAGGTGGGAAAGGTGAGTGAGAAGGCCAGGTAAGGGGAGGGAGGGGGGGGGGGGAGGGGGGGAGGGTAGGTGCAGGGGCAGAGCTGGGCAGTATTTAAATACAATTGTAATTAAATACGTATTTAAATACATTTCTGTATTTAGAACTGTATTTATAAATACATTGGTTTTCACGTATTTAAATACTTTAATGAGTATTTAAATACATTGTATTTAAATACTCATATGAAAATGTAAATACTTGTTTATCAGTTAATTTGGTCATAAACCCCCCCATCTATCTGGCAACCCCGATGTTACAGTGAACCAGGGTTTCCCCTTCCAAGGAAATTTCCTCTATTTTAAGGAAATTTAGGCCTGCGAAGGAAATTTCGAAAGAAACGCAAAATCTAAAGAAATCCCGATTTGTGTGTATTTAAAATATATTTATAAATGTATTTAAATACAATTGATGAATTTAGTATTTAGTATTTAAATACATTCGTAAAATGTATTTTGTATTTGGTATTTAAATACATTTCTCCCATGTATTTAGTATTAAGTATTTAAATACATTCAATGTATTTAGTGCCCAGCTCTGGGAAGGGGGAGGGGATGGGGAGAGGGTGGGGAAGGGGGGAAGGGATGCAGGTGTAAGCAGGTATAAGCAGGTTAGGTTCGGCAGCCTTTACCTCCCTCCCCTTCCTCCTCTCCTCCTTGCTGCTATGCCCCAAAAGCTATTCTGAGGCTGAGTTAATATAAACAAGACAAGCTGAACCCCGACACAACACGCCCCTGGCAACGCTATGTGTGTGTGTGTGTGTGTGTGTGTGTGTGTGTGTGTGTGTGTGTGTGTGTGTGTGTGTGTGTGTGTGTGTGTGTGTAAGTCGTAAAAAGTGCACATAAAGTCTCAAAGTAAAATAGAGTACATTGCAAACTTTAACGATAGATTTAGGATAAGGCATTCAATAAAGAGTACAACCAAACCCTCTCTCTCCCTCTCTCTCTCTCTCTCTCTCTCTCTCTCTATCTCTCCTCATCCTCTCTCTCCTCTCTCTCCTCTATCTCTCTCTCTCTTTCTCTCGCACTCTCTCTCTCTCTCTCTCTCTCTCTCGTAACCACACACCAACCCCATCACTAAACCCCCCCCCGACCCCACCNTTCCCTTTCCGATTGCTCATCCTACAATTCCTTATATTCTATCATCATCCTCGTGTTCCTCTAATCTTCTGTCTTCCTCCGTTTCTTTATTCTCCTTCACTTATTGTTACTACCTCCCTATCCTCCTTCTCTTGATTTTCCTTCTCCTCCTTCTTCACTTCATTCTTCTCCTCATTCTCGGTCTCTTCTTATTCGTCCTCCTCCTCCTCCTCCGTCTCCTCCTTCTCCACCTTACATCCTTCTCGTTTTCTTCTTCCTCCTCCTCGTCCTTTTCTACTTCGTGTTTCTCCCATCTTATTCAGTTCTTCCTTATCCTGAATCTCCTCTTCCACTTTCTTCTCCTCCTTGTTCTCTTCTTATTCATCCTCTTCTTTCTTCATCACTTTGTTTTCTATTTCTTCTTCGTTCTCTTCTCCTTCATTCTCTTACTCTTCCTCCTCTTCGTTCTTTAACATATTCACTTCTTCCTTCTCCTAAATCTCCTTTTCCACTTTTTTCTCCTACTCCTCGTTCTCTTCATCATTCTACTCCTCATCCCCTTCGTTTTCATCATCCTTTTCGTTCTCTTCTCCTTCATTCTTCCTCCTACTCGTTCTCTTCCTCCTCCTCCTCTTCCTTCTCCTCTTCCTCCTTTCACCTGAGCACACAAGTAATTATGTTTGTCTCTGGTGCTTCTCGGAGCCAGGCAAATTTTCCTCGATTGTCCCGGCGAAGCGGTAATTCCAGCCGGCAATTGATTTTCTCATCTTTTTTCCATTAAGAGGTGATCCGGAGGGCGGCGCCGCGTCACAAGTAGCTGTAATCTTAGTCTTATTTGATTTCAACACGTTATTGAAAAAAGAAAAGTGTTGATTGAAACGCCATCACACCCATGGAGCTGGATGGATGGGTGGATGAATGGGCGGATAGATGGATGGGTGCATGGGTGGATGGTGGATGGGTGGATGATTGAATGAATATATGGATGGGTGGATGAATGGGCGGATAGATGGATGGGTGCATGGGTGGATGGTGGATGGGTGGATGATTGAATGAATATATGGATGGGTGGATAAATGGAAGGTTTGGTGGGTAGGTGGATGGCTGGATGGATGAATTAATGGAAGATGTGGTGGGTGGAAGGATGGATGGAAGGTTTGGTGGGTAGGTGGATGGCTGGATGGATGAATTAATGGAAGATGTGGTGGGTGGAAGGATGGATAGAAGGTTTGTAAGGAGGATGAAAGGCTGGGTGGATATATTGATGGGCGGATGAGTGGAATGTTTAATGGGTGGATGGATGGTTGGATGGTTAGGTGGATGGCTGTCGATATTTCTTTGCCCTTTCTGTCTATTTCTCTCTCTCTCTCTCTCTCTCTCTCTCTCTCTCTCTCTCTCTGGTAACCATCGTCGTTGTCTCAAAAAAAGGAATTGTCTATTTTTTTCTTTCTTTATTCTTAAAGCTCTCCGACCCCAACTCCCCATTTTCTTACAACCTCCCTAACGCCCCCCTCCCCCTTCTCCCCCCCACAAAGAAGGGATCGTTCACCCCTCCCCCCACCCCCCACCAAAGAAGGGATCGTTCACCCCCTCCCCCCACCCCCCACCCTTCCTTCCTCCGTCTGCTGGAATTCGTTAAGAGATTCTCTTACTCCGTTTTCCTCCAGATTGGGTAACTAAATAATTAATTTCTGAATCCAGTTTTTCACTCGAGATGAGCTGAACTTCTAATTTTCTGTCAGACCATCGCTGGCTGGAGATATTGAGGAGTGGAGGGAAGGGAGGGATGGAGGGAAGGGAGGGAGGGATGGGAGGGATGCGGGAAGAAGGGATGAGAAGAGAGAGAGGAAGAGGGAGTAGGAGGGAGTGAGGAGGTATTGTTGACAGGGTGAAGATGGAGAAAGGAGAAAGGAGAAGGAGAAGGAAGTAGAGATTGGAGGAAGCGAGGAAGTATTGGAAATAGTAAAAAGAGAGGAAGGGAGAAAGAGGAGGAGAAAATATACAAGAAAGAAATGAAGGAGGGTGGAATGCGAGAAAATAGAAGTAATAAAGATTGAAAAAAGTGTGCAAATAGAAGATGTAGATGAAGAATAAATGGAAAAAAAGGAATTAATGATAAAGTAGACATGAGGAAAATGAGGATGAAGGAGAAATAGGTATAGTAGAATAGAAGTGACGAATTTGTATGTGAGTTTAAGGAGTGAGTGAGCGGGAGATGGGAGAGGGAGAATAGGGGGTTGAAGGGAGGAGAAGGGAGAGAAGGACGGGAGGATGGGTGAAAGAAAAGAAGGTAATTTTCTTTTCTCTCTTTCTAATTTGGGATTCACGTCACACTTCTGGTCAACTCTTAGAAGTTCTCCCTCCTGCTTATACTCTTTTATTCTCCTCTATTTCTCTTCTTATTCTTCTACTTATTTTTGTTCCAAATCACTTTTTCTGTGGTTATTTTCATTTTGTATTTCTTTCTCTTCCTGTCCTGTCCTTTTCTTCCTGTCCTCTGTATTTATCTATCATTCATATTTTGTAAAGTTTTTTATTCTTAGTTTTTTAGTTCGCCAAATTTTTGTATTCATGTTTTCAGGAACTTTTTGTCAAACGTTTTTAATAAAGGTCGTTGATCTTCAATATATTTCTATGCATAAGTATTTTGCCTGTCTTTTTTTTTTTTTTTTACTTGTCACTTTTTTTCTTTTCTTTTTCGATAGATAACTTTATTTATACCATTTTTTCTTTGTGTGTTTTAAGATTTTTTTTCTCGTCTTCGTCTTTCTATTAATTAATTATTTTCTTCTCTTCTTATTTCTGGCATATCTTCCAATTCTTCCACCTAATCTCTTTATCACTTTTAAATTCTTTCTTCCACGGCTCCTATATTTTTCTTCCTTTCATCCTCCTCCTGATCCTCTTCCTCTTCCTCCTCTCTTCAACTTCGTCTCGTTTTTCTCTCTTTTCCTTCATGCTCCATCCATTTCTTTCTCTTCTTCTTTCTCCCTCTCTTTCTCCTCCTCCTCCTCCTCCTCCTCCTCCTCCTCTCTCCTCCTCCTCCTCCTCCTCCTCCTCCCGGCTCAATAAAAACCCCCGTCCCTGCGTGCCCTGCCTCCAAAACTCTTACTCACCCAATAAGAATCGTAAAATGACTAATTCTGAGTCCCAACTTTAGCTGTTTCCTCCTTCCCTTCTCTTTTTTTTCTTTGTCTCGCATCTTCAAATCGTTTATTTCTTTTCTCTCATCTGGTTCTTTTCTCTGTTTGTTTTTTACTAAATCTAACTTTGTATTTTATTTTATTCTTTTTTGTATTTTATATTCTCCTTTTTGTATTTTATTTCATCCTTTCTTTCTTTCTTTCTTTGTCAAATATATATGGAAGCGAAAAGATGCGTGAAGAAAGTGACATTCTCATACCACTACTACTACTACTACTAATACTACTACTAATACTACTACTAATACTAATACTAATGCTACTACTACCAATGATGATTATGATAATAAGAACAATAATGATAGTAACAATTATAGCTACTCTTAATAATGATGATGATAATACTAATAACACTAACAATAAAAATAATGATGATAATAATGATAATGTTTATAATAATGTCAATAATGTTAACAATAACAATAAATCATTATAGCAACAATAATAATAAACTTTTTTTAAGATGACTAATATAAAGGAAAGAAAAGGGAAAGGAGAAGAGACAACGATCAGAGAGAGAGAGAGAGGAGAGAGGAGACGAGAGAGAGAGAAGAGACCGGAGATGCCGAGAGAGAGAAGAGAGAGAGAGGAGAGAGAGAGAGGAGAGGAGAGAGAGAGAGAGGAGGGGGTGTATGTATCGGTTCCGTTTTACGTGCAGAATATGAGGAAGAAGGGAGGGGTTTTTTTGAAAACTTTTTTTTTTTAAAAAAAAAACCCCCCGGCCAAAAAAAGGGGGGGGCCCCCCCCAAAAAAACCCAAAAAAAAGAAAAAGAAACTGAGTCCCAAACCCCCCCCCCTTTTTTTTTGCCCGAAAACGATTTTTTTTTTCCGGTTTTTTCCCAAAAAAATTTTTTTTTTTTTTTTTTAAAAGAAATTTTTTTTTTTTTTTTGAAAAAAAGGGGGGGAAAGGGGAAAGAAAGGAATTTAACCCCTAAATTTTCAAATTAACAAAAAATAAACAAAATGAAAAAGGGGAATTTTTGAAAAAGACAAAATGAAGAAAAAAGTTTTTTTAATGTTGGGGGATTTTGGGTTTTTAAAAAAACAAAAAAATTTTTGAAATTTTTTTGGGTTTTTTAAAAAAAAAGGGGAATAAAAAAAAAACATAAAAATTATCCAAAAAATAAAAAAAAATTTTTTTTTTTTTAAAAAAAAAGGAAAAAAAAAAAAAGGGGAACCTCAAAAAAGGGGGAAAGGGGGGGGGGGAAAAAAAAAGGGGGAAGGGGGAAAAGAAAAAGTAAAAAAAAGGGGGAAAAAAAAAAATTTTTTAGTATTCCTCCCTTTTTCCTTTTTTCCTTTCCCCCCCCCCTAATTTCCCCCCCTTTTGGTCCCCTCCTTTCTTTTTTTCCCTTTTTTCTTAAAAAAAATTTCTTTTCCCTTTTTTCTTTTTTATTTCTATCTTCCCTCTCTTTTCTCTCTCTCTTCTCCTCTTTTTCCCTCTTTCTTCTTCTTTTTTTTATTTTTTCTTTTTTTTTTTTCTTCGTCCTTTTTTCCTCTCTCTTTTCCTTCTCTCCCCCTCTCTCCTTCTCTCTTCTCTTTTCCTCTCTCTTCCTCTCTCTTCTTTCCCCCCTTTCTTCTCTCTCCCCTTCTCTCTTCTCTCTCTCTCTTTTCCCTCTCTCTTTTCTCTTCTCTCTCTCTCTCTCTCTCTCTTCTCCCCTTCTCTTCTCTCTCAAAAAAAAAAAAAAACTGCCTTTTTCTCATCCTTTTTTTTTTTTTTTTTTTTTTTGGTTTTTTTGTTTTGTGTTTTTTTGGGGTTTGGGTTTTTTTTTTGGGGGTTTTGTTTTGGGG
>JACEEZ010024844.1:0-22500 GCA_016584305.1 Chionoecetes opilio | reverse complement strand
GCGGACTCATTAGGGAGCTTCAAAAGGATGCTGGACAATTTCATGGATGGGGATGAAAGGTGGATGTAGGTAGTGTTAAGTAACAGGACCTACCACGTGTAGATCTCACAACCTCTTGTAGCTTCTTTATTTTCCTATGTTATCATGTTCTTACGCTCTTACATGTACGATAATTTTTCCCCCTTCTACTATGGTGACTTGATTGCCACTTAGCACTCAGCACTTAGCACTAATCTTCTGTTCCTATTAACCTTTCATCTCTCTAGCTGCAAGAGAATCAGGTATGTTACAACCACATGTTTGATTTGTCTTGGTATTAATTAATTATTCATTTAATGTGTGAACACACACCGATGCACTCCTTCCCTTGCCTCATAATGGTGGAGGCACAGCATGGTACAGCGCAGCATAAGCAACAGCAACAGCACTATGCCAGAGTGTGTGTATTGAGTGCTGTCCCTGCTGTAAGACTACCAATGCACAGCGGTAGGGCAGCATCACAGCATAAGCAACAGCACTATGTCAGAGTGTGTGTATTGTGTGTTGTCATGCTGTAAGACTAGCAATGCACAGCGGTAGGGCAGCATCACAGAATCACAGCAATAATCAGAGGTGGTTTTCATAGTTCTGCTGTGACTTGAAAGACACAGCATAAAGCACAGCAGTATGGTACAGAACGAGTGGGTGCTGTGCTGTGCTGTGCTGTGCAGTGCTGTCAGGGTGGAAGACTAGCAATGCACAGTGGTAATAACAGCATATATACATAAGGTAGGTAGTGTAAGTGCTGTTGCTGTTATTGCTGCTACATTAACCTTACACTATAAAGAAGTAAGCCGCAAATACGAATCCACGAGCTATAAATACAGCGTAGAGTAAGGGGATCTGATAGAAGTTTTTAAGTGGTTTAAAGAGATATAGGCCTAATACAGGAGATGTAGGAAAAGTTCATACGGGGAGTAATCAAAGGTAAAACAAGAAGTAACGGATTCAAACTGGAAAAACGTAGATTTAGAAAAAAAATAGGGAGAAACTGGTTCACAAATACGGTGGTAAAGGATTGGAATGAACTCAGTTCTGAGTCAGTCATCATAGTGGTCAGTGCAGGTCAATGAATGGGCCACTACACTGAGGTTTTATGATCCCGTTAGAGCGTGGAATCTCAGTCAAATTGACGGCTTGAAGTATGAAAAGCCTATTTTGGGTCCCGACAGAGCTAGTGCACTAACTATAGGATAGGAAAGATCGCCACCAGGGCAAACCCGGGTGGTTATAAGCCAACCAATACCAACATCTGGTTAACAAAAACAGGCCTTACACATAGATAAACTGAAAAAGAAAACATACAGTCTGGGCAACGCCGTGCCATCTGACCGAGCCGGCTGTCCGCCAGCCGGCTCGGAGCCATCATAACCATCCCAAAAATCATACCCGGGGAGAGGGGCTGAAAAATTGGCGGGGAAGGAAGGGTGGGAGGCCGAAGGCCGTGCAATAGCTCTGTCAGGGACCAAAAAAGGCTTATTACTTCAAAGCCGTCATTTTAGGTCCCCTAGGAGCTAGTGCACTAAGCTAGCTGCCACTTGGAGACGGGGCAGAAGCCACCGACCCCGCGGGGGAGTCAAAAGAGCAACTGCACAAGAAAAAAACGATACCACTAGTATACTCACCGAATCAGCGGAGACGTCAATGGGCGGACGGCGTTCACCAACCCCCAGGGCCCCTCCGGACGAAGTCCAGGGCAACACAGGGGAAGTCCACGACGGAGTGGGACGGTAAGAGCACGAAGCACGAGGGCCGTACTCCACTGTCCCCCTTCCCGTACCCTATCAAGGAATGGGTGCAGGAGGAAGGTTCAGAGACGCAGCCAGCAAACCCCGGACGTCATGGGCGCGAGGGGCCGTGAACCGGATCCGGCCGACTCGATGACGCCCCAGAGACGGCGGCAATCCCCTGGTGTGAGGTGTACGACCAGTTGGACAGGACGCGTAACAGGAACTCAGGTTCGCACGCCCAGGGCTCGGAAGCATCCAGGTAACACCGGAGCGCCGGAAACCGGGCACAAGGGGTGTGCGGCGTCCCCAGCAGACCAAGCCGGGAACGACGACCACGGTTGGAGGACGGGTGGTCCTGCCGCCTCGTTCTTACCCAGCACCTTGGGCGAGAGGGAGAGGGAGACAGCGGAGCCGTCCCGCGAGAAGGTCGTCCACTGGGGGAGGAAAAGGGTCATGAGCCCTCAGCTTGAGAAGCCGAAACCCCGTAGCCAGGGCACCAGGAACAAGGCCTTCTGAAGGAGGCGAGGTCCGGCAGCGTCCGACCCAAAAACTGGTCGCCTGCAGGAACCGGAGAACCCCCTTCTCCAGGGACCAGAAGGGACCAGGACGACGGGGAGGGGTTTGTGGAAAACAAACCCCTCTTCAACAGGGTCACAGAACGCCGTCCAGGGACCAAACCCCAACCGTATTTGAGGGGTCAGGCCAGGGGCCGCAAGGTGAGTGGGAGAGTAGCGGAGGACCTCCCACGGTCGGGGCCAGGGAAGAGATGAAATCCAGGACGACCGAGCCGAGACGGTCGCGGAGGCCTTGAGTTGAGGAACGGACTGAAAGGCCTTCCAGTGAGGACTGATACGTCTCGCTAGAGGACGGGCGAAGAGCCGCCAAACATGTCCTCCGCTACGCGTCGAGGGACCGGTCGACGGAGAGAGGTACGGAGAAACTCCAGGCGTGTAGATTAGGTGGAAAGAAAGCCTGGCCGGGAGCTCCTCCAACAAAGCGAGGGCCCTAGAGGAAACGGGGGGAGGGACACCAGGCCTTCAGTTCGGAGAAACCACGGTTGCGCCGGCCAGAGAGGAGCCACCATGGTCACCTTGCCCCTGTAGGAACGCAGTTGTTGCTACCTTCAGGAGGACACTGGTGCAGGAGGCGGACAACAGGTAAACCATGGCGCCACCTGTTCAGTCTTCCGTGAGGGCATCGGGCCTCCCGCAGCGTTTTCCGGTCCCCCCTCGTCCAAAAAGGCCTTTGTAGTTGGGCAGAGCGGCGGGACGCAAAGAGGTCCACCCCGGAGTGCGCCCCCCGCCGACAGAGAGCCGCAAAGCGCTCCGGGTGAAGCTGCACTCTACCGGACGAGCCGGAAGCGAGACAGTGCGTCGGCCCACCATTCTCCACTCCCGGCAGGAACTGGCAGACAGATGAAGGTGGAAAACGGGCCGCCAGGCCGAAGATCTGCTCCGAAAGTGGACAACAGAAGGGCGGATCTGGAAGTCCCCTGGCGGGCGAGACAGTGGACCGCGACCATGTTGTCCATCTCGAAAGCAGAGAGCCGTCCACATCTGGGAGCGGGTTCCGATCGGAGGAAGAGAAGAGGGAACAGCCAAGGCTCCTTGACGTGATGTGGACGTATGCGCTCCACCCCGGACACCCGCCGAAACCATGCCGGCCGCGGAGGCATGGTAGCCACTACCCGGACGTCCGACGCATCCGACATAACGAAAGACCGTAGGGGGCGGACGGACCACCCCGTCCCACGCGGAAGGAAACGCCCGCCACCAACCAATCGTCCAGTAGTGTGAGGGCCAGGGAGGGACTGGCCGGAGCAAGTCGCGGGCCGACACCGGAACGGCTGTGTTCACCACCCGGACAAGGCGACGGAGACGAAGACGGCCCAGGGAGAGACTTCTGCTGGCCCCCCCGTGAAAGTTGAGAGTTGAGCGAGGCGGAGAAGGGACTTCCCCAATGCCTCCTTGGACATAAAAACGGGACAACGAGGCCCGGAAAGAGGCGTTGATGAAGCTTGGCCGCATTTTTCCCCGAGATGCGAGGGACCGCCCAGCTGAAGGGAAGTCCCATTGCATGCCCAGCCAAGTAATGCGGGTTGAGCGGGGGTAAGGACGGACTTTCCCTGTGGACTAGGAACCCATCCCCCGCCACCGCCAAAGCTCGGTCAGCATGCGAAACGCTTCCCTCCTGAGACGGGGCGGACACCCGCCAATCGTCTCCAAATACATGAGGCAATTGACCCCTGCAGCACCATCCGCTGAGCCACCACCTTGGTGAGCCGCACGTAAAACCCCTCGGAGCGATGGAGAGCTCGAAGGGCAATCTGGTGAACTGCCACGTGTCCTATCCCATCCTGGAAAGGCCAGGAAGCGCCGGAAACCGAGGGATGAAATGGGGACATGCCAGTAGCGTCCTTTGAGATCGAGGGACGCCATCCAGTCCCCTGCCTCAGCCGGGACGGCGGACCTGGGCCAAGGTCAGCTTACGGAACCGGGGTTGCGCACAAATCCGTTTAGGCGGATGAGGTCCAAGATAAGCCGCCCCTTCGAAGGCGTCCTTCTTGGGTTACGATGAAAATGCGGGAAAAGGAAGACCTTTCCCCGCGCCTTTCCACTACCCCGGAGGAGGTGCATGTCTCCGACACGTGGGCGGCGAGCACTGTGGAGACCGGCGTCCAAGAGGAGGTCGCCGAAGGGGCGGCAGGGCAATCAGGGCCAAGAAAGGACCGTTTCGAACCACCCTGGCGGCCCAACCCTCTCTGCCCCGGCCAGGCTGCCCGAAACCCGGACAGGCGGCCCTGGAAGGGAGGCTCAGAAGCGAGAGCGACCCTGGAGAAGGCTTGTGGACAGTAGCGGGCCCCGAGCGAAAGGCCCGAGACCCAGAGCCCCTAAACCCGGAAGGCCACACCCGAAGGGAACGGACGAGGATCTGGGGGCCATCCACACGGGGCGTGAGCACTCCTGGACTGCCCCTCCTCGACGAAAGAGCCCGACGAACACTGCTGGACCCCCTCCGGAACCCGGCCGAGACGGTCTGGGGGCCGGATAGGAAACCAGAGTGAGGGGGGCGGGATTGAGGCGAGACACTGCTGCAAGGAGGGCCTCCGACAAGAACTCCGAATCGAAGGGACTAATCCCGGAGAATCTGCTGTCGAGTCAGCTCCGGCAGGCCCCGAAAAAGCCTCGCGCCGAAGAGCCAAAGCGGGCAGTGACGGCCCTGTCAAGGCAGGGCGGACCGTCGGGGGAGGGTGCGCCGAATGCATCCAGGCGGGTCGACAAAAAAGCCCGACAGACATCCGACCGGGAGACGGGGAGAGAGAAGAAGTGAACCACGTCGAGGAGGAGAGCAACTCCGCCAGCGATGAAGAAGGCAACAGAAGAGGGCAACAGGGAGGCGTGTTGCCGCTTCCCTTTTGAAAGTCGGCCGGGAGAAAAAGTCCTCCTTCAACCGGTTTGCGCCCGCCACGGGAGGTCATTGGCAGAAAATCGGGACACCCGTAGGAAGGAAATCAGCCCATACACACGTGGAGAAAGCCACCAGAGGCGGTGAGAAGAACCGGGGATCGGGCCCAGGACGGAGAAGGACCCCGGTTCACACTGGTGGTCACGCTCTCCACACTTCGGCAGGGCCAGGGCCGGCCTTCATCCAGGGCACCCGGTCTTGGCCCCGAGAGAAAGCCACCTGGCATCCTGGCTTCCCTCCACGCAGGGAAACCATCCCTGCACCAAACTAGGCTCAGCCAGTAAGGAGGCCAGAGCATCCAAAAGCGGCGCCGAAGAAACCGCAGGCTGCTCGAGGAGCGTTCAGGCGAGAGAAGGATCCGGCGGTAGAGGAAGGACTCCTGTCCCCCGTCCACCCGGGCGCCGGACGCAACCCTCCAAGTCCCAGAGAAATGGGCCCCAGGAGCCGTTCCTCCGACGACCGATGGCAACAAGTGCCCGTCAACCGTCTCACAAAGCAATCGGACTTTGGGGCATCGGTGCCCAGGTAAACAGGACGGAGGGAAGAAGGAGGGAGTCCCAAGCATCCTCCGCAGCGCGGACGAGGGGAAGTGCACCTAGAAGCACCTCAGAAGAAAAGGCGGAGGAAGGGCCCGGCGGACAGGACGCCAGGGGGCGGAAGTCCCCGAACCGTCGTCGCTGGGCAACGGGAGGGAGCATCCTCTTCCCCGTCGGAGCACACCATTAGTCATACCTCGACTACACAGACTCAGAAGGAGGCACCGGTGAGCGGGAAGCAGGCGATGAGGACCTGCGGACGCCTCGGTGTCGGAGAATGGGACCCAGAAGTAAGGTGGCCCTCCATTCTTGCCATGAAGGAGGTCACTGAAGACATCCAAGCCGACAAACCCGGAGGCACAGGAGTGAGGGTTGGAGAAGGGCCCAGGAGACGCCTGACAGCCGTCCGTAGGAGCCACAGACCCAGCCGGCAAGTCCTCGACCATGGGAGTCGCGGTCATGGTGAGGGACTGAGGAGACGCCAATCTGCTTTCCACAGTAAGCACGACGACGCGAGCTCATGGAAGCAAGAGGGCAGGGGGTCGGGAGGTGCGAGACGAGGAGGGAGATGGAAGACTTGGCGAGTGCCAGCGAGAACCAGGAGACCGGACCGCCCAGGACAGACGGAAAGTGGCTGCGTTGGCGAGACTTCAAAGCCTTCGACCACAATCCTCTTGAGGTCAGCATAGGCTCGCCAGTAAAGCAAGGCACCACCCCCCTCCGGAGGATGAGCCGCAGCCATCCACAGCATACCGGGCAATCGGCGGGACGGAAAAAGGTCCGACAGAAGGCACGGGGAGTGCGAGGAGCAGAACTGGGCTCGGGACCTTAAAAGACACCGAGCAGCTGGGCCCTCACAAATGTGATCCGCTGGAAAAGAAGGGGTTTAAAACAGTGAGGGGGCAAGGGGACTAGAAGCAACACGAAACGCCCCCAAAACCCCCACCTGCATCGCCACACGCACTGCCCCGACCCCAAGGGTAAGTGGAGGGGAGGGGGGGGGGGGGGTCGACGTGGCCAGCCAGGGACCGCTCAACTCCCATACCCGGCCCATGGGAGGGTCCGGGGGCGGAGGGAGGGGAAGGTTGGGCACCAGCAAAGAGCGACGTAACCATCGCCCATCTCAGCGCACACGGCAGTGCCAGGGGCGTTGCAGACAAGTACCACCAAAAACCCCCGCACGAGCCCATGGGAGGGTACGGGCGGGGGGGGGGGGGGGGGGGCGGGCTTGGGAGAACTACGTAACCATCCGCCATATCAGCTTACACCGGGCAGGGACCAGGTACCACCAAACCCCCCGCACCGGCTGGGTTTAGGAGGGTCCCGGGCGGGGGGGGGGGGGGGGGGTGGCTGGGAGAAACTACGAACCATCTCCGCTCCATCTCAAGCTTACAGTGGCAGACCAGAAACCACCAAACCCCCCGCAACTACCTATGGGAGGGTCCGGCGAGGAGGGGGGGGGGGGGCGTGGCCTGGGAGAATACTAACCCATCCTGCCCATACTCAGCTTACACGTGGCAGACAGGTGTCAGCCAGTGACGCCTGGGGTGGAAATAATGCCCAGGGGACGAAAAGGGTGAAAGCGCGCCCTGGGCGTAGCTTAACACACAGGGAACAAAACACCAGCCGAATATATTAAGACACAGCTAGCCCCAGCCAGGGATAAAGAATAAACTCACTTCATCCCCGTAAAAACCTTACAGAAGGATACGAAGCATGAATGGGTTAAAAACTCCATACACCCACGTAAACACAAAAAAAATAGCAGGTGCTTACCATATGGCCAAAATAGAAACAAAAGGTTACAGGCACGCAGCAGGTTGAGTTATGAAGGCAAAAAAAGAAAGATGGCTCCGAGCCGGCTGGCGGACAGCCGGCCTCGGTCAGATGGCAGGCTTGCCGACGTATTTTTCTTTTCGTTTATTATGTGTAGCCGGGTTTATGTGTAACCAGATGTTGGATGGTTGCCGTATACCCGGGTTTTTGCCCTGGGTGGCGATTTTTCCATCCTATATTTTAGTGCACTAGCTCTAAGGGACCTAAAAAAAAAAATTTTGAGGACTTCATTGAAATTTTTTTGTACATGCTTCTATATAGTTTTTTTTTATATCAAAAGATTTTTCAAATTTTTTAAAACAAATGTAACATTGGGTCTACGATGCATATAAAATGAAAATAATGCGTAAAAGAGAATTTATTTTTCCAAAAAAAACCGTACATGCAATTCCCGATTCGGAAAACGTCCATTTAGTCAATATAGTATTATATAAATGGACGAAATTTAGAGAAATGCTTTAAAGAACGTTTGTTCCCATTTTCTTTTTCGCAAAACAGATGGTGTACGACAATTTCGACAGTGTACGACAAGATCAAATGTGGAAACGTTCAGGGCGAGGAGTTGAGAGTGTAGCCCTGCACGGTGGTAGTGGAGGCGTGGACACTGCAGCAGCAAGTGTTCAATGGTTTACGCGCCACGGGAACTTATATTTACTGGTAAACACAAGCAACTAGCTTCGTCAGCCGTCGTCACTCGTGTTTACATTATACAAACATCGTACTTTGGTACGCGAGCCGTGTTTATGTTTAAAATGTGGATGGCAAAATTATCAATGGCGTTAATCATGTTTTCTTATAGAATAAGAAATCATACAACGGATCGTAACTACGGATGAGGATATGCGTAAAAATCTAAATGATTATTTCTTAAGTGTTTTTGCTCAGGAGGATACGCAGACGATAGTGATACAGATGTTTAAAGGAAGCGATGAGGAGAAACTCAAAGATATTGTGATAACTAGGGAAATGGTAGAAGGTATAGATACAATGAAGAATTTTAAGTCACCAGAACCAGATGAAGTTTATCCCAGAGTATTAAAAGAATGCAAAGAGGTTATTAGTGAGTCGTTAGTACACATTTTTAGGAAATCGGTTGATATAGGCGATGTGCCGTTAATATGGAGGAAAGAAAATGTAGTTCCCATATTTAAGAAGGGTGATAGAGGATTAATGTCAAAGTATCGACCCGTTAGTCTAACGTCAGTGGTAGGTAAATTGTTGGAATCTATTATTGCAAAAAACATTAGAGAGCATTTAGAAAAACATAGTCTGGTCAATGATTCACAACATGGATTCACCAAGGGTAGGTCGATCATGTCTCACCAATTTATTGAGTTTTCATAGGAAAGTTTATGAGACAGCAGATAATGATAAGGATTATGATATAATATACCTGGACTTTAGTAAGGCATTCGACAAAGTACCACACGAGCGACTCTTAAATAAGGTTAAGGCTCATGGAATAGATGGGAAGGTTCTTCGTTGGATCAGAGCTTGGCTAAGTGATAGGCAACAAAGGGTTAAAGTTAATAGTTCTAAATCTGAATGGAACAGGGTGACACGTGGTGTTCCACAAGAGGTCTGTTTTGGGTCCATTACTATTTTTTATTACATCAACGACTTGGATAGTGGGATTAGCAGTGCTATCAGCAAGTTTGCTGATGATACTAAGGTAGGTAGGATTATTAGATCACAGTCTGATGTAAACATATTGCAGGGAGACTTAGATAAACTTAATGAGTGGGTAGTCAGATGGCAGATGGAATTTAATATTGATAAGTGCAGCGTTATGAATGTTGGTAGAAAAACTCTGGTAATAGATACACCATACGCAATGTATCGCAGAAAAGAGCAGGTGAGAAATATATCTGGAAGTGAGGGTGAGCTCAGACCTCCGACCTATGAAACAATGTTTTGAGGCTAAAAATGGAGCTAATAGGGTGTTTGGTTTCATACCAGAAGTGTTATAAGTAGAAGTGGTGAGGTTATTCTAAAGCTTTTTTTGGGCTAAAGGGTCAGAACTAACCTAGTCCTGACTATGCGATTCAGTTTTGTTCCAATTACAGGATGGATATAGCATTGTTAGAATCAGTGCAGAGAAGGATGACCAAAATTATTCAAGGGATGCGTAACTTTAGTTATGAGAAGAGATTGAAGCTATTAAATTTACACTTACTCGAGAAGCGCAGGGTAAGGGGCGATCTGATAGAAGTTTTAAGTGGATAACGGCAGTAATGGGGATTCAGCCGGTTCGCACCGGTTCGTAAGAACCTTTTCTTGGAATTTCATTAATCCCGAGAACCGGTTGTTAGCTTAAATCAGGGGTTCTTAATCTTTTTTTCCCCATGGACACCTTTTACTTATAACTTATTTTGGTAGACCCTCATAGATCTGTTTCTGGGTTTTTAAGTCAAAAACACGATTAAAACCAGATTTGATGTCGGGTGGAGCCGAACACGGGTTCAAGACGAACATTAGCTAATTTCCCAAGTTATTGGAGTTGGTTTAAAACTGAGTCGCAAGAGGAAGGGGAAGGGAATGTGGCAAACACTGATTCGAACATTTTGCTTACATCTCCATTTCTGGTAGGATTTTAGGTTTTTTTGAGGCTGTAGTTATTATTTTCTGTAGTCACGCCCACGACATAAGGGAATGGTGATCTTAAATATGTCAAGATCACTTTGATAACCGTTTGAATCTATAAATATGCCATATATAGGCATAGGGCCGCGACACAAAATAAGCCCAATAGTTTCGATGCATTTGATCAGCCGGGTTTTAGTTATTGACAGCATTGTAGTGCTGAGTGTGGGGTCAAATAGTACAAAAAATGGAAGAGGCAAGGCTGACATGACGACAATGACTGTGAATGAGAGAACCTGTTGTTAGTGAGACCTTAGTGAGAAACCTGTGTTATTAAAATTTGAATCCCACCACCGGGATAAAGGGATATAATAAAGGAGAGGTAGGAAAAGTTCTTACGGACTAGTAACCAGGTTAGAACAAGAAGTAACGGATTTCAAGCTGGAAAAGCGTAGATTTAAAAAGGAAATAGGGAAAAAACTGGTTCACAAATAGGGGTGGTAAATGATTGGAAGGCCTCCGTAGAAAAGGGGTAGTAGTGCGGAGTCATAGAGGAGCTTTAAAAGGAGGCTCTAGATAAATTCATGAATAGGGAAGCAAAGGTGGATGTAGGTGTGTTAAAGTAACAGGTAATACCGCGTGTAGGTCTTCACTGGGCCTCTTGTAGCTTCCTTATTTTCTTCTGTGTTATAAAAGTGATGGTATACGTTTATCTAAAGTTAGTAAAAATACCTCCAACCCGGCGCTTCCACAATTATATATAATATATATATATATATATATTAAATATATAATATATGATTAAATATAATATATATATATATTATATATTAAGTAGCGGACCAGGCTATTAGTCCACTTATTAGTCCAGGCGAACAAATTCCACTGGAATGGACTAACACAGGAAAGCTGCACCTGCCATCTGGTGGCCGTCTGGGACCTCCCGTCAGTCCAGGACGTCGGGTTCGGTGGTCAGAGCTAGAATTTATATTTCCATATTCCCTACCAAACCAAGTACAATAGGCCCAAGACGCAGAGGCCAGAGGTCTCATGTACTAAATATATTTACATTTTTTTCCGTTTTCTCGGCGGGCAACACTGGGTGACTATTCATTTTTTCGTAAATCGGTTTTTTTTCGTTTACTCCACATAAGAGCCCCTCTCAGAAATGAAGTACTTTAATAGTAGCATGATTACTCCACAAACATTACCCCATACACTTCAATCTCCATGTTACTCACAACCTTCGCTATATATGAATGAATATCTGTAGTACATATTTATGTCTTATACATGATTATTAGAACGTGATAAATATGAGGTACATCAGTATCTGTTGTTCAGTGAAGTATGATTGCAAGAAAGGTTACGGCTCCAAGTGGCATTAGCATATTATATAGTAATCTCGAAAAATGTATTCAGGCAAAGTATACGCTGCAGACGTGTACGATCGCACGGGTGGCTTCCAAGGTAGGGACGGAGTGCTTGGGATAAAGAAAACACGTGTGATAGGTCGAAGATAAGTGTCGTACCTCCAGGCAATTCAACCACACTGTGGTAAACATTAATGTTTCTTAATACTTTGCGGTATTCGTCAGGTTGCATTTATATATAGTATAAATCAAGAAAAGTTCTATCTGAGTAGGAAAAGTTGTATATTGCTGGCCCGTAATCATATAATAATCAGGAATAGGGGCGGCTGTGAATCATTTCAAAAATGCTTATTCTACGATTAAATATGTCCCATTTTCATTAAAAACATGCGGGGAAAATTATCTACATATATTAATGTAACGAAAGAGCCAAACAGAAAAGGGTTTATAATAAAGCCCGCAGTTGTAAGTTTTTGCAATTAAAAAATAGAAATATGGCGTTGTGTGGCAACCCCAGCTTTCAATGTCTATAGATCTATATTTAAGTGCTTGTCATGGTCAACATAGGTTTATGCAAATGAAACTAATACGAGTTTACATTATTCATGGCGTATAATGAGGATTGCTGGCAAAATAGAAGCATTCGACCCACATGTGGTCCTACAACATTACTAATATTTACTGTAGAGGAATGCTCAAAGCGGGTGTATGTGTAAAGAATACCTTCTCTTTGCATGCATGAAGGTAATATTTACCTATATACCGCCTTGAAGCATTCCTCTACAGCAGTGCTTATCAACTTTTTTTATGTCGTCCACCGTATAGTGATTTGGTTAAGAGCTGTCCACCACAATTTTTTTCTCTCAAACATTTTCATGCTCTGACATTTTAAATCTTTACTATATCATTCTACAAAATATATAGTAGGAAAAAGGCCAGCTTCACTCTCATTTAAAATTTACAGTTACATATTCTTCTGTATAATAAACATATGCAGTTAAAAATATAAAATATACAAAGAAATATTAAACATACCTCTTAACATGAATTACATAGCAAAGGCATTTTCTTCTGAAAATAAAGTAAAATTGCACCTAATATGCGTTCATATTGCGTAAGCCAGAAAAAAATTAATATTTTCCTTCAGAAACAAAAATCAGTAGCTTGGCTGCTGTTGCAATTTGTATGCTAAACAGCTTAAATCGAGCATCGACAATTTTCAAGTGCAACCCGCATAATAGAGATACAAATTCAGAATGGCGTTACCTTTTCTATGCCTTGATTAAAAACTAAGCTTGAAAAACTTTGCTGAATAGAGACATGATGTTGGCATCTGCACAAACATGGCGTTGCCTTCTCAGGCTTCTTCCCTTGTAGGCCCTGACTTTTTCAAAGCAGGATCAAACCCAGACATTGCAATGCATAGAATGGCCAAATGTTTTGGAAAGCTGCTTTTTAAGGAATAATCCACTGGAAGCTCCAATAGGGAATCAGAATGCATTCAGTTCCATCATGTGGAAGGTCCTGAGGGGTTTTGGAAATAGAAGTTAAGGTTTTTCTGCATCAAGTCAGATGTCTGGTAACTTCCAAGGGGGACATTCGTACTTCCAGTGTTTGCTCTGCTGTCTGATACCATGTTCCCAAGCCACTGCCAGCCAGCCATCAACAGACTTCAAAAAAAAAAAAAAACTCTTTTCTACATTGCTTTGAATTTTGTATACCTTCAGTTTGAATCAATTATTTTCCCTATACTTGTAAAAATATCACACCTTACCCTAATTTGATCATCATAAATTTATTCCCATATCTATACCGGCACGTGGGCATGATCTTGTCCACCCTACCTGTCCACCCAAGACAGGCCGTCCACCCCTCACTCAGTCTCGTCCACCTTTAGGTGGACCGGCCAACAAGGTTGAATAGCACTGCTCTACAGTATTTTAGTGAATGTTGTAGGACACACGTGGTTTTGAATGCTTTCTAATTTTAGCCAAACAATCCCATTAAACGCCAGGCATAATGTAAAACTCGTAATATTTTCATTTTGCATTAAACTTCTGTTGACCAGACAAAACACTTAATTGTAGCTGGTTTTGGTAGGGAATAATGGAAAATAAGTCTAGCATGAAACCCCTAGACCCGACGTCCTGGAGCTGACGGGAGGTTCCAGACGGCCACCAGAGGCAGGTCAGCCTCACTGTTTTAGGTCCATTGCGATGAATTCAATACATTTGCCCCCCTCCAGCCGCCTGAGGTGGGGGTGGGGGGGCGAGCGAATTGCGATCCGCGATCTACAGCTCGGGAGGTCCGAGAAAACCTTCGAAGATGAAGCAATTCTAAGAGCATTTTGAAAACCATATCAAAACTATATTTACGTAATTTATTTGATTTGGCGCCTTCCTTCTGATTTATGAAAATTTTCGAAATATGAGCAAATTATATGTTACTTATATAGGAGCATTTTGAAGCCACATTCAAAGCTACATTTTAAGTATTTATATTTGATTTGGCGAGGAAGATTTGGGCGCCCTGAGGCAGTTTTATTTGATGCCTACATGAAACTGATGCCACCGCGGCTGCCAAACGTACGACTCAGTTGTTGTTGTTGTTTATAGATCGTCACCGTAAACACAGGTGACATAGGGCCCTTACGCCTGCATGGCATGGCCCCCCCCATAGGTGAAGATCGAGGGACAATGGGAGGGCGGGCGCAGCACGTATGGGCTGCGCCCGGCGGGGAAGGCATGGGGAAGAGGCAACCGTGGGGGGACACACAGGCCCGCTGGCACTGGGGGTTGGCGTGTTTATCCCACCATCAGCTCCTTGGCGGCGACTGTGGCTTCCTCTGCGTAGACTCATCTATGGCTCAGTTCTTATATTTCCTCAAAGAACTCAGGCCGTACCGAGTCATGACGGTAGGCGGTTAGGCAACGAACGAACGGCAGACCTTTGCTTACCATAAAGACGGATAAAAACCTGTCATTTTGGAAAACGAAGCGCAGGGACGCGGTTGGCGGTCAAGTGGAGACACGGGTTCCCCGGTCTTCATCAACCTGCGAGCAATTTTATTCAAATTCCTAACTGGAGGGATTAAGAGATATCGTTAAAAAATTTTCTTGCCAATATGTATTTAAGTATAAGTATAAGATTATGAGGTTATGACATATGCGGCAATAAAGTGATTTTAGTGACAATAAATGAAGGAGGTTCAGGATCGAAGGCAGGACTTTGCTTACATAAGACGGATAAAACAACCCTGTCATTTTGGAACGAAGAGGCAGGGACGCGGTTGGCGTCAAGGTTGAGACCACGGGTAAGCCAGGTCTTCACTCAAACCTTCGATGAATTTTATTACATTCCTAATCTGGAGGGATTAAGGATATGTTAAAAAATTTCTTGCCAATATGTATAAGTATAAGTATAAGATATTAGGTATTACATATGCGGCAATAGTGATTTTAGTGACAATAATGAAGGAGACGGTTTCAAGGATAGCGAGGGTGGGTAGCGGACTTCAGCCGTCGCCACTCATGAAGTTTCCGCTGCCAAGAAACCGCACAGGACGGTTCTCTAACGCATAGTTTCACATGAGCGGGTAGAGAAACTTACGTATACCACGCCTCTACTGTTAAAAATTTAAACTTCATTAAATATATAGTTCATCAAAATTGATAGCCGATCGCCCCCCCCCCCCCCCCCCCCCCCCCCCCCCCCCCCCTCCCTCCCCCCCCCCCCCCCCCTCCCCCAAACGTTTTGTTGATGTTTTTGATGAGATAAGGGGCAAAATTCGCATTATAAACTTTTGAGTCGTACGGCTTGGCTCACGCAGTTCTGAAAGCACCACTGGTACCAATCCCATTGCCGCAAGCGTGAAACCTCAACCAAACTCAAACTAGCGACTCTCGGTAACAAACGAAGGTTTACCGTTCGTTCGCTATACCGCCTTCAACTCCGGTACCGGGCCTCAGGTTTGCCGGGGCCCCGCGCATCTCCAATGATATGAAACCGATGAATGCCAGTGGTCGCTGGCAGTTTTTAAACTCAAAGGTGGGTCATACTGTGTTTTGGCTCCGAGAATAATCTTTTTCATAAATTAATTTCGCGATAAACATTGATGACACCGCACTCTGAATACCAACACCATATAGTTTCTTCTGTTGTTCTACTCAATTATATGGATGACATTGCATTACGATGGAACGTTCTATAATAGCACTTTTAATGCAAAATTACTCGCCTCGAGTAGCAAAGCTAATATATTTTTTACATGTATATTGTGGCATGTAAAATTTGGGCGATGTTTCACACTGTTTTCTAAGACAGTACTGCTGCGTCTGGCAAACGCTTGTCAAATACAATAAGCATGCCTTGGAAAAACGAAGAATAAAGAATTGCGAAATCGGGCTTGTTGCTGCGCCAAATGTAGGTTATAATTGTGGGAGGGCGAACGCCGGGCGGGGACCGGGAGTGGTGGGCGGGGAGATTGTGGCTGGAAGATGAATCAAAAAATAATCGACTTCACGCCGTCGACTCATTGCACTTCCAGGGCTATCTATTGATTGATACACACTAATGACAGGAAACAATATGGACTGCCTAGTATAGATTAGCTCTAAACATTCGTTATTGACTATATAATTTCATAGAGTAGCATTTCCTCACCTCCTCAAACTATAACCTCCTTAGTTATTTGGGTTATATACAAGTTTTACAGAATCAGGCTCTATACAATATACATAAGAGAAAATCGTTCTTAATATTAGACATTGTGTGTTTTTAAGTGCAGTGGCAAAAAGCCCCTATTTTGTTTTCCAGTAGCCAACCGATTATCAAAAAAAGTGAGTTAAAACTGCCAGCGACCTGGCATTTCAGATGTTCCAGTTCTCTCGAATTGAGGGAGATGGCCCACGCTGTGACTGCCTCTGTTCATAGGCGGAACATTTTGGTGAGAGAAGCCGCAAGAAAGCCTGGCTTCTACCCGGCTTCTCTCTCGCTTTGCGTTTTTTTGCACTCGCCAGAACTGGCTGACAGTTGCCAGCTTCTGGTCGGAAGCTCGCCCACGCACGGCGCTCACAGTGATAGCTGTAAACAACAACACCACAATGACGAAGTGTAATCTTCAACTTCAATAATCACTCGGGATCGAACTCGGGTCTTCGCAGAACGCCAACTCGGTGACGCTAACCACTCTGCTACCGCCCTCCTAAATATGACTCAGGAGTCTCGTTTGTCTTCAACGTCAGGGGGACAATCAGCAACATACTACCATCTTGTGAGCACTGTCACATAGGGAGGTCCGGGTGGCGAAAAGCCCCCTCTACAGTCCGCTGGAGAAGCATATGTGTAATGTGAGTGTAAATGTATCATGTTATGCACAATTCAAGTACAATATTTATTGTAAAAGGCTCTAGAGATACAACTTTTTTCCAATACTATGTTTATTAATAGGTTAGCTGAGAACCATCCATTGAAAAAAACTAAAAGTTAATTTTAACACGTTTAAAAGTGGGGGAACAATGAACCCTGATCCCCCGACTCCAAAATGTGGTGGCCACATTGAATTAAACTAATCTTAACCAGTTGCAAAAGAAATAATAATAAGAACTGTAAACAAAAAAAAACCCAGGAATTACGCCTTCTCTAAACTTGCGTACTCGTCAACAGTCAACAATATAAAATCGCAAAAGAAAAGGGGAATATATTACGATATATATATATATATATATATATATAATATATATATATATATATATTATATTATATATACAACTGACTGAGTAGTCTTTCTATAGAAAAATTACCTTGAAATATAGTATAATTGATTAATCAGTCAGATGAGAAATTACTCACAGTATCAATAAGACCTCAAAACATTCAATACTGCATAAAATACATTGTAAGATTTTGGCCTGAAAGGAAATTTATAAGGAAACGCAAAATCTAAGGGAAATCCATTTCTTTTAGGAAATTTATAGAGATATGTAGATTAAGTTAATAGGCAGGTTCAGCTGAAAATAAACATCTATTTTCTTGGACAAAATGACCCATAGAACAAATTATAATTATACCCCCCGTTGCTAATTTTTATCAATATCATATATATAGAATCTACCGCAGCAAGGATATGGGGAATGGGGGAGGTGAGGTTATGAGCGGACGAGGTTTGGCGCATGGGTGGTGGGTGGCGGACGGGCGGCGGGAGTCGCGAGACAGGCGGGCAGAGGCTCTTATTTAATAATGACAAGTTCAGTTCCTGTCCTGCTGTCTTGATAAACCACCTTTAGCGTGTCTGCGGATTCGTGTTATCATCCATCAGTAGTATTTGGTGCCTATCCCAGCCATTTTATATAGTGTATTTAGCTTAAGAATTTATGTTGTTACAGTGTGTGCAATGTGCAAACCTTTATGATAATAATGCAAACTCGAAAATATATTACGGAGTGGATGGAGTCCATTAGGGTCGTAGACGGTTTATATTGTGTATGGAATACTGGTGCAGACCAATACCCGTATACCTGACCGCCCTTGGAGACACCCCAACATTCTTGATCTTTTTACCTAAATACTAACTTCTGCTACTCTCGTGAAAACTATCAGAGGTGGGCATTCCGCAAATTTTAGTCCAGCAATTCCGCAACTTGCGGATATGGTAATTTCGGTGCGGAATTGCGCACAATTAGAGATGCTGGAAAATTGCGGGAATTGCGAATGCAGGACCGCCAAAATTTTAAAGCGCAATCACAATAATTGCGGAATGGGTAATTCGGTTGCTGCAATTGCGCAAGTTACGCGAGCCTGAAAAAAAATTGCGAGAGTTGCGGGTGTGCGGCAACCGCCCCCCAAATTTTGAAACGCAAATTGCAATAATTGTTGACGATTACCCCTTCAAAAATGGCAAGTGCCCGCCGTGTGTGAACATAAGTTTCACCAAATATGGTGGAGATGATTCGACTGCCAACTGCCAATGTAGCCGTGTTTTTGTCGTCCAAGCACCGTCTTGGATACGAAGGACCACCCAATAACACTTTGCTGAAATGTGTGTTATACGCTTTGTGATATGTTTGCAATGTTTTGGGACTGGATTATTATTTCCCGGCCCCTACCAAGTATTGTTGTTGTTTTTATCGCAGAAACCAACTCAGTTTTCAAGGCGAGGAAAAAAACCGTCTTCGTTACCAAGACCAAGCAAGCATCGTCCAAGCACCGCTAGCTAGTATTGTAGATAGTGTAGCACAGTCATCACCAGTCAGGTGCGTTTGGGGACTTGGATTGAGGAGAGTGTACGCTATTACGCGGCTCCGTCGGTTTGTGATTACTGACTATCCTACATATAACTGTTGTCTGTGTTATGAAGTACTAAGATTGCCAAATTAGACAATAGACAATGGTTACTGGCAGTGGTTTAGTGCGGTAGTAGCCAATAAACAGTGTCTATTGTGGTTGAATAAACGGGTTTATTAACTTTATATATAGGATAACAATAGGCTTAATAACCGGCGTTTAGTAAGAAAACGGCCTATTTTCGCTTCTGACTAATTTGTAAGTCAAATTGTCTTATATTTTGCAGATTGTCTCTCATATAATTAGCGTTTAGGTAAACGCTAATATAGAGCCACAATCTGCAAATAATATAGACCAAATTTGAAATTACAAATTAGACAGAAGCACAAAAATAGCCGTTTAAATTTTACTAAACGACGTTTATTAAGTCTATTTTTTGCTTCTGAAAATTAGGCAACTTTAACCTGAAGGACCAAGTTTTTGTCGCCAATCTCGTCGCCTAGGAGTTAGGGTATGAGTGTGGATACAATGGGATACTGATAGGGTTAGAAGTGGGGATTCTGTGTTCAGAAGTGACTTGGCGGCTCAGGAGGATCTCCCCAGCACCTCAGACCCTCAGCCAGAGCACCGGAGCGTGAGAGCACAGCCAAGAGCCAGGAAAAATGGTACGGAGAGGAAGGTTTCCAGCTTACTTTAGTCACTTGGACAAGTAAGGTTATTCCTTATCTACTCAGTATTTAGTAATTTAATTTGGTCAATTTATAGTTTCAACAACCAAGATTTTCTGATCCGCCTTTACTATATACATAAGGCGCATCAGAAAATCGATGGTTGGGTGAAACTATAACTGATCTTTAATTTACTATTTAAAAATTAAAACATAGAAAACATTGTAAGGCTGTAATAAAGGCGATATATATCCAATATAGATTGATTATTTGTGAACACAGTCCATACAGAGAGCAGCCTTGCGCGGCGATTTATTTAGTTAACGATCATTTTTGCAAGAGTACACTGCATTTATCAGAAACTAAACTATATCAATGGAAAGCTAATACAATCTTCTGCTCTATTGATATCTTCCATGCAATATGTGTCCCACAAAGTTTTACATGACACTACGTTTAACCGTGATTTTCAGTTCATGCATATTTCTTCTAGTCTTACATAATGGCCTTTATTAATTTAATGTGTTTTACTGTGTTTTTGATAATATTATAGAACAAGACATTCCGAAGATAGCAGATATCCTTATACATGTATACGTGATATACGCGGGGGTCATGCACTGAGGAACTTCCCCGGGTCTTCGGGTGAACGAAGAGGCCCTCGGCGCTAGATGGCGCCCAGTAGCGTTTAACATAGGGCCTATGAAATGGCGTTACCTCTTTCATATAGATACCCTAGTCACCTAGTGATTCACTAGCCAGTAGAACTGTGGAGTGTAAAAGTAAAAGGAAAAACACTAAGAGATAAAGACTTCATTGTGATGACAAGTAACAAGTATAGACAAGAAACAATAGGAATACAGAAGTATTAAAAAAGACAAACACTAATAAAAAGTCTTGAGACACTTTTGCTTTATGGTAGGTGTTAAGAGTATATAGACATTTGTTTTTTTTTAATTGTAGGGTGTTTTGTTTTAATGTAGGTGTCAAAATTAGTTGGCGGAATTGCGGGATTGCCGGAATGCGATTGCGAAAAAGACTATCTGAAAAACATTGCGGAATGGCGATTGCGGGAGGTGCAGGTCGGAATTGCGGAATTTGCGTGATCGCGGAACTGGAAAAAAAAAATTAGCGATGCCCACCTCTGGAAAACTATTCTCTCCGTGGTTCCTCCGATCACAATCTGATTTCTAAGTAACAGTCATATCGCTCCGGTAACCGTCTCGGGGAACCCACATAAGCGGAGGGATTCTGCACTCAATTCAGCTAAGTGGGAAGAACTAGGCAGTAACTACTCGATTCTAAATGGAAGGATTACTGGCTTCCATGTCAAAGACCAATCTATTGTGCAGAGCGCATAAACGAGCGCATAGCTATGGCATGGAGACGTACATTCCCACACCACTTTCTCTAATCCTAAAGCCAGTCACCTTTGGTTTAACTCTGCTTTGTTCTCATGCTGTCGGGATAGGGAGGTGGCTCACAAAACGGGGGGTACCGTAAGCACAATTTCCTGACAACTCATGCACGTTATACTTCTGCCAGTATCATGCCAAAATCTTTACCCTTCAACTTACCAAAACTCTTTCATTCATAGAAAATATAAAATATCTTTCTGAATCAAATTCTCTCGTGACTTCGGCATTTTAGCCAAATAACATCCCTACAAGTTTCTTCTTCATTTTTCCCTCCTAGAGCTTCACCCAAATGCTCAAAAGTTCTTCGTCATCATATTACTTTCTAAAGCTGAACTCCTCGCCTCAAAACCTGGCTAAAATTCCACTCTGGTTGAGAAGGGCTTGTTTCCTCACTTCTTCCTCCACCCTCTGACTATATTTAGGCCTGTACATTAAGATCCTCGGAATGACGTTTTCTTGGTCCTTTATGGCCTAAGATCCTCTGAAGGCTACGGTCTGACGGATTCACCTCCTATTGTTCTCAAAAAACTGTGCTTCTGGGGTTGCACATGCCTGGTAAACTTTGCGTCCTTTGTCAATCTACTTCCACCTTTCCTTATTGCTGGATAGTTTGCTCACATCCAACCTGTTCCTAAGAAGGGTATCCGTTCTAATCCTTCAAACTACGTCCTATAGCTTTGACTTCCTCCCTTTTCTAAAGTTTTTGAATCTAAAACTTAATAAGAAGATTCTTAGCATATATCTGCTCACAATCTTCTATCTAATCGTCAGAACGGTTTCCCTATAGGGCGATCTACTGGCGATCTTCTAGCTTTCCTAACTGAATCTTGGTCATCCTCCTTTGGGGTTTTCGGTGAAGCTTATGCTGTTGCCCTTGACATATCAAAAGCTTTTATAGAGTCTGGCACAATCTTTAATTTCCAAACTACCCTCATTTTGGTTTCTTCCTTCTTTTTTAACCTTTATCTTAAGTAAACGTCCGAACCATTTTTTTTTGCCCGGGAAATTTTGTTGAATGTACATCAAAAACCTAATCCACCAAAAATTAATTGATTTCCAGCCTTATTTCCGTAAAAAAACCCACTTTGTAAAAGCGCGCGAAAAAAAAATTTCCTCCAACAGGGCTACGACTGTATTGATGACGTCAGAACAGGACGCCGCAGACAAATCTGTTGACACCTGTCGGCAAATGTTATGATGACGATTGTACTCGTGTCAAAGTGAACTGCGCTGTGACAGATTAGAGTACGATGCTCATCTGACACCGTAAAGAATGACGCTGGGCGCGTATACTATGAGGAAACGACCTCAATTGTCATGGCCTATATGTTTGAGGCCCGAGTACGGTGGTTAAAGGTGTCTCTTTTTTCTTCTTTACTGTCTCTTATCTTGGCAGGAGGTATAGATGTGCACTCGCGCGTATGTCCCGGTGAAATTATGAATTAATTTTCATATTTCCCACTAGTTTGGAAAATTGAAAAGTTTAATAACAAGATTAATAACGGTTTTTACCAAATGAGTACATGAGACACGGCTGAAAAGAATTATTTACAACTATATTATGGGGAGAA
>JACEEZ010024843.1:30000-35000 GCA_016584305.1 Chionoecetes opilio | reverse complement strand
CAACGAATCAACACAAAAGAAAGTAAAATAAAAAAATAAGAAAAAAAATAAGAAAAAATATGAAAGAAACAAAGCCAGAAAGAATGGAGGAAAAAAACAGAGAAAAAGAAACATGCAAAAAAAAAAACTCAGGCGTAACAAAAATTTAAGTATAATAAAAATATGAGAAAAAAAGAAGAAGAAGAGCAGGAATAAGATAGTTAATAAGTAAATAAGTTAATAGAGTTAATACAAATAAGAGTTAAAGATAGCAAGATAGAAGGAATGAAGAAGAAAAGGAAAGAATGAAACACGCAAGCACACGTATTGGCCGCGATTGTTGACGAAACCCGAAACTACACTTCCACTTCACCCGACTTCCACTTCACCACAGAAAAGGAAAGTAGTTCAAACCAACCCGTGGAGGATTACAAAGGATTACAAAGGAAACACAAACAGCAACATACCGATAGGTCCTTACAAGGCTGTTTGCTTTAACTACACTACACTAACTAGATGATAAGAGAGAAAGGATAGGAAAGCAGAAGGCTCCTCCCCACCCACCCATCCCTCCAGCCGAAGCTGGCCGGAAATGAAGTGATACCATGCAGTATAGAAAAACTGCATGGAATTTGTGAGGAAAGTTGAAAGCTGTAATCTATGGCTAACTACTACCAGTTTGTGGGGGTAGGTTTAGTGCTTGATAGATAGGTCATGTTATGTGTGTTTTGTAATGGTGTGAACACAGTGTGGAGGTTCAAAGGGTGGTGCGGCAGCCTTGCCTGGCGCTTTCTTTGGAGGGGCCGGGCAGTCAATCAGGCCCCAGCTCCGTTAAAATCCATGCGGATTTTTGGTTATTTTCCCTTTGTAGGGACGCCTTTTTACACTTAATCCCTCCCCCCAGCAGAAAAGTGCCCCCCGGGGCCCTTAAACCCCCGAGGGGGTAACTAACTTTTAAAGGGCCCCTTTAATGAACCCAGCCCTTTCACGGGTTTGGGTGAGAGTAGTAGTGGAAACCCTTTTTAACTGGGGCATCTGTTGTTTTATGGGGGCCCTAATGTAGTTTTGGGGTTTTAGCCAGGGGGGAATTCGGGGGTGGTGCGGAAACCCCTTTGCCGGCGCTTTTTTGGGGGGAAGGAGCAGTCAATCGGGCCCCCAAGCCCTTTTTAAAATCCACTGCGGTGAGTTTGAAACCCTTTCCCAAAGTAGGCCCCGGCCCCGGGGGGCACTTCAATGCCCCTGCCACGGGCCCCTGGTCAAAAATTCCCCGAGGGGGGAAATAAGGAAAGGGGGGGAAAAGGGGAAAAGGGGGTCAAAGGGGGGGCAAAAAGGGGGGTTTTGGGGGAGGGGGAGAGGAGGGGGAGGAGGGGGAGGGGGGAAGGGGGAGGGGGGGAAAGGGGGAGGGAGGAGGAGGGGAGGGGGGAGGGAGGAGGGGGGAAAGGAGGGAGGAGGAGGGGGAGGGGGGGGAGGAGGTGGGGGAAAAAAGGGGGGGGGAAGAAGGGAAAGGAGGAGGAGGAGGAGGAGGAGGAGGAGGAGGGGGGGGGAAGGAGGGAGAGGAGGCGGGGGGAGGGGGAAGGAGTGGGGTTGAGGAGGGGGAGGAGAGGAGGGGGGAGGAGGAGGGAGGGGGGGGGAGGAAGAGAGTGGAAAGAAGGGAAAAGGGGGAAAGGGAATAAAGGAAAGAGAGAGGAGGGGAGAGAGAAAGGGATGAGAGAGAGAGAGAGAGGAGAAAGCGGAAGAGAGGGGGGAGGGGATGGGGAGAAAAGAGAAAAGAGAGGGGGGAAGAGGAGAGAGAAAAAGGAGAGAGAGAGAGAGAGAGCAGGGTAGGGGGCCACAGTAGGGACAGGAAAAAATACCCGGGGTTTGTCATATGAGGGGTTTGCAATTAAGCTATTACCGATTTTCCCAAAAGGGGCCCGGGTCGAGAAAAGGGGAGGGGGAAAAGAGAGAGAGAGAAAAAGGAGAGAGAGGAGAGAAAAGGAAGGAAAAGAGAGGAGAAAAGGAAAAGAGAGGAGAGGAAAAGACGAGAGAGAGAGAGGGGAAAATGTGTTTTGTTTATGTGTGTGTGTTGTGTTGTGTGTGGGTGTAGGGGGTTTGTGGGTGGGGTGGGGGTGTGGTTGTGGTGGGGTGGGGTGTGTGTGGTGTTTTTGGTTGGTGGGTGTTTGTGTGTGTTGGGGTGTGGGGTGTGGTTGGGAATTTTTTTGTGTGTGTGGGGTGGGTGGTGGGGTGTGGTGGGGGGGTGTTGTGTGTGGGTGTGTTTTTGGTGGGTGTTTTTGGGGGTTGGGTGTGTGTGTGGGGTGTTGTTGTGTGGGTGTGGGGGTTGGTTTGTTGGTGGGTTGGTGTGTGTTTTGTGTGTGTGTGTGTGGGGTGTTTGTGGGTGGGGGTTGGGGTTTGGGGTGGGGTGGTGTGTGGGGTGGTGTGTGGGTTTTGGGTGTGTGGGTGTGGGGTTGTTGTGTGTGGGGGTTTGGGGGGTGTGTGTGGTGGGTGGGGGTGTGGGGGGTGTGGGTGTGGTGTGGGTGTGTGGTGGGTGTTGTGGTGTGGGTTTGGGTGGTGTGGGTTTGTGGGTGGGGTGGGTGTTTTGGGGTTTGTGTGTGGGGGTGTGGGGGGTGTGTGTGTGTGTGTGGGGTTGGTGGGGTGTGGGTGTGTGGGGGGTGTGGTGGTGTGTGGGGTGTGGGGTGTGTGTGGGTTGTGTGTGGGGTTGTGTGTGGGTTTTTGGGGTGTGTGGTGTGTGGGTGTGTGGGTGGTTTTGTGGGTTTGTGTTTTTGTGTGGGTGTGTGTGTTGGGTGGGTGGGGGGTTTTGGTGTTTTGGTGTGTGTGGGGGGGGTTGTGGTCGGTTGGGGTGTTGTTTGTGGTTTTGGTTGTTTGTGGTGTTGGGTGGGTGGCCGGATTGGAAAAATTTAGTGGGGTTGTTTTGGGTGGGTGGGTTTTGTGGGGTGTGGTGTGTGGGGGTTTGTGTATGTATATGTGTAGTGTGTGTGTGTGTGTGGTGGGTTTTTGTGGTATGATATGTGTGTGGGTGTGTGGTTTTTGGGGGGTTTGTGTTTTGGTGTGTATGTATATGTGTGTGGGTGTGGGTGTGTGTGTGTGTGTGGGTGTGGGTGCTAGCTCGGGCAGTCAGTAACCTGTTGCCACTTACAGATTGCTTATCTTATTTATTTGCGCTACTTTTCCCACCCTTCTTTTCTCTCTGAACACGTGATGGATTTACAGTCCTCAGGGAGACAAATGTGACCTACAATGGGGCGAAAATATATAAATAAAGGCAAAGAAATACACTTTTAAAAACAAGAAGATAAAAAAAACCCCCGAAAAAATTTAATTTTTTAAATCAGAAATAAAAATTTTAAAAATAAGTAAGTCAATAAGTTTATTTTTAAAATTTTTTACCCCATCGAGGGTTTGGGTATGGTAAATGAGGGTGATGGTGATGGTGATGGTGATGATGATGATGATGATGATGATAGTGATAACGCTAATAATGATAGAAATGATAATGATAACAATGATTCCAATAATAATAATAATGAAAATAACACTAACAGTAATAATAATGACAACGATGATAATAATAAGAGTAATAATAATAATAATAAAAAACAATAGTAATGATAATGATGAATAATGATCAGGAAAATAATGACTATACTAATCATTGTAAATTTGTAATGATAATGATGACAGTAACAAAAACACATGAAGACGAAGAAAAAAACAACAACAACAACAACAACAACAAAAAAAAAACCCCAAAAACAAAAACAAAAAACAACAACAACAACAAAATACAATAAAACAAAAAACAACAACAACAAAAATTAAAAGAGCTCACTAAAAAAAAAAAAAACAACAATATTTTTGTAAAGGGGAGAGAGAGAGAGAGAGAGAGAGAGAGGAGGGCGAGAGGGGAAAAGAGGGGAGGAGAGAAGAGGAGAGAGAGAGAGAAAGGGAAAAGAGAGAGAAGGGAGGGGAGAGAGAAGAAGGGGAGAGAGGAAAGGATGGGTAGAGAGAAGGAAGGGGAGAGGGGAGAGAGAGAGGGAGAGATTAATTTTCAATCCCTACCTGTCTGCAAACAAAGGCATTTACGTTAAAAAAGGTTTTATCAGGAAAACCCTCAAAGTAACGAGGGGGAGAGAGAGAGAGGGGAAAAGGGGAGGGGAGAGAGAGAGGGAGAGAGAGAGAGAGAGGAGAGGAGGAACGAGAAGAAGAGAGAGAGAGAGAGAGGAAAAGAAGAGAGAAGAGAGAGGGAGGAAGGGGAGGGGGGAGAGGAGAAGAGAGAGAGACAGAGGAGAGAGGGGGTGAGAGAGGGGAGAAGGGGAAAAGAAAAAGTGAGAGAAGAGAGGGGAAAAGAGAGAGAGGGGAGCGAGAGAGGGAGAGAGAGAGAGAGAGAGGGGGGAAAATAAAAAAAATGAGTGGAAAGGGGAATTTCGATAAAACTAAGGGGGACGGAGAAGGAAGGGTTTTTGGGCAAACTGAGGGGTCATGGTAGGGAGTTTGTAGAAGTATGGGGAGTAGTTTGTATTGTAGTGAGGTAGTTTCGGGGGGGGGGGGGTAGCAGATGGTAACGTCTCCGAGTGGCGGTTTTTTGGTGCACGAGTTCGATCCCCGAGGGGGAGGGAAAATCCACTTTCAGACCCTTTGAGTGGCCTAAGAACACCCAATGTGCCCATTTAAATCTACCTTCGATTGTGAGTGCATGGGGGACACAAAGGGGGGCGGCAGGAGCCCCTTAAAACACAGGGCCTTTTACTATAACAAAACCTGCCTGCGCCACCACGGGCGAGGGCCAACCATCACAGACCTCAAGTGAACCTCCAGGGCCTGCCATCCCACCCCTGGAGCTCACTGCCTACACGCGCTATAGGCACAAATGTTATAAAAAAAGAAAGAAAAAAAGTAGTAACAGTAGCATAGTAGTAGTAGTGGTAGTAAACATAAAAATAGTAGTAATAGTAGTGGTGGTAGTAGTAGAAGTCGTAGTAGTAGTAGTAGTGGTAGTAATACATTTTTAAGTAAATTTTTTCTCC
>JACEEZ010024843.1:7500-25000 GCA_016584305.1 Chionoecetes opilio | reverse complement strand
AAAGAAAGATGAAGGAAAAGAAAGAAATGGAGAGGAGGAAGGAAGGAAGGAAGAGGGAAGAAGGAGGAAGGAAGAAGGAGGGAGATAAAGGAAGGGAAGAGGGGGGAATGGGAAAGGGGGGGAAGAGAGGAGAGAGGAGGGGGAAAGTAACTATCTGAGACAAAGGGAACTTATAAGGAAGGAAGAGGAGGTGGGAAGAAAGAAGGAAGGAATAATAAAATAAAAATATGAAAAGAAAGAAAAGAAAAGGAAGGAAGGAAGGAACTTAAGAAAGAAGTCAAAAAGAGGGAGAGAAGAGAGGAGGAAGGAAGGAAGAAAAAAAATAAGATAGGAAGGAAGAATAGAGAGAAAAACAGAAAAATAAGATGGAGAAAAGGGCAAAAAAGGAAGAAAGGAAGGAAAACCCGAAAACAAAAGATGGAAGGATGAAAGGAAGGAAAAGGGGAAAGAAAAACCGAAAAAAAAGATGGAAAGAGAGAAGGAGAATAGGAAGGAAGGAAGGAAGGAAGGAAGGAAGGAAGGAAGGAAGAAAGGAAGGAAGGCAGGATAAAATGAAAGAAGGTAGATGGGAATTACCTGTGTTCTAACAAGGTACTAACAAGGTACAAGGGACAGGGAGAGAGAGGACAGGTGAGGGAATGAACAGGTTTTTACAAGGGTACGTGTGGCCTTGTGAAGGACGGGAGGGGGGGAAGGGGAAAGGGAAGGGAAGGGAAGGGAAGGAAAGGAAGGGAAGGGAGGAAGGGGGGAAGAAGAAGGAAGGAAGGAGAGAGGGAAGGAGGAAAGGATGGAGGGAAAGGGAAAGGGAAAGGGGAAGGGAAGGGGAGAGAAAAAGGGAAAGGGAAAGGGAAGGAAGGGGGGGAAAGGAGGAAAGGGAAATGGAAGGGAAGGAGGAAAGGAAGGAAGAAGGAAGGAGGGAGGGAAGGAGGAAAGGGAGGGGAAGGATGGGGGAAGGGGGGAGGGAAAGGGAAGGGAAAGTGAAGGGAAGGAAGGAAGGGAAGGGAAGGGGGGGAAAAGGAAGGAAGGGAAAGGAAGAAGGAAGGGGAGGAAAAGGGAAGGAGGAAGGAAGGAAGGAGGGGGGGAAGGATAAAAATAATGGAACTTGTGCAAGGGTTAAGACAAAAATTTGTTTAAAGGGTAGAATAGGTACATTAGAGAGAGAAGAGAGAGAGAGGGGGGAAAGATAGAGAGAGAGAAGAGGAAGAAAGAGCGAGAGAGAGAGAGAGAAGAGAGAAGTTTAGAGAGAGATGAGAGAGAGAGAGAGAAGAGAGAAGAGAGAGGAACTGACACACGAATAAGAAAAATTAGAAAAGCGGAGCGGACAGGCAGCAGACAATCAACACACACACCACACCACACACACACACCACACACACACACCACACCAACCACACACACACACACACCACACACACCGCTGTAAAATTTGACCTTAAACCATCACTCACATTTGACACACAAAAGAAGAGAAAAAAGAGAAAAGATGAGAAAGAGAGAAAAAGAGAGAGAGAGAAGAAGAGAAAAGAGAGAGAAAACGGAGAGAGAGGGGAAGGGGGAAGAAAGAGAAGAGAGAGAGGAAAAGAAAAAAAGGGAGAAGAGAAAAGGGAAGAAGAGAAAGAGAGAGAAGAGAGAGAAGAAAAAAAAACATGGCGAGTCATTAGCTACGAGCATTCTCTCGATTTCCCCATCCGTGATACCACAAGAATGCTCTCCTCTCTCTCTCTCTTTTTCTCTCTCTCTTTTCTCTCTCTTTTCTCTCTCTCTCTCTCTCTACTCTCTCCCCTCCACCACCACCACCACCACACCTAACACAACAACAACAACACAACAACCCCCAACTACAACCACAACAACAACAAAAACAACCAACAACAACAACAGCAGCAACAACAACCACAACAACAAACAGCAACAACAACAACAAAACAACAACAACAACAACAACAACACTATTATGAAGATTTTAGCTATTTCGAATAATTATTGTACGAACTTGCAATTTCATTTTTTTTTTACATCACAAAGGACTGGCCAAGGGCAAAGAAAAGGAGTAGCAAAAATCCCGCTAGTTGCCAGTCCCTCTAAAGAAGACAGTAAGAGGATAAGGAAAGGGGGGGGGGGCAATTTAGTTCAGGAGGTGTCTTGTTACTCCTCTCTTGAAAATATTTAAGTCGTAGGAAGGTGGAAAAATAGAAACAGAAAGAGTTTCAGAGTTTACTATTACTATTACTACTATTTCCTACTACTATTACTATTACTATACTACTACTACTATTACTATTACTACTATTTCCTACTACTACTACACCTACTACTACTACTACTACTACTACTACTACACCTACTAGTACTACTACTACACCTACTACTACTACTACTTCTACTACTACTACACCTACTACTACTACTACTGCCCGTCAGGGTGGCAAGGCTGGTGGAGACGTGAGTTCGCAATGTGCAGCGTCCCTGTGCATTCGGTCAGCGGTTCGAGTCCGCCTAGTTCGTGCTGACGTGGCGGCGCTTTGTATAGTCAATAACTTTGTAGTTGGTACTTGCAAAGTGTCTAGATAGGATGAAAATCTTATCTTACTACTACTACTACTACTACTACTCCTACTACTGCTTCTACTACTACTGCTACTATTCTCTCGCTCTCTCTCTTTCTCTCTCTCTCAAAAACTTTCTATTCTCGTGACAAATCTAGGCTACTTTCACCCTCAGGTATAACACACACACACACACACACACATACACATACACACACACCCCCACACACACACACACACACACACACACACACACACACACACACACACACACACACACACACCTGTTATACACGCTACCTGCTGTTTATCTAATGCACGCAAAAAGTAATGAAAATAAGAATAAAATTAACGTACGCCTGAAAGAGAAAGCACGAGTAGCTACTGTTATGCCTGTTTGTTTGTGTTTTAATGAACGTAACCGAGTGAGTTTTTTACAGTTACAGTTACAGTTACAGTTACAGTTATAGTTACAGTTACAGTTACAGTTATATTTACAGTTATAGTTACAGTTTTTATAGTTATAGTTAGTTTTTACAGTTATAGTTACAGTTACAGTTTTTACAGTCACAGTTATATTTTCAGTTTTTATAGTTATAGTTAGTTTTTACAGTTATAGTTACAGTTACAGTTACAGTTACAGTTACAGTTACAGTTACAGTTACAGTTTTTACAGCTACAGTTACAGTTTTTACAGTTACAGTTACAGTTACAGTTTTTACAGTTACAGTTACAGTTTTTACAGTTACAGTTACAGTTACAGTTATAGTTAAAGTTAGTTTTTACAGTTACATTTTTACAGTTAGTTACAGTTTTTACAGCTATAGTTACATTTACAGTGTTTACAGTTAAAGTTTTTACAGTTACAGTTACAGTTACAGTTTTTACAGTTAGAGTTGCAGTTACAGTTACAGTTTTTACAGTTATAGTTGCAGTTACAGTTACAGTTACAGTTTTTACAGTTATAGTTGCAGTTACAGTTTTATAGTTAAAGTTATTTTTACAGTTACATTTTTACAGTTAGTTAATTTTTTTACAATAATTTTACATTTTACAGTTTTTTACAGTTAGTTTTAATCCAAGAAAGCCAGTTAAGTGACATTGGTTTATTATATTTTTTTTTTAAATTTTGTTGGTTAATTAATAATTTTTAATTATATTAATTAATTAATTTAATTATAATATAATTTTTTAAGTTAATAATTTTTACATTAATTTTAAATAAATTTTAAGAAATTAATTAATTTAATTTTAATTTTTTAATAACAAAAATAATAAAATAATTTGATTAAAAATTTTTTGAATAATAATTTTTTAATAATATAAAATAAATAATAATACATATTTCATTTTCAACCTAAAGCATACGGTAAAAAAACTAAACATAATATAATAATAAGCTTAGTTTTTTTATATATAAGAATTAATAAAAATAAGAGAACAAAAAAGAAAAAAAATAGAAAAAGTATATATAAACATAATATAATAATAAGCTTTGTTTTTGTTATATATATATAAGAATTATTATGCACTTAATAAGATAAGATTCATAATCAATTATATCTAAAGCGAGTTTTTCTTTTCTTTTCTGTAGTGTTAAAAAGGAATCAGTGTCCGAATAAATATGAAATCTAAGATACGAAATATATTGAAACTAAACGAAGGGTATTGATCTATATAAATCATCATTAAGAAATCAGGTTTTTTAAACGTTCAAACTGCCCTTTAAAACCTTTAGTACGAAGGATTATGAAAAGAAGAATATCATCTATATATGTGTTTTTTCCTTGGCCAGTCCTTTGTGATTAAAAAAAAATATATATAGTCTATTTTTTTTAACGAGGCAAAAATTCCACTCTATCCTAAGGTCTCATGCTTAAAATGATGCCTATGTTTACCTAATAATAGGGTTTACTATGATAAAATACAACTGAAATTAGGAAGAAGCGTAGTATTCCCTTCTCCTGGCATCAAATATCAGTCAGTAAGCAGCAAGGGGGCAGGCTTTTTTGTGCCTCGTAAAAAAAAAACAGAGTATAGTTGCATCATTGTATACATAACTGCTATTCTCCTAAGATGAATTTGAACTTTTGCATTATGAAGGGTGGGAAAAAAAATTGATGTCTGGCAATAGAAAGTTAATAAAATAAATATGAATACAAGTAAGAGAAAGTGTCGTAAAGTTAAAGCCGTGGGAGGAGCAAAGGACAGGCACATCATAAGTTTTGACTAAGTTTAATCAAAGACCAATAACCGTGAAATGAGTAAGCAGAAGTTGTTAAGAAAATGAACCTTGGGAAGTGGAATGTGGGAGCTTGAAGGTATTAGAGATGCTAATAATGAGATGAATATATGTTGATAGTTGTATAATTTTCACTTATACATCTGGCTGTATATTAAATGTGGTGTAAGTGTAAGATTATCCTCTTCCTACGCGCGCACACACACACCCACCCACACACAAGGGTACTCCGTAGTGTAGTGGTTAGCACGCTTGGTTCACAACCGAGAAGTCCCGGGTTCGATCCCCGGGCGGAGCGGAAAACTATGGGCTTTTTTCCTTTAAAAACCCCGAGCCCCAGTCCACCCAGCAGTAAATGGGTACCGGGTGTCAGCCGGGGGTTTGTGACCCCCCTCCCGGGATGCTGGCTTCGGCCTACACTAACCACTAAGGAAGAATGATAAAAATGTTGATATGGAGACGAGGCCATACGAGCGTCGCTCTGGCCCTATAAAATACAAATAGATAAAAAAAATAGACACACACACACACACACACACACACACACACACACACACACACACACACAAGAGAGAGATAACCAACACGAATGAATAATAATGGAAAAGAGCGAAAATGAAGAATAGGTGAAAGAAAAGGAAGAGGAAAAGAAGAGAAAATAAATAAAAGAAAAGAAAAAAGAGGCAAAGACTGCGTATAAGTAAAGTAATAGATAAGTAGAGGAACAGAGGAAGAAGAGGGAGATAAAGGAAGGAACAGATGAAAAAAGAGGGAGGGAAGGGAGGAACAGATGAAAGAAGAGGGAGGGAAGGGAGGAACAGATGAAAGAAGAGGGAGGGAAGGGAACAAGTAAAGAAATGATAAATGATGGAACAGATGAAGGAAAGGGAGATAAGGAAAGGGGGAGATGAATGAAGGGATGATAAGGGAAGGGAGAGATGGAGGAAGGGAAGGGAAAGATGAATGAAGGGAAGATAAGGGAAGAGAGAGATAAAGGAAGGGAAAGGAAGAAAAGGGAAAGGGGAAGGGAGAGGTGAATGAAGGGAAGGGAGAGGTGAATGAAGGGAAGGGAGATATGAAGGAAGGGAAGGGAGAGGTGAATGAAGGGAAGGGAGATATGAAGGAAGGGAAGGGAGATATGAAGGGAAGGGAAGGGGGGGGAGATGAAGGAAGGGAAGGGAGAGATGAAGGAAGAAAGGAATAATTGAAAAAGAAGGGATAAGGGAAATAATAAATTGAAGGAAGGGAAAGGGAATATAAGGAAGGAAGGGAGATATGAAGGAAGGGAAGGGAGAGATGAAGGAAGGGAAGGGAGAATGAAGGAAGGGGGAAGGAATAGGTAAGCAGGGCCGACCATCTCTCAGGAAATTTCTCTCTCTTTCTCGTTACGCTTGGCATCCGGGAAATAATTAGAGAGAGAGAGAGAGAGAGAGAGAGAGAGAGAGAGAGAGAGAGAGGGGGAGGGGGGAGAGTAGTGGCGTAAACTAATTAAAAGTAATGAGGATGGGTAAAAGAATAGGTGACATAATTAATAAAGGATGTAGGAGAGAGAGAGAGAGAGAGAGAGAGAGAGAGAGAGAGAGAGAGAGAGAGAGGAAAAAAAAAAAAAGAGACAGATATTGCATTCCTTACATCTTTATATAGTAGATCTTGAATAACTATGAATCTCTCTCTTCTCCCCTCTTCCTCTCTCTCTCTCTCTCTCTCTCTCTCTCTCTCTCTCTTCATCCTTCCTTCCTTATGAGGCTTTCTTTTCCTCATTTTCTCTCTCTCTCTTATTGCCACCTTTTCTCCCTCTCTCTCTCTCTCTCTTTCCTCCTGCAACAGATGGCTTCCCTCCCTCCCTCCTTCCTTACCTTCTCTCCCTCCCTCCCTCCTACCCTCCTTCCCTCCTCCTTTCCTCCCTCCCTCCCTCCCTCCTTCCCTCCCTCACAGCTGGGAAGCAAAACCTGTTAGGATCGAAATTTCACTTTCCGTGACAAAGAATACGATTGTGGATGTTTTTTCCTCTCTCTCTCTCTCTCTCTCTTTTTTTTTCTCTCTCTTTTTTTTTTTCTCTCTCTCTCTCTCTCCTCTCTCGCTCTCTCTCTCTCTCTCTCTCTCCCCTCTCTCTCTCTCTCCTCTCCTCTCTCTCTCCCCTCTCTCTTTTGTCACGTTTTCGGACCCAGGAGATCAAGTAAGGGAGTTCTTTTAATTCCCGCAAACAATTCTTTCATACCAAAAAATTTAAAGGTCTTTGTTACCGTGTATATACTCCTTTGTAAAACCCTCATCTTCAACATCATCATCATTATTATTATTATCATCATTATCATCATTATTATCATTATTGTTATCTATTATGGCTTTGTGAGATAGTGGTGAAGGTTGAAAAGGAGAGTGAGGAGGAGGAGAAGGAAAAAGAAAGAAGAAGAAGAAAAGAGAGAATGAAGAAGAAAAGAAGAAAAGAAAAAGAAAAGAAAAAGAAAAGACGAAGAAGAAGAACGAAGAAGAAAGAGGAGGAGGAGGAAGGGGAGGGGGGAGGATAAAGAGGAGGAGGAGGAGAGAAAAGAAGAAGAGGAGGAGGAGGAGAAGGAGGAAAGGAGAGGAGGGGAGGGGAGGGGAGGAAGGAGGAAGAGAAAGAGGAGGATAAGAGGAAGGAGGAGGAGGAGAGGAAAAAGAATTTGGGGGGAATACAAGGAATACAAAGGAAACCAAACAGCAACAGCCGATAGTCCTTACAAGACCTGTTTTGCTTTAACTACACTACACTAACTAGAATAAAAGAGAAAGGATAGGAAGTAGAAGGCTCCTCCCCACCCACCCATCCCTCCAGCCGAAACTGGCCGGAAAAGAAGTGTACCATGCAATATAGAAAAACTGCATGGAATTTGTGAGGGAAAATTTTAAAGCTGTAATCTATGGCTAACTACTACTAGTTTTGTGGGGGGAGGGTTTAGTGCTTGATAGATAGTCATGTTAGTGTTTTTGTAAAGGTGTGAACACAGTGTGGAGGTTCAAAGGGTGGTTGCGGCAGCCTTGCCTGGCGCTTTCTTGGGAGGCAGCAGTCAATCAGGCCCCAGCTCCGTTCAATCCCTGCGATTGTGTACTTTCCATGTGGCGCCGTACACTTCAATGCCTCCTGCAGCAGTGACCCCTGTACCTTAAATCCCGATGGTGATCACTAACTGTCCCGGACCCTAACTGAACCACAGCCCGTCACAGGTCGAGAGTAGTAGTGTAACCGTTAACTCGGGGCTATCTGTGTGTGTTTATGAGGTCTAATGTAGTGTTGGTGTAGGCTCAGTGTGGAAGTTCAGGGTGGTGCGGCAGCCTTGCCTGGCGCTTTTCTTGGGAGGCAGCAGTCAATCCCGGCCCCGCTCCGTTTCAATCCACTGCGGTAGTGCACTTTCCAAGTAGGACGCCGTGCACTTCAATGCCCCCTGCAGCAGTGTCCCCTGGTATATAAATCCCGTGGTGGTCACTAACTGACAGGGCCCTTACTGAACCACAGCCCGTCACAGGTCAAAAGTTGTAGTAGTGACCGTTACTCGGAGCTGTCTAGACGTGTGGGAGGGGTTGTGTAGACCGACTCGCAATCATTTTACGCAATGAGAGTAAGTTTCAGAGGCCCGCGAGATAAATTTATTATTCCGAGATAAACAGTGACAACCGGGGATTTGATATGAAATATTCATATCAGGAGGAGGAGGAGAAGGAGGAGGAGGGAGGAGGAAAAGGAGGAGGAGGAGGAGAAAGAGGAGATGGAGGAGGAGGAGGAGAAAGAGGAGGAGGAGGAGGAGGAGGAGGGGAAGAGGAGAGGAGAGGAGGAGGAGAAAGAAGAGGAGGAGGAGGAGGAGAAGAGGAGGAGGAGGAGGAGGAGAAGAGGGATGAGGGAGGAGGAGAAAGGGAGGAGGAGGTAGGAGGAGAGGAGGAGGAGGAGAGGGGGAAGGAGGATGAGAGGAGGAGGAGGAGAGAAAGAAAATTGGGACATGAGAACATATTTGATCATTTTATTTCTTTTCTTTTTTCTTTTTTCTTTTTTTCATTTTTCACGCATGCGTTGATATCATGAAGGAATCTAATTGTGTGAACGTGCGTGTGTGTGTGTGTGTGTGTGTGTGTGTGTTGTGTGTGGTTGTGTGTGTGTGTGTGTGTGTGTGTGTGTGTGTGTTGTGTGTGTGTGTGTGTTGTGTTGGTAAGTATGGGTTTCGTTTTTTCCTCTTCCTACCTTTAGCCCTTTTTTTTCTCTCTTCTCTCTCTCTCTCTCTCTCTCTCCTCTCTCTCTCTCTCCTCTCTCTCTCTCTGTAATGCCTTGGTCAGAGTCAAGGTCATCACGGGTCAAGTCAAACCATGTGACCTTATGACCTCCTCCAATGACCCTCAAGCCTCTCGTGAACCTCCATGACCTCAGAAGGGGAAAGGAAGGGGGGAGGGGGGGAGGGGAAAGGGGAGGGGGAGGGGAAGGGGGGAGGGGGAGGGGGAAGGGGGGGTTGGGGAGAGGGGGAGGGAAGGAAGGGGGAGGGGAAAGGGGGAAGGGAGGGGGGAAGGGAGGGGGGAGGGGGAGGGAAAGAGAGGGAGGGGAAAGGGGGGGAGGGGGGTTCATGAAGAGGTCAAACGCAGAGGCTTATTATTCTCCAAGCTCTCATGATGTAGGTCACGTGTGTGTGTGTGTGTGTGTGTGTGTGTGTGTGTGTGTGTGTGTGTGTGTGTGTGTGTGTGTGTGTGTGTGGTGTGTGTGTGTGTGTGTGTAAGTGTGTGTGTGTGTAGTGTGTGGTGTGTGTGCGTGTGTGGTGTGTGTGTGTGTGTGTGTGTGTGTGTTAAGTGTGTGTGTGTGTGTGTGTGTGTGTTGTGTGTGTGTGTGTGTAAGTGTGTGTGTGTGTGTGCGCGCGCTTCTACTACTACTACAACACCGCTAATGATACTAATTACATAATTTATGATAATAATGATGATGATAATAATGATGATTATATGAATGATAATAATTAATGTATTAATGATGATAATAATAATAATAATAATGATAATAATATAATAATGATAATAATGCAAATGAAAAAAATTGAAATAATAATAATAACAATAACAAAACAGAAGAAGAAGAAAGAAGAGCAATATCATATTTACCATGGAATTTTAATCACGCAACTCTCTCTCTCTCTCTCTCTCTCTCGTCTCTCTCTCTCTCTTCCTCTCTCCTCTCTCCTCATCTCTATCTCTCTCTCTCTCCTCGTCTCTCTCTCTCTCTCTCTCTCTCTCTCTCTCTCTCTCTCTCTCTCTCTCTCTTTTTTTAAATTTTAATCACGCAACTCTACGTCTCTCCGATCCAAGAGACATCAATGTTTATATATTTTGGACAAGATAACTCAAGATCAGGATTTAGATCAAGTTTATTAATCAGCTAAGTGGCAGAACTCTTACGCCTTATCATGGCCGGCTTATTAAGAACTCTTGTTGTCACGGTAATTATGTTGTTAATTAGAGTTGAGGGTTATTAGGGAGTTATTAAGGCAATTAGAGTTCAGCTTACCATGTGTTTTTAGATGGATCGATGTTGCGAATGTGAAATGTCGTATGAATGTGTTTATATTTGTTTGTGTTTTTATTATTATTTGTTTGTGTTTTTATTATTATTTGTTTGTGTTTTTATTATTATTTGTTTGTGTTTTTATTATTATTTGTTTGTGTTTTTATTATTATTTGTTTGTTTGTGTTTTTATTATTATTTGTTTGTGTTTTTATTATTATTTATTTGTTTGTGTTTTTATTATTATTTGTTTGTGTTTTTATTATTATTTGTTTGTGTTTTTGTTATTATTTGTTTGTGTTTTTGTTATTATTTGTTTGTGTTTTTGTTATTATTTGTTTGTGTTTTTATTATTATTTGTTTGTGTTTTTATTATTATTTGTTTGTGTTTTTATTATTATTTGTTTGTGTTTTTATTATTATTTGTTTGTGTTTTTATTATTATTTGTTTGTGTTTTTATTATTATTTGTTTGTGTTTTTATTATTATTTATTTGTGTTTTTATTATTATTTGTTTGTGTTTTTATTATTATTTGTTTGTGTTTTTATTATTATTTGTTTGTGTTTTTATTATTATTTGTTTGTGTTTTTATTATTATTTATTTGTTTGTGTTTTTATTATTATTTGTTTGTGTTTTTATTATTATTTGTTTGTGTTTTTATTATTATTTGTTTGTGTTTTTATTATTATTTGTTTGAAGAATTTCGTCAGTTATCGACGCAGCTGATTATGCGATTATGCTCCAACAAACTGAACTAATTGGATAATATTTTGTATGCAATATAACTTAATTTCCTATAAATATGTCGCAAGTATTTATTTATATCTGATTCATTAATGATAAATCTTCAAGTGTGTAAATAAATATAGGAGCCTTTTAACTCGAAAGATAACTTGAGATAACTTGAGGAATGTAACAAACCCTTAACCCCTTCACGCCCAGATCTTTCCTTGGCTATATGAAATCGTGTTGTTAGCCATACAATTACGAAAACTAACTGAATATACCAAATTAACTAGTCGACAAGGATACTAAACAGGTCATAGCTATAAAATGTTGCTTATAGTCACTAAAAATCGTCTAATAGTACACAAATTACAATGGAAAATACGTTCTGGGTCTCACAGGGTTAAGAGAGTTTAGGTTTAGGCTCAGCGAATATTATATCATTATGCATGTTATATTTTATGACATGTGTAACAGCTTGCTAAATAAATGTATAAATAAAAATCTCTATTCTCCTTCCTTCCCTTTCTCTTTTCTTTCCCTTCCCTTTCTTTCTCTCTTTCTTCTTTCTCTTTTCCTTCCCTTCCCTTTCTTTCTTTCTTTCTTCTTTCTCTTTTCCTTCCCTTCCCTTTCTTTCTTTCTTTCTTCCTTCTCTATTCTCCTTCCTTCCCTTTCTCTTTTCTTTCCCTTCCCTTTCTTTCTCTCTTTCTTCCTTCTCTATTCTCCTTCCTTCCCTTTCTTTCTTTCTTTCTTCCTTCTCATATTCTCCTTCCTTCCCTTTCTCTTTTTTCTCCCTTCCCTTTCTTTCTCTCTTTCTTCTTTCTCTTTTCCTTCCCTTCCCTTTCTTTCTTTCTTTCTTCCTTCTCTATTCTCCTTCCTTTCCCTTTTCTCTTTTCTTTCCTTCCCTTTCTTTCTCTCTTTCTTCCTTCTCTTTCTCCTTCCTTCCCTTTCTTTCTCTCTTCTTCTTTCTCTTCTCCTTCCTTCCCTTTCCCCTTCCTTTTCTTTCTCTCTTTCTTCCTTCTTTTTTCTCCTTCCTTTTATTCTCTCTCCTTCAGTAGCAAGACGCCCCTCCTCCCCCCCTTAAGGTCAATAAACAAGGATGAAGGAACACTGACCTCGGTTTTTCTATGTTCCAAAATATACTTTCCTAGAAGCGATGGCCAATATTGTATTCTCCTGGAAGGCACATATGACTCTCTCTCTCTTCTCTCTCTCTCTCTCTCTCTCTCTCTCTCTCTCTCCCTCTCTCTCTCTCCTCTCTCTCTCTCTCTCTCTCTCTCTTTTCTCTCTCTCTCTTTTCTTTCTCATCTCTTTCTTCCTCTCTCTCTCTATCCTTCTTCTCTCTCTCACTCTCTCTCCTCTCTCTATCTCTCATTTTTTTTTTTTCTTCTCTCTCTCTCTCTCTCTTCTCTCTCTCTCCTCTCTCTCTCTCTCTCTCTCATCTCCTCTCTCTCTCCATCTCTCTCTCTTCTCTCTCTCTCTTCTCTATCTATCTATCTATCTATCTATCTACTCTATCTCTCGACAAACTTTCTTTTAACATACATTCCACTCATCTTGTTAACATTTTTCATTAATTATATTAACCACTTTGTCACTTAACCTAATTAACAAACCCTTCACTTTCCATCTCCTCTTACAACACCTTCACTAAAAATCACAAACTATCTTTCATATCAATTAGCTTTCATCATTTCAAACATTATCTTTCATATCAAATTAGCTTTCGTCATTTCAAACATTATCTTTCATATCAAATTAGCTTTCATCATTTCAAACATTATCTTTCATATCAAATTAGCTTTCGTCATTTCAAACATTATCTTTCATATCAAATTAGCTTTCGTCATTTCAAACATTATCTTTCATATCAAATTAGCTTTCGTCATTTCAAACATTATCTTTCATATAAAATTTTGGCATCACATATTTCATCACTCAATTTCAAGATACATCACGTTCTCTACATGTTTATAAAATGAGTATTGAGTCATATCATCCACTCCACCGTAACCTACTTTCTAACACGTCATTCCACTCTAGTATAAATATATCTAGTATCTATCTAGTATCTATCTATTATCTATATCCTTCTATATCTAGTATCATTCCGCATCTAGTATCAGCCTATATTCTAACACGTCATTCCACTCTAGTATAAATATATCTAGTATCTATCTATTATCACTGGGGAACAATTTGAAGAAAAAAAATTGTTGAGGTAGATTTTTGAGCTTATTTAGACTAAAATTGGCATGCTGATTCCAAATCTGTAGTCAGTTTTTTTTCTAGCACGTCAAGTTTTTTCTCCACAGCTTACCCTCCAGATAAGCAAAATTCCACTTGTGAGCTGTAGTAAAACTTTTTTTGTTTTGGCAATTTGTTTGGCGCAGTCCCTATTGGGCATTCGGTCTGTCTTCGTGAAGAATATGGAGATGTAAAGAGAGTCATTGAGTTATTGCAATATGACAAACACAATTGGATCATCTGTGTTGACCTTAAAATGGTGTCCTTCCTTCTTGGTCAACAACGTGGATACACAAAGTATCCCTGCTTTCTCTGTATGTGGGATAGCAGAGCTCGAGAGAAGCATTGGGTTCAGACGAATTGGCCTCCGAGATCTGATCTTAAACCTGGAGATCCTAACATTGTACATGAGCCACTTGTTGACAGGAAGAAAATAATATTCCCACCTCTGCACATAAAACTAGGTCTCATGAAACAATTTGTAAAAGCATTGTCAACTGATGGCGACTGTTTGAAGTACATCATCTTGGCATTTCCTGGACTGTCAATTGAAAAAATCAAGGCCAGTGTGTTTGATGGTCCAAATTCGACAGCTCATCAAAGATGAACATTTCAACGGTACTATGTTCAAGACCTTGAAAAGAATGCTTGGCTATCATTCAAAGACGTCGTCAAGAACTTTCTTGGAAATACACGTGCAAGTAATTACACAAAAATTGTTCCAGAAACTATTGGAGGAGCTACAAGCGCTTGGTTGCAACATGAGTATTAAAGTAAATTTTTTGCATAGCCATCTTGCCAACTTTCCGGAAAATCTTGGTGCTGCTAGCGACGAGCAAGGTGAACGATTTCACCAAGATTTGAAGGTTATGGAAGAACGTTACCAGGGTAGATGGGATGTGCATATGATGGCTGACTATTGTTGGAGCATCAAACGCGATAGTCCTCAAGTTGAACACTCCAGACAAAGCTACAAACGTAAATTTTTACCTTAACCTGCACACAATTATAGCCTTATCCTTTCTAAAAACATGATAATGTTAAATAAACATTCTATTCATGCCTATTTCTTTCATTTTTCATTGTATGTTAACATTTGCAACTTTTTATAAAATAAGCACTGTTACTGTTATGTACAGTATTTTTCATATTTTTTAAGAAAACGAAAATCCTACAGTTCAAAAACTTGACGTGATAGAGAAAAACTGAGATCAGTTTTGGATTCAGCACCCAAAAATTACTTAATAACAAGTGTCAGACCTAACTCAACAAAAATTTGTTCCCCAGTGAATTATCTATATCCTTCTATATCTAGTATCATTCCGCATTTAGTATCAGCCTATATTCTAACACGTCATTCCACTCACGTATCATTCCATTTTAATCAATCATACATGCCACATCAATCCCTCTTTTCCTTAATCTTTCATTCCACCAAACAGTAATCCATAAAATCCACTCTAAATTGTGGACTAACTCTTACTAAATAAAGTTACTAAATTGAATTATATATATTTTTTTTTCTCTCTCTCTCTCTCTCTCTCTCTCTCTCTCTCTCTCTCTCTCTCTCTCTCTCTCTCCTCTCTCTCTTCTCTTCTCTCTCTCCTCTCTCTCTCTCTCTCTCTCTCTCTCTCTCTCTCTCTCTCTCTCTCGATACTGCAAGAGTTCTGTTATTGCCAAACTATTTCACTTTTAAAGGAGTTTTTTTAATGCAGTTATATACATTTTAATTTGAGTATTATTTTCTTTTTATGGAGGTGGGTATTATAATGGAATTGTTAAGGTATCTATGTATGTATGTATGTATGTATGCATGTAGATGTTAATAAAATATTATGGGTTGCACTTTCTATTATTTGTTCTTAGGTTCAGTCTAACTTGGATTTTCAAAGTAAAACTGCTTTAAACTAGAAGTATGATATATTACTATGTGTGAAAATCATATAGAGTTAGTCCCTTCCCCTACAATGAGGTGGCAACACTGGTCTCGCGTCTACACTGACCTATCATGAACGGTTTCTGAATTATAAACTTATATGTTTACTATAACGCGTTCAGCTCACAACTTGTTTCTCGCACAGCCACACTTACCCATCAAAATTTATTGTAAATGGATGGATCTACAATTGTATCCCCGGAATTTCCACTTATCTAGCGAAAAAAAAACTTTCGGATTTCTGGCTGCTCAAAAATATTCCAAAATTGACGAAAATCTGGTTTTAGTTATTTTGCCGCACAACTAGGAGTCGTAGAAAATTTATCGAAGTAACAAAAGTTCATCTTGAGGTGTTCTACATGATGCAGTAATCGATTTGTCAAAACACTTCCTGGTTGTCGAGAAAGTTGATATTTTGAATAAATGTACGAATATGCTATTTTCTCAATTATTTACCAATAAATATTTTTTTGCTTTACGCCAAATGATAGCCCTTGATCTACTTCATATTTACTTTTCTATAAAATTTGCACCTATCTGCCATAGTTTTTTAGTTATTGAAAAAAACGTGATTTTCAACAAAAATCAAGGCATACCCCTAGCAATATTTGCAATATTTTTTGAAAAATAGATTTGCTTGAAAATTTGTTCCTAGCAGTTTTCGGGCATGCTGAACACGAATCTGGAGTCAGTTTTCAGTTGCAATGATTAGAAGTTCCTATTTCAGCCAATTCACAATGACATGATACTTCCAGATATTCCTTAAAAATCACATATTAGACAAAACTTACTACAAGACATAAAAATATGATAGGCATTGCTAGATTAATCATTACTTCAATACAATGATCAGTATTAGTATTTTCAGTATTAGTAATGTTATTATTAATCCCTATTTGTGCCACCCATGCGTTATGAAAGTATTTATAAAAACCTAGGAATACTATAGCAATCCTGTGGGACTTCTAATGCCCACCTATGACTCCTGTAGGATGCGTGAAGGAGCGAAGGAACCCGTGAAGTACTCTGAAGGATTGTATAAAAAAAAATAGTTCTTCCTCCTCCTATTTCCTCTCCTCCCTTTCTTTTCCTTCCTCCTCCTCCTCTCCTCCCTTCCTTGTCCCACCACCTTCCTTATCCTCCCCCTCTCCCCTCCTTCCTCCTCGTCCCTCCTTCCCCTCCCCCTCTTCCTCCTCCTCTTCCCTTCTTCCTCCTCCCCCTCCCACCTTCTTCCTCCGCCTATCGTATTTATTCGATCATTTTCATATATCAGATCACGCTGAGCAGCCGCGGCACGCACCGCATGAGAGAGGTCGGACTCCCACTAGTAAGGCTAAGGATAATTCAAATTTGCTCGAATTATTTAAAGTTATTGAAAAATTTGAACTGGCCTGAAACAATTCGAATTATCCGAAGTTTGAATTATACGGGTTCTATTTAGAGAGGGTTTACTGTATGCTTCATTCTACATACAAATTAACACCCTATGTTTTGTAGCTACATCGAAATATGCTTCATTCTACATACAATTCATCACTTAGTTTTGTATCACAGTAAACCCTTGAGGCCCAGAACGTATATCCATTGTAATTTTGGGTACCATTAAACGATTTTTAGTGAATATAAGCAATATTTTATAGATATGACCTGTTTAGTATCCTTGTCCACTAACTAATTTGTTATATTCAGTTACTTTTCGTAGTCTTATGGCTCGACAACAGACAATTTTTTAAAGCAAAGAAAAGATCTGGGAGTGAAGATCTGTCTGTCTGTCTGTCTATAAGGATACAAAAGAAACTAATACACGTTCTAGTCCAGTTCGAAACTCGTTCTAACAGGTCCGGGTCACGTCTGGGCACTATCAAATACACTTCATCTTCGTCTTGTCCTAATCTAGTTTTATTTTAATTAATATTTATCCCCTGTTGTATGTCTGTCAGTCTGTGTCTGTGTTGATCAGTCGTTTGAAATGTGTGTGCGTGTTTTTTTTTCTCTCTCTGTCGTTCTGTCTGTCTCTGTCTATCTGTCTGTCTCTGTCTCTCTGTCTCTGTCTGTCTGTCTCTGTCTGTCTGTCTCTGTCTGTCTGTCTCTGTCTGTCTGTCTCTGTATGTCTGTCTCTGTCTTCTCTCTCTCTGTCTTTCTATCTCTCTCTCTCTCTGCCTCTCTCTCTCTTTCTTTCTCTCTGTCTCCCTGTTTGTCTTCTCTCTCTCTCTCTCTCTCTCTCTCTCTCTCTCTCTCTCTCTCTCTCTCTCTCTCTCTCTCTCTCTCTCTCTCTCTCTCTCTCTCTCTAAG
>JACEEZ010024843.1:0-2500 GCA_016584305.1 Chionoecetes opilio | reverse complement strand
CTCCTCCTCGTCGTCCTCCTCCTCCTCCTCGTCCTCCTCCTCCTCCTCCTTCTCTTCCTCCTCCTCCTCCCCTCCTTCTCCTCCTCCTTTTAATCTACTATCTAATTTATATCTACTTTTAATTAGAATTTGCTCCAAAGACACGTCATTGTCCTAGAATAGAGCACAGTGACCTAGATTTACCCCCTCCTCCTCCTCTCCTCCTCCTCCCTCCTCCTCTCCTCCTCCTCTTACTCTCCTCCTCCTCTTCCTCCTCCTCCTCCTCCTCCTCCTTCTCCTCTCCTCCACCTCCTCCTCCTCCTCCTCTCCTCTCCTCCTCCTTCTCCTCTCCCCCTCCTCCTCCTCCTCCTCCTCCTCCTCCTCCTCCTCCTCCTCCTCTCATCTTACGGCATCAAATTTGAATTTCATGAACACATACTATTTTTTCTGACCTCCTCTCTCTCTCTCTCTCTCTCTCTCCTCTCTTCCTCTCTCTCTCTCTCTCTCTCTCTCTCTCTCTCCTCTCTCTCTCTCTTTTTCTCTCTCTCTCTCACTTAATCCCTCACTCACCCACACACTCTCATTCCCTCACTCACTCAAACTCTCTCTCTTACTTAATCACTCACCACTTTCTCTCTCTCTCTCACTTAATCACACTCTCTCTCTCTCTCTCTCTCTCTCTCTCTCTCCTCTCCCTTTTCTCTCTCTCTCTCTTCCTCTCTCCTCTCTCTCTCTCTCTTCTCTCTCTCTCTCCTCTCTCTTCTCCATATCTTCATTGTTTTGTTAATAGCTTCCTATGATTACATCTGTATTTTTCTTCAACGTCTTACATCACAAAGCATTACGTGAGGAAAGAAGAGGAGGAGGAGGAGGAGGAGGAGGAGGAGGAGGAGGAGGAGGAGAGAAGATGATTGAAGGAAGAAGAGGAGGAGGGAAGGGGGAGAAGGAGGAGAGAAGATGATTAAAGGAGGAGAGAAGATTATTAAAGGAGGAAGAAGAGGAGGAGAAGGAGGAGGAGGAGAGAAGATAAAGGAAAAAGAGGAGGAGGAGGAGGAGGAGGAGGAGGAGGAGGAGGAGGAGGAGGAGAGAAGACGAATTAAGAAGAAGAGGAGGAAAGAAGGAGGAGGAGAGAAGATGAATGGAGAAGAGGGGGGAGGAGAAAAAGTCATTAGAAAGAAGGAGAAAGATACCAAAAAACAAGAATTGGAATTAAAAACAACAACAACAACAACAACAACAACAACAACAACAACAACAACAACAACACAGGAAAATAAAAAGGAAAGCCACAGAATAATAAAAACAAAGAAAAATACTCGAAGAAAAAATTATAAGCAACAGGTGAATAAAAACAATGATTAAAAAAGCAGCATGAAAGAAAGGAAAAAAGGAAGTATTTCTTTTTTCTTTTACTGATTTAATACATTAGATAAAGAAATATAATGTCCGTCACACACCCACACCCACACCCACACACACACCCACACCCACACCCACACCCACACCCACACCCACACACACACACACGACCAACAAGATTACGGAAGACAATTATTTATTTATCCCTCGCGTGAGACAGATTTTAGGGATGACTGACTCTTGGGTTGCTGCGTTGTCTGGTTGTTATATCTTAGGCAGGTTAAGGTCATTCCCCCCTCTCCCTCTCCTCCCCACCCACTCCCCTCCCCCTCACCATCCCTCCCCTTCCCCTACCATCCCTCCCCTTCCCCTACCACCTCTCCCCTTCCCCTCCCATCACTCCCCTCCCCCTCCCTCTAACCTCCCCACTACCCACCCTTCTTCCCTACTATCCCCCTCCCTTCCCCTACCCTCCCCCTACTACCCCTTCCCCCTACTACCCCTTCCCCCTAACACCCCCTTCTCCCTCCCCCCTCCCTTCCCCCTCCTCGTAATGGACAGGATAATAAAGGAGAAAATAGATAACGTAACAAGGCAGACATAGATCACAAATATATATGTATAATGTAACAATATGTAAGTCCCCCCTTCTCTCCTCCCCCTCTCCCCTCTCCCCTCCTCGTAATGGGAGGAAGAATAGAGGACGAAATAGATCTGTAACCACTTAACAAGGCAATCAGGGGCTAACAATGAGAGGGTTGTGGTGGTAGCTACTCTTGTTGCTATTGTTGATATTTCTATTATGGGAATTACCAGCTTTTCCTCCTGCTCTTCCTCCTCCTCCTTTTCTTCTCCTCCTCCTCCTCCTCCTCCTCCTCCTCCTCCTCCTCCTCCTTTTCTCCTCTTCCTCCCCTCCCCCCCTCCTCCTTCTCCTCCTCCTCCTCTTCTCCTCTTCCTCTTCTCCTCCTCCTCTTTTCCTTCTCCTCTTCTCCTCCTCCTCTTCTTCTCCTCCTCCTCCTCCTCCTCCTCCTCCTCCTCCTCCTCCATTTACTTCTTCCTCTCGTTCCTCCATTTCTCCCATTTCATTTATTTTTGTTTTATGTTTCTTTGTTATTCATATCTCCGCCATTTCCTCCTCCTTCCTCTATCTTTTTTGTTTTGC
>JACEEZ010024842.1:0-27128 GCA_016584305.1 Chionoecetes opilio | reverse complement strand
ATTCGGGGAGTATATTATGGTATCGTTTTGTTCTTGTGCAGTTGATTTTGCCTCCCCGCGGGGGGTGGGGGGCTCTTGCCCCCCCAAAAGGGGCAGGTAGCTTAGTGCACTAGCTCAAAGGGGACCTAAAATGAGGGCTTTGAAGTATAAAAAAGCCTATTTTTGGGTCCCTGACAGAGCTAGTGCACGGCCTTCGGCCTCCCACCCTTCCTTCCCCGCCAAGTTTTCAGCCCCTCTCCCCGGGGATGATTATTGGGATGGTTATGATGGCTCCGAGCCGGCTGGCGGCAGCCTGCCTCGGTCAGGATGGCACGGCGTTGCCAGACGTATGTTTCTTTTTCTTTCAGTTCTTCTATGTGTAGCCTGGTTACCTAACCAGATGTTGGTATTGGTTGCCTGTATACCCAGGGTTTGCCCTGGGTGGCGATCTTTCCTATCCTATAGCTTAGTGCACTAGCTCTGTCAGGGACCCAAAAATAGGCTTTTCATACTTCAAAGCCGTCAATTTGGACCAAATATGAGTGTAAATGAGTCTACAACACTGCGTGCGCCGCGCTACCAAACCTTCAGTGAAGTTCAGTCTTCCCCGACCCGTCGGTGGGAGAGCACGCGCTCGGTGTTCACCTCGCTATGCAGTAGACATTCCCACCCGTAGAAAGTTTTGCTGCTGGTGTTTCGCGAGTTTCTGCCAGCACCTCTGCCCTTGTAGAGTCGCTTCACAGACCCCAAGGCGAACCCTGAAGGTTGGGTGCCTAGGCCGATTACATGAGTTGGCCCCTTAGAGGGGTACTGGAAAGGTCTGTGGAGAGGGGCCGCAGCGACTTTTAAATGGGTTCGGTTTAAACCCCGAGGGGGGCACGTCAGGGCTGGTAGGGACGCAGTTTAGACGGCGGCCAGTTTAGCCCTCCTGACGCTGTAGGATAGTTGCTGGACGAGTTTACCATCCATCCCCCGCCAGGTAGCTAGTGTTTCTGCCTAAGTGGCAGTCTGTTTTCGTTAGGTTTTTATTAAGTTTTTTTTTCTGTCTCTGCCCTTGCTGTGCTATTTTCTGAGCCATGCCCCACTCTAACGGCATGGCCAACTTTCCACTCTCCTCGCCCTTCGTCAGGAGGGGAACTATCGCCCAGGATAGATCAGTGAAGCATGCTTCGAACCACTCTCACAAGGCAAGATAATTTTTGCTTCACACCGCCTCTCTCCTGACGTCCCCCGCCGCTCTTATTTCCTGCCCCTCACCCTGGCAAGACCCCTGCTCGCCTAGCTCCTCCAAAAAAAGCTGCTGCTACCCGTGTCTCCCTTTGCTGCTTCGACAAATGCTGATTGCCCTGAACCTTTCAAGGAATAATACCTCTGCTTCGAACCACCCTCGCAGATCGAAACACCCCCACCAACATGTCGCCTCCTCCTCGGCCGCATTGCAATCCGCGTAAACCGTTCCTGCCTCCAGCACCCGGGCCGGTATTACCAAAGGATCATAGTTAAGAACTTTTTATCATAGCGGGGACAAAATGGCCCATTTTTGTCACAACTGGCTGGCGGATATCATAAATTGTGGGGCCTATCACAAACTGCGCGGGGGCAAAGAGTGGGTTCACCGAGTTCTAGCGCGATTTATAATAACGGCCCCGCGGCTATGATAAATTTTCCCGCTGTCAACATTGGCCGAAGTACCGCCACAACAACGCCCTCAACCAAGGAATTATCGCAACGAAGAGACGAATTTTAACGATCTTAGTGATGCAGGGGCTGATAAGAAGATATCGTTTAGATCGTGAGGGAATTTTGTTCGTAACAAACCCTTGTGCGGGCAGCGTTGGAGAGTGACACATGGGGAAACAATCCACTCACCCCAGAACTGAAAGTGATAATCACACTGCGGTATCTTGCCACTGGAAAAATGCAATTGTGCAGCAGCGATGACCTTGGACCCTCACAGCCTTCAAATCAAGAAAGCCATCAGTCAGACAATAGACGCCCTCTGTATATTAACATTATGAGAAGATTCATCCGCTTCCCCCCACCCCCCAAAGATGTTATAGAACAGAACAAGGCGATTTTTTTAACAATCTCAAGAACCCCCACATGTTATTGGTGCCGTAGATGGGACATATATAATAATTGTGGAAACCAAAAGAAAATAAAGAGGTGTTTTATTAACCGCAAAGGATATCACAGCATCAATGTGCAAGTGGTTTTCGATGCAAAGTGCAACTATTGGATATCCTTGCCAAGTGGCCGGGCTCAGTGCACGATTCACGCATCCTGAATACAGTGGCGTGAAAAACATTGTTTGAGAGAGGATTACGCCCGCAGGATGTCACTTGCTTGGAGATCGTGGATAGGGAGGCAAGACATAAACTCCTGACACCATACCTGCGACCACGGCCCGAACATCAGTCACGCAAACAACATGTATGTACTGATTTTTTTTTTTTTATTATGTCACTGACATTAAATTTTGCAAATCTAACCAATTTATTCCTATCCTATACCGAACAAAATGTACTAACCTTACCTCAACGCAATTTTTACTAATGTCTATTATATTTATTATGGTAAAAATGACCTAAGGAAGCCACGCCCCCTGCCTACCCTTCTACTCAAGGCAGCTGATGGTGCATTCCTCGTATCATCACTATCAATCACAATATCTTCACTCCTTAATAGCGGCGTGACCACTGGACAGAGCAATCTTCACTACAGAAGGGTGACAAAATCAGAAACCCCTCTGTAGTGAAGATTGCTGTGTCCAGTGGTCACGCCGCTGTTAAGTAGTGAAGATATTGTGATTGGTAGTAATGATACGAGGAATGCCCCAATCAGCTGCCCCGTAGAACATAAGAACATAAGAAAATAATAAAGCTACAAGAGGCCGCGAGGCCTACACGTGGTAGTTCCTGTCACCTAACACTACCTACATCCACCTTTCATCCCCATCCATGAACCTATCCAGCCCCTCTTTAAAGCTCCCTAATGACCTCTGCACTAACTACTTGTCTACCGAGTCCTTCCATTCATTCACCACCCTATTTTTTGAACCATTTTCCCTATTTTCCTTTAAATCTTTCCAGCTTGAATCCATTACTTTTTTAATCCTAATCCATTAATTTTTTATTAGAATAGAAGGGGAGGGAAAGGGCGTGGCTTCCTTACGCATTTTGACCTTAATACAAAAAATAAGACTATAACTTATAACTACCATGTTATCTTTATTTTAGCGCCCACAAGAAGACACGGTGCATTGTGGAACGAGGGATAGGGCAACTCAAACGGCGTTTCCACGTCCTACACAGTGAAATAAAGTTTCCCCTCTAAAGGTCTGCAAGATCATACATTTTATGCGGCAAAGCTCCACAACATATGCCAAGACGAAATATCAACATTCCTGTGGGTGAGGAGTATGATGTTGTTGGGGAAGCTGAGGATGATGTGCAAAGACGTGCAGTAGTGCGAGCACCCCGAGCAGTGCCACTCCCTCAGGCTGTACGTCGCAGTGCTGCTCGCTTGTACCCCAGATGACTTTAGCTACTTGCATTCAGGTACGTTGCTACACAATAAGTTCATACCAATATACACAGCCAATGGAAGTGTCCCAAAAATATTGATGGAGGGTACCTTAACCCTTTGATAGTGACTACCATAAAAAGGGAAAGAGAGGTTGTTTAATCAAACCCTTGAAATTAATGTTAAATGATGGTTTTTCATTAACTTAAATCACGGAAATTCAAAACACTAAGCACCATTCCTCTACAGCATTATTATTTTTTTTTGCAGCAATGAGTCTGAAACTCCTCCTTCAGGCATGCAACAGTGCATATAAAGGTATTGCTTCACAACTTCCTCATTTTCTGTTCTCCAGTATATGATACCTTAGAGCTAACCCTTAATCTAAACTTGAGGTATGGGCTGTTAGGGAATAATGAAGTATCTGAAGACTTATCATTTATTTCCTTTTTTGAAACTAGACAAGTTGTCTGTTATGAGAAGAAATTAAGAAATGGGTTCTGCCATCTTTGTGGAGTAATAAAGGTAAAGATGGGGGCATACGCTATTCTGCGCGGGGGCCTCCGGTGCTCATCTCCGTAGCATTAGCCCTTTGACCTGTGGTGGGTGGGTGAGGACCCGTTCCTACTCTACCCAAAAATTCCCACCCAAAAACTTAATAAAATCTAAAGAAAAAAAAAAGGCTACGAAGGCTATGCACGGTGTGTTTGCCTATAATGACACCACAAAGCCATATGGCAAAGGCAAGGGGAAATAGACATCATTGGTGCTATGTGCCAATGTGCACTAACACTTTGGGAGGTCAACACCAGGGAAAATATGCATCATAATTTCCCAAAAATTATAAGATAAGGAAGCAATAGTGGCTGGCTAACCGATTGTGTTGTGGTTGATGTATACACTCGGGCCTGCTCGGTTCCCAAGCCTGTGTAACACCATTGCTTCCTTATATTATAATCATTGGGAATTGAGATGCATATCCTTCCCTGGTGTTGACCTGCCAGTGTTAGTGGGACATTGGCACATAGCACCAAAGATTTCTATTTCCCCTTGCCTTTGACATATGGCTTTTGTTGGTGTCATTATAGTTAAACACACCGTACATACCTTCGTAGCCTCCCGCACCTGTACGACTCGTGACAGCACGACCATGTCTTAGCTTTTTGCAATCACGTGACATTAAGGCAACTTAAAACCTTATTTGTATATATTCTGCCTTTTCTCTTTGAAATGATGTTAGAATTATTTTTAACAGTTTAGAAAAATTGTGTGAGGCAACTTGTCCATTATTGCACATGAAAAAAAAAAAAAAAAAAAAAACAGTCGGCGCATCTCGACGTGATCGTGGTGGGTCGCGTGTGGCCAACTTGGGTGATAATTTTTTATTTAGTCACTGTCCGCCACATATAAGCCGCGCGTGAAATAATGACTATATGTAATTTTCTCAAGTTCTTGGCCGTTGCTTTGATTGACAATAATGGTCAGTTTTAATTACGCTTGACTGAGGGGGACTGTGCCTTCTCATCAAGTACCACCACCCTTACCCCCTCTGCGGCTGTATGTAACACTTACAAATCTGCACTTGCAAATCTTCCGCCATGTCAAAGGCTTACACAAGTGAGGATAACATAGTGAGAGTGATCGAGTTTTATAAGTACTATGGAAATAAGGCACCAGTTGGAACTTCCAACTGGTGCCTTATGTGAGGCAAAATCCTATACTATCTTGGGATGCCATCCCCCCCCCTCCCCCCGTGTTTGAGGCGCGGTATCTCGCGCTCCACATATGCCTTAAAGTAATCGTCCAGACCATTTCATCATTCCTGATTTAATGCAATCAAAGTATAGCCATTAACGAGTATATCAACAATACGTCGTCACTTTTTGTATCCAGTCAGCCGTTTTTTAAATAATCCGCAATCAAAATCTGCAAATTCCCCGAGTTTTTCAAAACGCTCTCAAGGTTTGCAGACGCTCAGGCTCAGGCTCGGTGACGTAGCATTAGGGAGGCTCATCTTCCCGCGCTGATCAGAGAGACACGTAAACAGAGATAATACAGGGTGTAACACGAGTTTATGCAAATGTTGATACAGGAGATAGACCGAATTATTCTACGAACAAAATGCTCTATACCCATATGCTTTCTGAAGCTTCCTTTACGTGACATGGAGTGAGAAAGAATTACCGCGGCCGTCATGTAACTCACGGCTAGCGGGAGGCAGGAGGTATGTATGAGATGTGCACATCGCGCGTATGTCCCCCGGTGAAATTATGAATTATTTAATCATAATTTCTACTAGTTATGGACAATTACAGTATCTTATAAGTTTTAACTACACAATCGATATTAATAAACGGCTGTTATTTACCAAATAAGCAGTACATGAGAACAGCAGGGCTGTCATAAGCAATAATGTCAAGGCTACTTGGCATTATGTCGGCGAGGGGGAGGCAAGGTGGGTAGGGATGGGTGCCGTGCGAGGCTACATCAGCTATGTCCCTCCTTCTCCCGCCCAGATTAGCGACAGTGTTTAGTTTGAGAGAGTTAAAATCATGACTTTATTTAGTATCAATTTGAGAGAAATAAGCTGTAGACAGTGTTGTACGCTTCGGTAATGTGAAGTATTATTCTGGATATGGGGCTGAATAATCCCCATATCCAGAATAATACTTCACATTACCGTAGCGTACAACACTGTCTACAGCTTATTCTCTCAAATTGATACTAAATAAGTCATGATTTTAACTCTCTCAAACTAAACACTGTCGCTAATCTGGGCGGGAGAAGGAGGGACACAGCTGATGTAGCCTCGCACGGCACCCATCCCTACCCACCTTGCCTCCCCCTCGCCGACATAATGCCAAGTAGCCCTTGACATTATTGCTTATGACAGCCCTGCTGTTCTCATGTACTGCTTTATTTGGTAAATAACAGCCGTTTATTAATATCGATTGTGTAGTTAAAACTTATAGGATACTGTAAATTGTCCATAACTAGTAGAAATTATGATTAAATAATTCATAATTTCACCGGGGGACATACGCGCGAGTGCACATCTCATACCTCCTGCCAAGATAAAGAGACAGATAAAGAAAGATAAAGAGACACCTGTTAATCCACCTCGTACTTGGGCTCAAACATATAGGATCCCATGACAATCTGAGGTTCGTTTTCCTCATAGTATACGCGACCAGCGTCATTTCTTTCGGTGTCAGATTGAGCATCGTACTCTAAATCTGTCACGGCGACAGATTCACTGTCTGATACCGAAGTACAATCGCTCATCACAACATTTGCCGACAGGTGCCAGACAGAGTGTCTGCGGGCGTCCCTATTCTGACGTCATCAATAACAGTCGTAGCCCGTTGGAGGGAGATTTTTTTTTTCGCGCGCTTTTTACAAAAGTCGTGTTTTTTACGGAAATAAGGCCTGGAAATCAATTATTTTTGGTGGATTAGGTGTTTTGAATGTACATTCAACATAATTCGGCAAAAAAAAAATGGGTCTGGACGACTACTTTAAGCATAGACACAAGGCGGCGAACTGTAACTAGGTATACGTCAGTTTGCTCACTTATTTCCATAGTACTTATAAAACTCGATCACTCTCACTATGTTATCCTCACTTGTGTAAGCCTTTGACATGGCGGAAGATTGCAAGTGCAGATTTGTAAGTGTTGCACACAGCCGCAGAGGGGGTAAGGGTGGTGGTACTTGATGAGAAGGCACAAGTCCCCCCTCAGTCAAGCGTAATTAAAACTGACCATTATTGTCAATCAAAGCAACGGCCAAGAATTTGAAAAAAATTACATATAGTCTTTATTTCACGCGCGGCTTATATGTGGCGGCCCGTGACTAAATAAAAATAGTCACCCAGTTGGCCACACGCGACCCACCACGATCACGTCGAGATGCGCCGACTGTATTTAATTTTTTTGAACTACTAAAACTACCCTTACTCTTTTGAAAACTAAACATGCTTATTCTGTAGCTTAAAAATTTGCTATCTTAAGTTTGTAATATTCTCCCCAAAATTTTTCTGTTTCGATTTTTTGTTCATATCCTTTTTTGCATAATGGCAGCATTTATCTCCTCCATCACTAGCTTTTTTCTGTCAGCTTCAATTTGGAGGCGCATGCGGGAGCAGAAATGGTGGGCGTTGACATGGATGCCGAAATCATGGATGCCTCGCAGACGTACAAACACTTCCGTGCCTTCTTCTAAATTGCTGTTGCTGGTGTGGGACGGCTCGGTGCTGGGGGCTGCTGGTGACGACGCCAGCTCTAACGGGTCTGCTGTCCTCCGAGATCATTGATTGATCACTGCAAGAAATAAATACTGTCATAATCTGAATGCATAAGTATACAGATATTAAACATATGGGAGCTAACAAACTTCATTTTCATCTTCCTTGACTTGATGTAGAATTACCTGCTGAAGGGTTTATCAACTCATTCGATACAGTGTTTTGTAAGGATGTCTTAATAGCATGTTAAACATGGCAGGCACTTGTTTTGAAAAAATCATGCTAAGAGCACATATACATAAAAATAATTAATGGCAAACATACCAAAACATGAGTCGTTGATAAAACAAGATCTTGAGAGTTAAGAGTTTACCAGGGGAATGCTTAAAATTTTCTAATCATGATGTTTGTCTGCTTATTACTTATGGCTGGGCAGCCACATAACCCTTTTAAAATTTACAGGCCATGTTGCAAGTGTTGTAGCTTTGGTTAGATTAGACTGATGTAAGGATAAGGTTATGTTCAGATTAAATAGGTTTCATCAAGGTACCTTTTGGTTTTGAACTGAGAAACAAGGATTCTTTAGCGTGGTTAGGATAACCACGGTGGACGTCGATCCTCCCATTGACGAAACCGCACCCTCTCTTGACGAAGTCAGAGAGGCTGTAGCAAAGTTGAGGGGAGGAAAGGCAGCTGGTGTCTGTAATATCAGTGCGGAGCTCCTCAAAGCTGGGGGTGAGGCCATGAATCGCAGTTGTGCATGCTGTCCTGACTGCAGGGCATGTGGCACGCTACCCTGAAACCGATCCTTCCATCGGGTTGTATCTGTAGGAGATAATCCGGCGTGGAGGAGGCCAAGGGGGGCACCCACAGGCTCGGGGCGGGGGCAAGTTGATGCTTCCTGTCGAGAGCTGCTTGGTATGGGAAGGGAGCCTGCATGGGGACTTGCGCATGGTGCCCCCCGGGAGTGGCGTCTTTGGGATGGGCGAAGCGACGTGCCCCCCGGCGTGTGCCCCCAATGATTGATGATTGTTTGTTAGGATAACACATTATATAAGGTGATATTGCTATACATTACGCAATCTCAGTTAAATTAAGGGGCAACTATTATTTTTCATAAAATTTAACAAGCATAAGCTTGCCATATATCACTACCTACTTAAATGTTTCAAAGGGGCCCATGTTATGAAGGAAACATTCTTTTCCCGTCCTCTATAATCAATGGGCGAACAGTAGATCTGCTCCAATTGGTTAGCTTAGACCAATTTAAACAAAGTAGGAGTTAGGTTCTATTAATTAACTCGTTTTAGTGTTTTGATGTGTAAAAGTATAAACTAAGTAGAGTTTGATTTCAATTCAATCATTTTTCCCCCACCGATGCACTGCAAAGTAAGAAATGGGAGCCACTGTTTAGGTAGACAAAAACTCGCTACTTACATAATGAAGCAGTGCCTTTAGACAAGTCCACCCCCATCGTGCCATCAATGCCTGCGACAGACCTTTTCCCCTCCCCAGTATGTCTGTAAACAAGCTCATCTAGTTTGTCGAGTGGAGGAGGAAAAGGGACCACCACCTAAAAAAATAATCAAAAATTATTTCTAAAATAAAAAAAGGCAAAAAGAAAAACAATTATAAATTATAATGTACCGTTAGAGGGTATGATGCTCAATCTAACATCACATAATCTTTGCTAGTGCTGTACAGTTTATCAATAATCAAAAAAAATCACCGCTGCATCTGAAATGTGCAGTTAATCACTATAGATTTCCTTAAATTAATGATTTTTTTTGCTCATCATTTTTTGTCCTAACTTCTCCATGCAAGACAATCAATGGGGTTGAAGAAAATCTTGTCACTATTGCTGTCATTTCAATGATCATAGAAGCTAATCCTTGCATAGTGACTAGTCTTTGACCAAAGAAAAGGAAAAATGGTGATATGATAGTTTTAGATCTACACCATGAATTTCCTGGTAAATTTCCAGTAATGCACCCGTCTCAAGCGTGTGGGGGGCCCTTTTACTTTGGGGGAAATGACCTTGTGATTTGGGGGAAATGTACCCTTTTTTTTTCCCACAGCATCCTGCTAATTTCTCTTACGATACAATTTTCTTAAGCTACAATTTGATGTATTTAAAAACAAGAGCGGGATGCTGAGAAACAAAATAATAGGTACCAAAGAATGAGCTATGTAGCTACCTTTTAAACACAAGAGTACTTACCAGTTTTATTGCGGTACTCCTTGTGTTGCTGGGAGCCTTGGGCGGGATTTTGAAGGATGGTAAACCACCGTTTAGACTAAGACTTTAGACTATTTTCTAAAAAAACCTTCGAACTTTTAGGGCTTGACTTTTTGTTACACTTGAGTGTTGTTTACATGCTCTTCAACGGGATTTCATCTAAAGGATTATTTTCCGGGATGGATACTATTTTACTCCCTCTTCACTAAACCTTTAAAATGTTATTGACATAGGAAAAATATCTAAATCCATTAAACGCAGTCATAGCCGAATATATCACTTAAAATACTATTTGAGAAAAAAAGTACCGCTATATTTAGCAGACGCCTATGATAAACAATTGTGCTAGATTCCAAACTTATGGGTAATGGCGTATGATAAAAATTTATCATATCCAAGAGTTATGATAAATATTTGTCATAGCTATGATAAAGTTTTTGGGAATACCGGTCCAGACCCCGCACGAAGTCCCACTCTTTCCATTTCCGTGGACCAACTCCAGATGTTTTGGAAAGGAGCTGGCACTCGGCACTGCCACGTCAACGTTATAATATAGCCCTCGTTTAACTCTTATATAATATACATTTTTTGATCATTATTAATGTGGTCCCTAAAGTTGCACTTTATCTAAAAAACTGCAGTTCTTGTTTTAAAATTTTGTTTATTTCATGTAGGGACAGGCGTGGCCCATATCGGCATTGTACGTAGGGACACGTAGGGACTTTTCATGGGTTTTTGTAGGGATATTATGACCAAAATTGAGTGTTTGAATTGCAAAACTGGCCGACAGCCAGGGGCCACATTCAGAGACCCTAACGTCCATGCTGGTAGGGAGCTGGTGCGCACCTTACCCGTATTCCTGACCGCCTTGGAGACACGCCACATTCTTGATCTTTTCCTAACTACTAACCTTCTGCTTACTCTGTGAAACTATTCTCTCCGTTGGGTTCCTCCGATCACAATCTTATTTCTGTAACCTATCCTATCGCTCCGGTGCCGCCTCGGGACCCACTAAGCGAGGTGCTTCTGGCACTTTTAAGTCAGCTAAGTGGGAAGACCTAAGGCAGTACTACTCTGATTTTCCTGGAATGATTACTGCTTCCATGTCAAAGACCCATCTCTTTGTGCAGAGCGCATAAAATGAGGTCATAGTCTCTGGCATAGAGGCGTACATTCCCAAAACACACTCTAATCCTGAAGCCCGTCAACCTTGGTTTAACTCTGCTTGTTCTCATGCTGTCCGAGATAGAGAGGGTGGCTCACAAACGGTACCGTAAGCATCCCTCTCCTGAAACTCATGCCCCTTTTTATTTCTGCCCGTAATCATGCCAAATCTTTACTTCAACTTACCCAAAACTCTTTCATTCATAGAAAAAAGTCAATCTTTCTGAATCAAATTCCTCTCGTGACTTCTGGCATCTAGCAAAAACATCTGTAACAATTTTTTCTTCTTCATCTTTCCCTCCTATGCTTCACCAGATGGCTCCACAGCTGTCTCATCTACTTCTAAAAACTGAACTCTTCGCTCAAGCCTTTGCTAAAAATTCCACTCTGGTTGATGAAGGGCTTGTTTCCTCCTTCTCCTCCACCCTCTGACTATATTATGCCTGGGCATTAAGATATTTCGGAATGATGTTTTTCTTTGCCCTTTCTGGCCTAGATCCCCGGAAGGCTTACGGGGCCTGACGGAGTCCCCCCTATTGTTCTCAAAAACTGTGCTTCTGTGCTTGCACCTTGCCCGTCAAACTTTCCGTCTTTGTCTATCTACTTCCACCTTTCCTTGGGTTGCTGGAAGTTTGCTCACATCCAACCTGTTCCCTAAGAAGGGTGACCGTTTAATCCTTCAAACTACCGTCCTATAGCTTTGACTTCCTGCCTTTTCTAAAGCTTTTGAATCTATATTTAATAAGAAGATTCTTAAGCATCTATCTGCTCACAATTTTCCCAAATCTGATCGTCAGTACGGTTTCCGTAAGGGGCGATCTACTGGCGATCTTCTAGCTTTCCTAACTGAACTTGGTCAACCTCCTTTAGGGTTTTCGGTGAAACTCTTGCTGTTGCCCTTTGGGACATATCAAAAGCTTTGATAGAGTCTGGCACAACTCTTTAATTTCCAAACTACCCTCATTCGGTTTCTATCCTTCTCTCTGTCCCTTTCATCTTAAGTTTCCTTTAAAAACCGTTCTATTGCAGCTACTGTAGACGGACATTGTTCTTCTCCTAAATCTATCAATAGTGGTGTTCCACAGGGTTCTGTCCTATCACCCACTCTCTTTTTATTATTCATTAATGATCTTCTAATTTTAACTCAAAGCTCCTTACTGTGATGATTTTTGGTCCCCTTAAACTGGGCGGCACTTGCTGGTCGAGTGTCCCAGTCTTGGGACCTACGTGTGCAATTTTTGTCCCGGTGTCGCGGGTCGGAGGGTGCTTACCGTCTTCTCCCTGGCATTGGGAGAGAGGTGTTTCTCTCCGGGACATGAAGTCCATACCTTTATTTAGAGGGGTGGCCTTCTCAACAAGTTATGATTTTTTTAATATTCACTTATGTTTTTTAATGTACTCCTGTTCTTTTATGTATTTGTTATTTTTAAAAATTTTATTTTATCTTAAATTTTGTACATACAATACTTAATTGTATGTACAATCTATGTATTAAATCAATCTTAAATTACATACAAGAGCATATTTAATATTTCTACCCCAAGACCAAACCATTGTTTATTTTTTCCTTTTCTCTGTCCTGAAAATCCTGTTCGTGGTGCTCATCCCTCGGTTCTTTGATAATCGGAAAAATCCCACCATCGCTTCATCCCGACCCCCCGAATTTGCGAGAAATTTTGTGCAACACACTGCCTAAAAACCCGGGGCCGGGTTGTTCCCGGCTTGTCCTTGGGAATAGACAACAACGCCCTTTCTTTCAAAACTCCAGATCCCTTTTTCTCATCTTCGTGTTTTTGCATGGTTAAAATTATTTTTGGGTTTCGCGGGCCGTGTGACGTCGTGACGGGCGTCATACAGTGTCCAAAGGGGTATGCTAGTCCCCTAAAACTGTCCATTCCATAATGTCCTCCTTAATTTGAGCATACAAAAAAACTATTTTCAACACCCTTTTTGCATGCACTGAACCGGGGCCAGCCAAACACTTTAAAAAAAAACGCAATCGGGCCCTACACCTGCTTGCCTTTTAAATCCAAAAAAAAACCCTTTTCTCAGGGGTATTGCCTCTTGGAGGCCCCCGGGGGCTCTAAAAGGGAAAAAGTTCCCGTTATTGACAAATAGCCCCGGAAACCCGCTATAGCACAAATTTAAAGTAATTGATTAAAGCCGACCCCATCGGAAATCTTACTTGCCGAGTTAAAAGGCCAATGGCACGTACGAAACGTGTAAGCAAAGCTTCCATTGTTGCGAGCCTCAAAGGTATCTCCAATTGACAGCTGCAATTCACCCGGGGCCACCCCTTTTAAAGGTGAAAAGGAGTTAAAGGCGGGGGGGGTAAAGGACTCCTTGGAGAGGGGAGAAATAGTCAGGTTTTAAAAAAGGATAAATTTTGCATTCATGATACTAGTAGATAGATACTGAAGTTGTTTACAGTTATGGTATTATTTAGATACAAACCTTTTGCATAAATTTGCCCTAATTAAATCTCAAGCAAGGCCTTGCACTATGTTGGGACAACCAAAACCGGGACGAAAATTCCTCCTCCGTCGGCTCAGGAAAAATCGAGGCGGTCTTTACAATCCTTTTTGGGGCAGTCTGATCCTTTCCGCTTCAGCGCTAAAGAAAATCAAAATCTCGACTCTAACAAGGCTCCATATCAAAAAATATGGGGACTTTTAAATCTAACATTCATCCAAATATGTTAAAAACGACTGTTTACAACAACTTTTGAGCAAAAAGGGTACTTGTATCTAAGGGGGAAACAATCTTATCGGGAAATGATTAACTAATAAAAAAAGACTACAAAAAGGGGAAATTTCTAGATGTCTATTAAAAAGGTATTAAGTATACAGCTTAAATTTTTATTTTTTTTTTTATTGGGGAAACCTTTTCAAAGACACAAAATTTTGTGAATACCCTGGATCGAATCCTGGCCAGAACAAGTCGGCGGCCACCCAAGCATGTTCATCAATATTTATTATTTTTTTTATTACAGAACATATGTTTCTTCATACCCCCCTAACCCCAACTCTTCAAAAATAATGTTCCCATCGAAATGTTTAGGTTAATATTTTTAAATTGGATTTAGTTCCAGATAATATTTAAAAATACTTATAACTTTGTGGCAGCACAAAGCACAGCGGGATTCTTTGCAAAAAGGCAAAATTGACGCATGTTCTCACCCGGGTTTCTACTAAAAAACCGAAAAACAAAAAGCCGGCCGCCCACAATTCCCACAATTTAAAAAAACCCACTTCCTGAAAATTTTTTGACACGCTATTTTTTTTTTTGATAGATATTAATTTTTAATTTAACATTCTTATATTGTTGTTCGGAAATTATTTTTTTTTATTTATTTATATATATTATATATATATATATATATATATAATATATGTTTTGTTTTATATGTTATGTATTATATATATATATATATATATTATATATTAATATTTATAAAATAATATTTATATATATGTATATTAAAAAAGAAATAAAGGAGCCCCTGGCGAAGCTTTCGCCAGCACTGGCAAAAGATTTAAAAGTACGGGCCTTACTCCTCCCCTCACCTGGAAGGACCCCTGCTAGCGGGCCCAAATAGGTGTATCCTCAAAAAATTGTGGGTTTAGACGTAAAAAGCATGAAATTTGGCGGGGGGGGGTCTAGAAATATTTTAATAATTCCGTAGGGACCCCCCGGGAAAAAAACCCCTAGGGGTACCGTGGGGGCCTTTTTACAAATACCGTTTTGCCCGCGATTTTTTTAAAAGACGACACATACTTCTTTTGTTCAAATGAAATGACTAGAACACATATATGCCATAATTGTATTCCCAAATGACCACAATTTGCATTTGTGTTGCCAGCAATTCTTAACCCCCCAGGGGCGTAATAATGCTGACTCTCAAATTTCGGACCCCCGTTTAGGGTCAAAAGTTTCAGTGAAAAAACGGGCCAAAAAGAACTTTGACAGGTAAGTACATATTTTTTTAATAAACCCCTATTATCTATGACTGTGCCCAAATTTCATGCTTGACGTAAAACCCACATTCTTTTGATGGGTACACCTATCTCCTGACTTAAAAATAAAAATTTAGTAACTGAGCAAATTATTTGGTGGCTAAAAAGATAAATACCTTTTTGTCTATTATTAAAAAGGCTGGTTTTGTAATATTTTTTTTGGTTAAAATTGACAAAAAGAATATGGGAAATTTAAAAATGTTTCGTCTACAACAAAACGTTTTTTAACAAATCTAACTCAAAAATTCTCAAAATAATTTCAGCTATGTATTAAATCTAATTACAGCAAAATATTGGGGCGTTTTTGTAAACGCATTTTAAAAAAATTTTTCCGTAATTTTAAGCATTCAAAAAAGCTTCCAAGATTTATTTAGAGAGGAAAAAAGTAAATAATAAAAAACCCCCCGATATAATATTCCCCTCATCCCAACAATTATACCCAATATTAGAAAAAACAACATTGCTCTGAGCTTGAAAAATTATGATATTGAATTAAACAGATAAAAACCTGAAAGGAAATTTTCTAATAGTTCCAGTTTTTATCTTTTTTTAACTCACATTTTTTTCCAAAAACACTGGCACAAAGCGGTACATTTTAAAAATAGCTTGTTTTCACTTGCTCGTCCCTTGCAACCCTTTTTGCTTTACAACAAATCACTCCCCCTTTATGAGTGCTGGCTTCAGGACATGGGGCCCAGGGGTTTCCTTGTGGGGGTCGATCCTCCCCAATCCCCGGGGAGGGCAGATCCATAAAAAACTTGAGCATGTTTTTCCCCAGCAGTGGCCCCGTGTACAAAAGCCCTCTTATTTGTTGTACCGGGGTCCTCTGGTGGGGGAAAAAGCTTCCCTGGCTTCCTTTCTTTGTGAAAGTGCTGTCGAGCTTTGTCTATTTGACAATTTCTGGTGCGATGTGGGGAAGAATGGTGAAAACCCCTCGAGCACTGCCCAAAATCTCGAGATGTTGCTGTCCCCTGGAGAGATCCCAACGCTGGCTCAATTCGTCAAATTTTCCAGTATCTCAGGCTGTCTTCTTGCCCCTTTTATTAAATGCCAGACTGTGTCACACCTGTGTATGCATGGAAAATCGGGGGGGGCCCGTGGTTTTTTGGTCCGAGGAATGCGAATTTTTAGTGCTGGAATATAAAACCTGAAGTGCTGGCCTGTCCCAAAGGCCACCCAAAGCTCATATTTTGATTTTTGGGTTTTTGCGCCACAGGCCCAAAACCACTATTCTGTATCCACCTACGCAGAAAATTTTTTGAAATCCTCACGGACTGCATCCCGAGATGTATCTCTTCGTGTATCAGCCTCCTCTGGTCCATGGGGCGAGACTAGTGTCGCGTGCGGGAATGCACGTCACATCTGAACCATCCGTGGTGACTATCTGCTTATCTGATACAAGATGTGTGATGTGTTTTGTCAAGAAGGCAAACCGTTCTGTTTTGTTTGCATCAATTCTCAGGAACTGCTGCCAATTTCCTGGAAGAACAGTGGATCCGTCAACTCTCCTTCGAATGCCTTTCCCACGTTTGTCCCTGGCTTGAGATTTCAGGCTGTTGTCACGGTACTGGTTCCAGACTATGTCCACACGACAGGCTCTTTGCAAGTGACCTTGTATGTGTGGCAAGAATACTTTCAGCGCATAATCATCAAAGGTTTTGGCAGCAACTGATTTCAGAACGTTCACCAACACTGCCCCGTCAAGGATAGTGAGTCAGTATCTGGTTTTGGAGCATCACCTCTGACCTCTGCGCAACTCTCTAGACACACCAATAGATCTGATGTGGTTCCCAGTCGTAACTTCCCAAGCTGAGATAAAGACGGGGGACATGCTTGGTTTTCATGGCGGAAAAATTGTGCAAGATCACCATCTCGTGGGTTTTTTTTTTTTTTTTTTTTCATACAAGGAACTGGCCAAGGGCACAACAAAAATGGGTAACACAAAGCCCGCTTAGTTGCCAGTCCCTGTAAAGAAGGCAGTAAGAGAATAAAATAAAAACAGAGGGGTGAGCCAATTTAGTTCGGGAGGTGTCTTGTTACTCTTCTTTTGAAAAGATTTAAGTCATAGGTAAGTGGAAAAATAGAAACAGGAAGAGAGTTCCAGAGTTTACCAGTGAAAGGGATGAAAGAGTAAAGATACTGATTAACTCTTGCATTAGGAAGATGGACATAATAGGGATGAGAATGAGTAGAAAGTCTTGTGCAGCGAGGCTGCGGGAGGGGAGGAGGCATGCAGTTAGCAAGTTCAGAAGAGCAGTGAGCATGAAAATAACGGTAGAAGAGAGCAAGAGAAGCAACATTGCGGCGGTGATTTAAAGATTGAAGACAGTCAGTCAGAGGAGAGGAGTTGATGAGACGAAAAGCTTTTGACTCAACCCTGATTAGGAGAGCTGTATGAGTGGATCCTCCCCAAACCATGTGGACATACTCCATACATGGGCGGATAAGGCCCCTATAGAGAGCAAGCAATTGGGAGGGAGAAAAAAAAGGACGCAGACGCCACAGGACACCTAACTTCTTAGAAGCTGTTTTAGCAAGAGATGAGATGTGAGATTTCCAGTTCAGATTTTTAGTAAAGGATAGTCCTAGAATGTTCATTGTAGAAGAAGGAGACAGTTGAGTGTCATTGAAGAAGAGGGGATATTTATCTGGTAGGTTTTGTCAAGTAGATAGGTGAAGAAATTGGGCTTTTGAGGCATTGAACAAACAAGGTTTGCTTTTGCCCCAATCAGAAATTATAGAAAGATCAGAAGTTAGGCGCTCGGTGGCATCTCTCCGTGAATCACTTAGTTCCTGTCGAGTTGGACGTCTAATAAACGACGTTGAAAAATGCAGGGTAGAATGAATCATCAGCGTAGGAGTGGATAGGGCTTTGAGTTAGACTTAGAAGATCATTAATGAATATAGAAAGAGTGGGTGATAGGACAGAACCCTGGGGAACACCACTATTGATAGATTTAAGAGAAGAACAATGTCCGTCTACAGTAGCTGCAATAGAACGGTTTGAAAGGAAACTTAAGATGAAGGTACAGAGAGAAGGATAGAAACCGAATGAGGGTAGTTTGGAAATTAAAGATTTGTGCCAGACTCTATCAAAAGCTTTTGATATGTCAAGGGCAACAACAAAAGTTTCACCGAAACCCCTAAAGGAGGATGACCAAGATTCAGTTAGGAAAGCTAGAAGATCGGCAGTAGATCGCCCATTAAGGAAACCGTACTGACGATCAGAGAGAAGATTGTGAGCAGATAGATGCTTAAGAATCTTCTTATTAAGTATAGATTCAAAAACTTTAGAAAGGCAGGAAGTCAAAGCTATAGGACTGGTAGTTTGAAGGATTAGAACGGTCACCCTTCTTAGGAACAGGTGGATGTGAGCAACTTCCAGCAACAAGGAAAGGTGGAAGTAGATAGACAAAGACGGAAAGTTTGACCAGGCAGGTGCAAGCACAGAAGCACAGTTTTTGAGAACAATAGGAGGGACTCCGTCAGGACCGTAAGCCTTCCGAGATCTAGGCCAGAAAGGCAAGAAGAAAATCATTGCGAAGGATCTTAATGACCAGGCTAATATAGTCAGAGGGTGGAGGAGAAGGAGGAACAAGCCCTTCCATCAACCAGAGTGGAATTTTTAGCAAAGGTTTGAGAGAAGAGTCAGCTTTAGAAGTAGATGAGACAGCTGTGGAGCCATCTGGGTGAAGCATAGGAGGGAAAGATGAAGAAGAAAATTGTTAGAGATGTTATTAGCTAGATGCCAGAAGTCACGAGAGGAATTGATTCAGAAAGATTTTGCATTTTCTATGAATGAAAGAGTTTTTGGTAAATTGAAGTAAAGATTTGGCATGATTACGGGCGAAATATAAAGGGCATGAGTTTCAGGAGATGGATGCTTACGTACCGTTTGTGAGCCACTCTATCTCGGACAGCATGAGAACAAGCAGAGTTAAACGAAAGTTGACGGGCTTTAGGATTAGAGAAAGTGTGTGGAATGTACGCCTCATGCCAGAGACTATGACCTCAGTTATGCGCTCTGCACAAGAGAGATGGGTCTTTGACATGGAAGCAGTAATCATTCCATGGAAAATCAGAGTAAGTATGCCTTAGGTCTTCCCACTTAGCTGAGTTGAAGTGCCAGAAGCACCTCCGCTTAGGTGGGTCCCGAGACGGTACGGAGCGATAGACAGGTTACAGAAATAAGATTGTGATCGGAGGAACCCAACGGAGAGAAAGTTTCACAGAGTAAGCAGAAGGGTAGTAGTTAGGAAAAGATCAAGAATGTTGGGCGTGTCTCCAAGGCGGTCAGGAATACGGGTAGGGTGCCTGCACCAGCTGCTCTAGGTCTTGGAGGATAGAAAAGTTGTAGGCTCGTTCACCAGGTTGGTCAGTGAAAGAAGATGATAGCCAAAGCTGGTGGTGAACATTGAAGTCCCCAAGAATGGAAATTTCAGCTAAAGGAAAATGAAATGAGATGTGCTCCACTTTTGATGTTAAATAGTCTAAGAATTTTACATAGTCAGAGGAGTTAGGTGAGAGATATACAGCACAGATAAATTTAGTAAGAGAGTGACATTGAAGTCGAAGCCAGATGGTAGAAAATTCGGAAAATTCAAGGCCGTGGGCACGAGAGCAAGTGATGTCATTGCGCACATATACGCAACAGCCAGCTTTGGATTTGAAATGAGAATAGAGACAGTAAGAGGAGACATAAAAAGGTCTGCTGTCAGTGCTCACAGACAACTGAGTTTCGGTGAGAATAAAGAGATGAGGTTTAGAGGAGGAGAGATGATGTTCAACAGAGAGAAAGTTAGATCTAAGGCCGCGAATGTTGCAGAAGTTTAAGGAGAGAAGGCTAGAAGAAGTATCAAGACACCTCGAGTCGACATCTTGAAGACTGTCCGACCTGGGGATATTTCTGGTCCCCTCCCAGTTAGGGACTCAGGGCAGGGCGATTATACATAAAAAAATTTTTGATGAGTAGTGTAGGGAATGGGAAAAAGGGGGGAAATGTGTTAATTTTTTGGGTGAGTAGTAAGAGGAATTGTTTTTTAAAGAGTACGGGGCCTACCTCTTTGTACGAGCACTAAGGATAGGGGAAAGGAGGAAAGGGGAATTTCAATGAAAATCTGCAGAAACCCCCTCAACTCCCAAAGTACCCCCCCGGGGAGTTTTCCCATGGCGGGGGGTGTCTACGCCTACTCCCTCCCTGTTTTGAGAGAAATGAGAGTTGAGATAAAGGCCACTTTTTGCGAAGTTACTTGAAAACTTGTTTTGGTTCTTCTTGGAGGGGAATCGAAAAACATGGAGTTTATTCTTCTTTTTTGGGCTCAAAAAAGGTGGTTCGCCCCATAGACGGTCTGCTACAAGGTCTTGTATTTTTCTTTCCCTATCTCCTCACCTTTTAACATTAGAAAAAACAGTTGGGTCGCAATTCCTGTCCCCGCGAAATTGTACTCCTTCTGGAGGGGTTTCCCATTTCCTTTTTACTTAACCCAAAAAGTTTGACTGTTGAGTGAACCTGTGAACTATTTGTTGTCAGGGTGGCGGGGGTCTTGATTAACCCCTTTTTTTCATTCCCCTCCATGGATTTTCAACCTCGTAGTCATTCAACTTTTCCGGCCCAGCCACCATCCATCTTCTAAAGCATTTGGATTTTGAGTATCCAACAGCCCACCGTCACTCTCACAGCAGCATATTTTGTCGGCCGGGAAAGGGGCCGGGTGAAAAAAACTCGTTTTTTCTTGTAAAACTTGAATTTCCCCATTGGTGAATTCAGTGAAATATCTGGTGTGATTTGCTAAGACTCATCATGTCTGATGTGGACAGGCACCCTCGTGCTATTGGTGTGGTCCATGCTGAAAAACCTTGTCCCAAGCTTGTGGGGCGTCCATGTACAGGGGAAGTTTTGCCTCAGTGATTTGAAAAACTTTAAAAGGGGGGGGTTTTTCCATTTGAAGATGATGTGCCAGAATTTGGAACTGGGCCATCTCGAATTCTTGGGCCCACCAGTCATAAAAGGATTCAGGATGGCTTTCAGACTCCAAGACTCTGTGTAATGGGCGAAAGACTTGTCTAGGATATAAAAGCTGCTTGCGTCACTTATGCGAGGGCTGGTTCTTGAACATGAGATACAGGCGAAATGAATCTGCATTTTCCAGGAGAAGAAATTTTTGGCCTAAACCAGGGTTTCCCCATCCACATCTTTCCGCCAGTCCCCCCCGACACTTTTAGTCCACCCATCCTTATGCAGCCCCCCCAAAGATGATGAGAAATTTTTTTCCCCCCGTCGTTGATGGCCAAAGCCCACTTATCGCTTTAGATAGATGGTGAGAGTGGTGATCCACAGTGTCACGGTTTCGGGTTTTGGGTTTTGACTTCCATCACGTTTTTTTTAATCAGTCCATGGGGGCCCGATCATCCCAACAACTTGGTCGTCCGGAAGGGGGGGAAGTATGCTGTGACGCCGGCAATTATCTGCCCGACTCCTTACTGGCATGGTAGGCTGCCCATGAAAAGTTACGTCCTTTGTGGAATTTTTGATACCTCTTTTACAGTTCCAGCCTCTAAAATTTAAAGAAAATAATTAAAAAACTCCCCAGAAAACAATCAAACTTTTTATCAGGGGAATCAAAAATGTTATTGCATCAGTTCTTATGGCTGGTATTATGTTAGAATGTTAAGTACTCACCAAACTCTTTGCAATCCCTGGGTGATCTCCTCCCCATCACTCTTCAAGGGCCCATCAGCCTTTGGGAGGGAGGATCCTTCCGAGGAAACCCCACCAGGGGACAAACCAGGTGGACTTGGGAGCTTGACAGTGTATGGTAGTAATGGCGTTCAAGGACGCGTGTTCCCTGCGGTCCGCCCCATTATTTTGCGACTGGGGTGCGGGAAAAGTGTTTCCCCGTCCCGTGAAAGGAATCTGCGACTTGGGACTCGGATTGGGGGTTTGATATTATCAACCCTCCTTTGTGAATAGCCTCGCGTAGTTTTGGGGGACCACTACCTCCCCGGGATTTTTGCTCACACACTCTTTTTCCCAGGGATGTGGGATTGCCTCACCGGTCATAGGATGGCAGTCCGAGTCAACAGCCTAAATGAGGTCACTTTTCCGGTCCTTGCAGGATTGATCCCCGTAGATGGGCTTGGGCAAGGGGGTTTCTCGTTTTTGTTGTGACGCACAGTATATACCCACTCTGCGAGGGAAATGGAGCTATTGTCCCGAACCCTGAGCTGTGCTGAGGGTTTTTGGGTTTTCACCTCACCTGATTGAGACTTATGTTGGGGCCGTGAGGATCTGGCCACCAAAGTCAACATGCTAGGTACTGTTTTTAACGGGGCAGTCCTCTCAAAAAACCCTGTAATGTAGCGCGTTTGGAACTTTCTCTACTACTATCTTCGCTCCCCTTGCAAAAATAGGGCTTCGTCTCGTAGTCTTTTTGCAGATTTTTCGGAGGGGGGGCCCCACTTTTATAAAATGAAAGTAGTATATCACGCCTTCCTTATACCTTTAGGTAGGTTTTGGGCCGGAACGTTTTTTTAACTTGCTATTTTTGTCTGACATGCTGCCCACTCCAATTTGTTCTAGACGTTTAGAAAAAAAAAATAGTTTGCGAGATTGCAATTTTAAAGACGGGGGGCATGCTCTTCATTTTTCTTGTTTCATCGATAAAGACGCAACTCTGCAGGAAACCCAAAATGGTTGATTTTTATCATTTTGGTCCATCTTCTGTTATCTTGAAATTTTTAGTTTTTTTTAAAAGGAAACGAAAACCCTTGGATTAATTTTGCTCATGTGCCCCATGCCCCACACTAAATTTTTGCAAGTAGCCTCTCGCCCTGCAGGTCAAAAATCACATCTTCGTACGCGGGGTCTAGACGAAAATTTTGGGCCTCACGGAGGGGTTCGGAATTGACACATCTTCGCAAAAAAAAACAACATCCGATGATGCCATTTCATGATAGCGACTTGCGAGTTATTTCGGGATGTAGTAGCATCGGGTGAACCCCTGGTGCATTTCTTTTTTGCTTGTTGTAGTTTTTATTTTTGAATTTTGTATGGCAGGATTTGGCATTGGCTTTGTCCCAGAAACGTAGTTTCAATCCCATTCCCCGTCATCAAGGCGTCCTAATTCTAGGGGGATCGGAAATTCGTAAATTTCTTAAACGTTGATTTAAAGGCAAGGGTAAAAAAAAACCAACTCCAAACATCGGGGCCTTTTTGGGGATTCTGCTGGGATTCTGCAAACTTTCCCGTGTGTTTTTAGGCAAAAACGCACTTGTTCCAATCCGTCTGTACCTCCGCCTTTGTTTGTCCGGGTTGCGGGATCCACTAGCTGAAATTTATAGACTTTCGCTGTTTGAACAAATGAAAAAAAAAAATAGATAAGTAGAGGGGCAAAAAGGAAACGATAACGTTGCAATAAATAAAAAAAAAATTATCACCACTACATGCCTATAAATGTATTTTTAAAGGTTTATATCAAAAACCTTTTGGGGTAAAAGATACTTTTAAAAGGTTTTATATAAAACCTTGTCCCCCAAACAAGGTCTAACCCCTTATTTGCCCTTTTTCTGCAATATTCCGAGATATAGGCAAATAGGGTTTTTTTGGGAATGGGGCACAATTTTGATAAAATTATACGGGGGACATTTTTTCAAAATATTTAACAGCAAATAATTTTTTACCATTTTTTCCTATCTAAACAAATAAATTTTATTTCGGGGGGGGGGGGGGGGGGGGGCACAAAACCTTATAGCCCTAACTTAAAACGGCATTTTGTAAAATGGGGGCCACGGGTACCTAGGAAATTTTCGCGGCGGGGGCCTATCTGGAATTATTCATTAGACTTTACTTCGCCAAATTTCTGCTTTAAAATATAACCAATTGTTTTCAATTTTCTGCCGACATGCTCGCCCTACTCCAAGAAAACTGCTGCTACCCTTCTTCATTTTGCTCTTCGACAATGCTGTTGCCCGAACCCTTTTAAAGGGTAATAAACCCCTGCTTCGAACCACCCCTCGCAGATCGAAAAAACCCCCACCCAACATGTCGCCCCCTCCTCGCCGCATTTTTCAACCCGCCACCTTCCCGCACTCCAGCACCCAACCCGCAACGAAGCCCCACTCTTTCCTTTTCCCTGGGGCCAAATCCGGTGTTCGGAAAAGGGGCTGGCCCGGCACTGCCACTCAACGTTATAATAACCCCCGTTTTAACTGTTAATAAAATTTCTTTTTGATCATTATTAAAGTGGGCCCTAAAGTTGCATTTATAAAAAAAAAAACTGCATTTTTTTGTTTAACATTTTGTTTTTTTATGTAGGGACGGGGTGGAAAAGGCTTGCGTGGGACACTAGGGACTTTTCATGTTTTTTGTAGGATATTATGGGGAAAAATGAGTGTTTGAGTTGGCAACACCAGGGGCCCATTCAGAGACCTAACGTCCATGCTAAACAACCCAGCGACTGCCCTCAGCTGTTTGGTATTCTGCGTGGAGATTGATGACGTACTTAAAGACGTTTTCTGTCAAAACAAGGGGACTGCCTAGGGGTGGGTGGAGGCGCAAAAAAACATAAAAAACCCCTAAAATTAGTATAATTTTTGGTTTTCTGCTCAAAAACTGAAAAAGGGCAATATACAAAAGAAATTAGCCTTAAAAAACCCGCCGCTTTTTGTATTTGTTTTGGGGAAGACCAAAATGGTGAGCGCGGCCCCTATTTCATTTTTAATTGTTTTAATTGATATTCCTATTTCACTAGGGTATATACCTTTAATTTGTATTTTGAGGAGTATTTTGATTTTTTTTTTTTTTTACATTTGTATACTTCTTTACTAAAAAAAATGCATTTTTTAAAAAAAGGGTTATAAAATAATTTGAATTAAGGGAAAAAGAATTTAAAGTACCCGTATATTTTAAAAAAAGGCGTAATTTTACGATGCATGTTTTCACTTTTAAATTTGGGGGAAAATGTACCTCCATGATGCCCATTTAAATGGCGCTTCATAAACCCATTTTAAGTGGATAAGAAAACCTATCATCTGTTTTTCGTTTTTGGTCCCCTTTTACTAGTTTTAAAAAAAACATTTTACTGATAACAAAGGGGACCAGCGCTCGGGGTATTAATTGAAAGGGATTTATGACGCGATAAAAACAAGCAGCCTGGAGCTCACTTGCTTCCTGTGATGCAAAGGGGCTTTCCCGATGGGGCGGGCCATTTTTCCCGCGGATCTCGCTCCGTCCATACTTCCCGAAAATGCGCACTTCTTCGAAAAAAGGGGGTAACCTTATAGATTGGGGCCCGGGGAAATTTTTCCCTTTTATAAACCCCCTTAAATCTATGGCTTAACAAACGAAACGAAAAGACGACCTGTTGACGAGCAGAAGCTATTTTGTGCGTTATTAAGGCGGTTTTCCATGACGAAGAAAATAGCAGAAAGGTTCAAGCTTGGTGGAAACTAGCCCAAAGCGATGGACTGCTTTTAAAAGCTAGGGGTTAGATCTCATATTTTTTTAATCATCTATTTACCATGACAATGTTTTTTTTTTTAAAAAACATCAATTTTTAAAAAAAAAAATTGTATTTTTTCACAGTCCGGGTAAATTGCCACTACTTTCGCGTTTATTTTAAAAAATTTTTTTTCTTTTTGATTTTGAATATAGTAAGTTTTGAGTTGTTGAAGAAAATTATACGAAATGTTATAAAACAAAATTTTAAAAGGGGCTTTTTTTTACTATAGAAACGGGGTAATATGTGGAGGGTTAGGTTTCAACAGGGAAGGCACTTTAGGCCAGTAAATAAGTAACTAAGATAGAAAAATCAGGTCTTAGCTACTTGGTAGGAAAATATGCTCGTAGCCGAAAAAGCGGTGTGACAAAAACGCGCGTTTTTGCCACCAAGGGCATCTTTTTGGGACAAAATACCCAAAAAAATGCTGGAAAAAAATCGCTCGTGTGACACCCTTAACCCCATAATCAGCTGTTTTAAAACGTTTTTGGGGGGGGTAAGGCCCCAAACTCCTAGTTTGCTTCAGAAAAAATTTAAAAATGGAAAGATTTTTCAAAAAGGGAAACCCAAAAAACTAGAAGAAAAAGGCGAAATTCCAAAAAAGAAATCCCCCCAAGAAAAAAACGCTTCAGATCTAAATGGCTGAAGGGAATCATTTGCGTGTTTATGTATCAACTTCATGTAATGGAACCCCCTTTAATTTTTTCCATGCAAATTTATACAAAATTGTAAAATCAGAGCATGTTTCCCATTTCGGCCTTCCTTCATATTACAATATTGTCAAGATGAACAGTGGGGACCATTATTACCATTTTTTTTTACTGATATTTTTATTCACATGGTACTAGTAATGAAGAATATAAGATAAGGTCAATGTTTAAATCGTTAATAATAACTTTTCTATCACATTAATTGGGTCCCAAAATTGCCTTTTTCAAAAAAAACGTGCTATGTGCATTTTTTGGGTTTTAACATTTTTTTTAATTTTTGTAGGGCGGCGCGGGGGTATTGCATTGTACGAAGGGCCGTTAGGACTTTTCATGGTTTTTTTGGATATTTGGACCAAAAAGAGTTAAAAAGATAGGGGAACACTGCGCGGGCGCGCTACCAAACCTTTTAGTGAAGTTTGTTGAGAAACTTTTTTCAGGGTTGTGCGGTATCAGAAAAAACCGGGGATTGCCCATACCGGTTTTTCGGGGGTAATACCGGTACGTCCTCACACAATTACGATACCGGATTGATACCCGGCCCTTTAAAATAAATCAACAAACCCATCCGTACGGGAAAACCTATTACCCTATCGGTTTTGTTTTTTTCGTATGTTTTTTTTTTTGTCCATTTTCAGACAATTATTAACTCTACAGTCGCCCCCCCCCCCCTTAATAAAGTTTCCTATAGCTCGGCATTTTTTTTTTTCAATTATTAACCCTACCGGGTCAAAAGGAAAAAGGGGGTAAAGGGGAA
>JACEEZ010024841.1:55000-61486 GCA_016584305.1 Chionoecetes opilio | reverse complement strand
ATTTTAATTATTTTTCATTTGGGGTTGTATTTGAATTACACCTTTTTTTTTGAAAATTATTTATTAATTTCTTTTTGTTTTCCCTTATTGTTCATAAACCCCAAAGGGTTTTAAAACCCTTGCCTTTTAAAAAAAGGATTTTTCCCAAAAATTTAATTTTGGATTTTTTGGTACATAAATTATTATTGATTTTTAAAATTTTTTTTAATTTCCTAGGCAACCTTTTCAACAAAGTTAGATTTTTAGATCATTTAAAATCCTTCCTGGTGTAGTCACAGCAAAAAGTAAAATTTAAAATGGTCAAAATTTTTCATTGATTTTTAAAAAAAAATAAATTTTTCCAGGGCAATTTTTAAAAACAAAAAGTAAAACTTTTAATAGGGAAAGCATATTTTAAAGGTGGTTACCGCGAGTAATTTAAAATCGAAACTTCCACGAATCCTTTAAAAGTAGGGTTTTTTTAAAAATATTATTAATGTATAAATTTAAAATAATAAAAAAAGAATTGTAAAAATGCAAAAGTTTGGAAAGGTGGGGGCGAAATGATGGGAAAAAAACGAGAAAGAGGTTTTTTTAAAAAGAAATAGGGAAAAAAAAGAATGGGAGAGAGAAAAAAGGGGGGGAAAAGGAGGAAAAGAAAAGAGGGAAAAAAGAGAGAGGGAGAAGGGGAAGAGAGAGAGAGAAGGGGATAAAGAGAGAGAGGAGGGGAAAAGGGAGGGGAAAAGGGGAGGAGGGAAAAGGGGGAAAGAAGAGGAGGATAAAAGGAGAGAGAGGAAGAGAGAGAAGGAGGGGGGCTGGGAGGAATTTTTGAGAGGAGGGGGAAAGGGAGGGGGAAAAGGGCGTTTGGGAGGCCAAGGTTTAGAAGGGGGGAGAAGAGAAGAGGGCAGAGGAGATGAGAGGGAGGGGGAAAGGTGGTTTAAAAAGAGAGAGAGAAGAGAGAAAAGGGGGGAATAGAGGGGAGAGAGAGAGAGAAGAGAAGAGAGGAGAAGAAGGAAAAAAAAAAAAAGGGGGGGAAATCAGAAATTCTTTTTTTTCTCTCTTCCCTCTTTTCCCCTTTTTCTTCCCTCTCCTTTTCTCTCGTCTCTCTCTCTCTCTCTCTCTCTTCTCTCTTTTCTCTCTCTCTCTCCTCTCTCTCTCTCTTCCCCTCTCCTCTCTCCCCTCCTCTCTCTCTCTCCTTTTTCTCTCTCTTCTTCTCTCTCTCTCCTCTCTCTCCTCTCTCTCTCTCTCTTCCCCTCTTCTCTCTCTTCTCTCTCTCTTCCCTCTCCTCTCTCTCTCTCCTCTCTCCTCTCTCTTCTTTTCTCCCTCTCTTTTCTTCTTTCTTCTGTTTTTGTTTTTTTTTTTATTTTTTGGGGTTTTTTTTTTTTGTTTTCTTTTTTTTTGGTATTGTGTTTTTTTGTTTGTTTTTTTTTTTTTTATTTGGGGGGTTTGTTTTTTGGTGTTGGTGGGGTTTTGGGGGGTTTTTTATTGGGGGTGGTGGGGTGTGTTTTGTGGTTGTGGTTGGTGGTGGGTGGGTTTTGTTGGTTTGGTCGCCCCCTATTTTCTGGGTTGGGTTTTTATCCTTCTCTCTCTTCCTTTAAAAAAGTTGGAAATAATCCCTAAAATGAAATGAAATTCGTATTGAGTGTTGGGTTGAAAATTTTTAATTGTGGGGGGGAATTGTGGGGTTAATTTGGTTTGGGGTGGTGGGGGTTTTATGTGTTTGGTGGGGGTTGTTGGTGGTTGTGTGCTTTTGTTTTGGGGGATGGGGTGGGGTTGGGTTTTTTTTTGGGTTTTTGGGGGAAGTGTGGTTTACATAGGAATACATAAACGACAAGGCTATTGTCCCCACGGGTTTTTTCCCAAGAAACTATTAATTCCTTTCCCCCTTCAAAAGTGGAATTCCAGGCCCCAAAAAATTTGGGTTTTGATGAAATTAGGATTTGAAAAGGGACCAAAAACCCAAACTAATCGGCCAACCAAATATGAAATTGCGGCATACTCCCATTTTATTTAAGTGCGGTTAAGCTTAAATTATTTTTCTGGCCGGCAATTTCGGAACTTTTTATCGTTACGATCAACATAATTTGGGGAAACGGGGGGGCACGTTGCCTAGAACCCTTAACGTTTCCCTTGAGGGTCATAATCTTGAAAGAAACATCCCTTTTTTCAAAGGCCCTTTCCCCCCGGCCCCCACCTTTTTACAATAACCGCAGGGGATCTTCATGGGTGGAATTCCCAAGCGGGAAGTTTGGGCTCCTTGGGCCGGTTAATTGGCTGATCTTATTACGAACAGCGCAAAAAGAACCATATCAAGGGGGCCCAAAGGCGGAAAATTTCCCGCTTTGATTTTCTTCAAGTTGCTTTAATTAGCCAACACATATTTCCCATCACAGCAATGGGACCGGTTTTGTCTTCCCGAAGGAACCAAACCTTTCCCGCTGACTCATTAACATTTTTTTGAATTCTGTAGTTTTTTGAGGTTACCCCCTTATTATACCCTTTTTCCAATTGAATTTTAAATAATTTCCCCACACCATATTGTCGGTCACGTTTAAAGTTCCATCCTATTGGCTTAGCCAAGGGGGTCAATTCCCCCAATTTGTTTTCCCGTCCCACCCAGATCAGATTTAAACAGAAAAGATTTGGGCCCAAACCGACCTGAGGCCCCACTTAAAACCCCTCAAATCCTTGCCATTATTACTACCCTTTTTCCCTTTGAAAGATGATCAAAAAGCCTCCTAGCCTGCCTTACTGGTCAAAAGGCTTATGGGAACTGCCCCCCTTCAAAATCCAGGTAAATACCCGGGATTTAAACCCAGTTTGCAAATCCCCTTTTCAAATTCGGAGGTTGTTTCCCCCTCTCTTATTTTAAACCATTGTGGTTTGTATTTATTTTTATCGGAAGACATATTTTTTCAATATTTTCAAAAAATTTTAATAAAATTTTAAATAATTGGGGTAATTTTCGAGGTCACTTTTTGATTCGTTACTTATTTCCCTAATGGGCATTGTCCATTGCGATTTATTTTGATAACAATGGGGCCAAATTGATTTCAAAAGTAAGACCGCCCGGGGGTGGGGGCCCCCATTTTTTTTCAAGCTGCATTATACTACCTTGTTTTCATTAACATCCTCCCAAAAAATCTTCCTAAACCCTTGCCTTAGCTGCAAAATGTTTTGGCTGTAAAGGGGCTTTCTTTAAAATAATTAATATAGGGGTTTGGGGGGTTGATTGTTTATGATTGGTGGTTGGTTAAAGGTTTGTGATTTGGTGGTGTAATTGGGTTTTTTCAGAAAGCTCTAATCCCGCATAATTTTTTAAGTTTACCAAACCGGACTAAAAATTGGGCGTTTATTGACAGGTTTCACCCTGGGTAAACGGGTAACCATTCAAACCCCAAAGGGGCATTTTTTCTTTTTTTAAATTAATCTTTAATGAAAAATTTTTTTTTTCTTTTGCCATTTAAGCAAATTTTGTTCCCACTTTCTGGGTGGGGTTTTGCAAAAATGGGAGTAATCCTTGCATACTTTTGACCCCCAATCTTCCACCTTTTGGTCCCCCAAATTTACGCGCCCGGGTTCCTCAAATCCAACCTTTTAAAAGGTCTGGTTTTTTGGGGTTTGTGTTTGGGGATTAGTGTTGCATGTTTTGGTGTGGTGATTTTAAATGGGGCGAAGAATGGTAATTGGGAAGGGGGAAAATGGGATTCATTGGTGGGATCACGAAAAACCCCACCGTTGTTATTGGATCTTGCACCGGGCCCCGCTCAAACGCGTCCAAAAACTTCCATGGCATGTTTTGTTGTTGTGATAATGGTAGGGAAAAGGGTAATCTTTTTATGGTAGTAATAGTGGTAGTAGTAGTAGTAGTAGTAGTAGTAGTAGTAGTAGTAGTAGTAGTAGTAGTAGTAGTAGTAGTAGTAGGTAGGATGGTATATCTTCATTACTTTGATTCGAATTCTTTTGAAAGCTCTACTGTTATGCTTATACAAAAATTTGATACAGGTCCTACTACTCCTACTACTACTACTACTACTACTACTACTACTCCTACTACTACTACTACTACTACTACTACTACTACTACTACTACTACTACTACTACTACTACTACTACTACTCCTACTCCTACTACTACTACTACTACTACTACTACTACTACTACTACTACTACTACTACTACTACTACTACTACTACTAAAAAGTAATGATGATAATAATGATAATGATAACACTAAATTTAATAATTAAAAGAAAAAGAAAAGTGGTGACAATAATATAAATTATTATAATGAAAATAATGATGATAACACTACTAATGTTTTATAGTTAGTTATGATGATACTAACAATATTAATGCTAATAATTATAATAATATTAGTAATTATAACTAAAATAACAACTACGACAACAACAATAACAACAACTACAACAACAACAATAACAACAAGTACAATATAAACAGCAACAATAACAACAATAACAACAACAGCAAAATTAAAACAATAGCAACAACAACTACAACAACAACGATAAAAAATAACACCAATAACAATAACAACAACAACAGTAACAACAACAGCATTAACAGCAACAGCAACAACAACAACAATTACAACAGCAACAACAACAATTACAACAACAACAACAACAATTACAACAACAACAACAATTACAACAGCAACAACAACAATTACAACAACAGCAACAACAACAACAACAACAGTAGAGTGACCGCGCTCTTCGTTCGGCCAATGTTCAGACTGGGTCAAAATGTTTTCGTGTTGGTCAATGTGTTGTGAACGAGACAAAAGTCAAGAGCTTGTGTGACTTCGTGTTTTTTGTGATTCTGTTTTTACGGTATTTTCCACAAAAGAAGACATGAACAAGAGAGAGAGAGAGTGTGTGAGAGAGAGAGAGAGAGAGAGAGAGAGAGAGAGAGAGAGAGAGAGAGAGAGAGAGAGAGAGAGAGAAGAGAGAGAGGAGAGTGTGGAGACAGGAAATGTTGCTCTCTCTCTCTCTCTCTCTCTTCTCTCTCTCTCTCTCTCTCTCTCTCTCTCTCTCTCTCTCTCTCTCTCTCTCTCTCTCTCTCTCTCTCTCGTTTTCTTTCTTATTTCCATAAACTGATCACTTTGGACGATAATTTTCCAGACTTTTCCTATGATTTTCCTCCTTTTCCTGCATCCAAGGAACTTTCCTTCCTGGTTCGTGAGTGGAATAATTCGGCGTGAAAAGCCTGAAGGAAATATCAGAAAAGGGGAACAAGAAATATGGGCTCAGGAGAAACTGAAGTAGGTCTTATATTTGTTGAAAGGAAATACAATTGTTTGAGAAAGTGTATATTAGTATGTGTGTGCGTGTGCGTGTGCGTGTGTGTGTGTGTGTCTGTGTGTGTGTGTGTGTGTGTGCGTGTGTGTGTGCGCGTGTGTGCGTGTGTGTGTGTTATCCTTTACTCCAGTTTACTCTGATTCTCCTTTATATATTCCTTTGTATATTATTCTTTTTCTACCTCCTCCTCCTCCTCCTCCTCCTCCTCCTCCTCCTCCTCCTCTCCTCCTCCTCCTCCTCCTCCTCCTCCTCCTCCTCCTCCTCCTCCTCCTCCTTCTCCTCCTCCTTGGTGTCAGACCCAAACTTGGTTTTGCAGCGGAAGAAACTGATTGAGAGTTCATGGGAAGAAGGAAGAAGGAAAAATGAAGGACGATTATAGTTGTTTATGCTGTTGTAATTGTTGTTATTGTTGCTGTTGTTGTTGTTGTTGTTGTTGTTGTTGTTGTTGTTGTCGGAAGAAATTGATTGAGAAACTGATTGAGAGTTCATGAGAAGGAAGAACAGTATTGGGAACCCTCTGCGGCGGGCAGACGTGTGTCGGGAGACTACGGGGTCTCTGGGTGTTTTGGCGGGATATTCCGGTGTTACGGACATGGTTGGGTATGACTGCCATGTCCGTAACACCGGAATATCCCGCCAAAACACCCAGAGACCCCGTAGCCTCCCGACACAATAAGCTCCCAGCTGGGCTGGTGCAGTCATCGAGGCAGGCGGCCTGGCACAAACAAGCCACGAACAACAACGAGCCGTTGCGCCCCGCCCAGCAGCTGTCCAGAGCTGAGGAGGTCGTCCTACACCGACTTCGGCTTGGCTACTTGACCCTGGAGGAGCTGAGGGACGGGTTTGAGGAGCGGCCGTGTGAGCACTGTCCTCATATGACCCCCCATCCCCTGACCCACTACCTGCTTTCCTGCATTCAGAGAGAGTTAAAGGGCACGGTGTTTAGCTTAACTAACTTCCTCTATTTGTACAACCCGGAGCTCGCGGGGATTCTGGTACGAGATATGGCAGTGGCGCTACGGTGTCACTATGGGTGATCTTTTCCGCTTGATAATCTCTCTATTCATAACTGGTCTTCCTGCCATTTGGGGGAAGCAACCACCCCGGGAGGCGGGTCACAAACCCCGGCTAACACCCAGTATCCATCACGGCTGGATGGACAAGGGCTTGGGTTTTTAT
>JACEEZ010024841.1:7500-50000 GCA_016584305.1 Chionoecetes opilio | reverse complement strand
GATTTGATAAAAAAAATTTTTGGCCCCTTTCCAATTTTTCCCCCAAGGGGTTGTGGTGTGGAAACCCAAAGTAAAAAATTAAATAGTGGGCAAGAAAGTATGTATAATATGTTTATATATATTATTTTTATTTTTTAAAAAAAATAGGGGAAAGGGGAGAAGAAGAAGGAGGGGAAGAGGAAGAAAAAGGAAAAGAAGGAAAGGGGGGAGAGGGAAGGAAAGGGGAGAAGAGAAAAAAAAAGGGAAGGAAGAAGAAGAGGAATCTTTAAATTTTTTCACTTTTTAATTATCAAATCTATATTTTTCCTCATATTGTTCGGGAACATTAAACTTTTTTTTCAAATATTTCTCGATTATTTTTAAATTTATAATATTTATCAGAACCCCAAAAAGGGAAAAAGAAAGAGGGAAGAAGGGCAAAATTTAGAAGGGAAAAACAGAAAAAGGGAAAAAAAGGGGGGGAGGACGGGAAAAAAAAAGGCAAAAAATCTATTATTTACTAACTATTACTTAAAAAAAACAAAATCTATTTTTTTAAACATTTCCCCTTTTTTTTCTATTCAGGGCGGAGTTACTTCTTCCCCTGGTTTAAACATTTTCACGGGTTTCCTTTTTTCCCCCCATTTTTAAAAAAGGGCCCCTTAACTTATTTGAACGCCAGGCTGAATGTTTTTTTTGGAAAATCCTTTCTCAATTTTTCCGCCAAATACCCCAACAAAATAGCAATTCCCGTGGGGGAAGGGGGGTGAGGGGCCCCAGCCCCCTTACTCCGTTTTCTTCAAAAGAACAATCCCCATAATACATTTACCCTGTATTTTTTTTTTCTTTTAAATACTTTTGCTTTAAGGGGGAGTAACCCCCCAGAAGGATACAATTTTTCCAGGGGGGTTGGTGTGGGGGGTTTTGGTGGTGTAAGGTATTCCCCCCACCACCCTTTCATTAATTTTTGGGGCGTAAAAGGGAGAAGGGGCCCCCCCTAAGGTCGGTTTTAATTTTCGGGTTTGGAAAAAAATCAATATAAGAGAAAAAAAACAATTAAATGTAAACCCTTTATTTTTTTGGGAATATGGTTTTAATTGGGGGGTTTTTTTAAATTTCCAAATTAAACTTTTTCCCCTAACACCTTTAAACCTTCACCTGGGTTTTTTAAATTTCAGGGGAAAAAAATCAATTTTGAAGAGTTAAATTTTCCCCTTTTTTTTTGTCCCCTTTTCCCCCTCTCCTTTTTTTGTTTTTTTTTTTCTCTTCCTTCCACCCTTTCCTCCCTTTTTCCCCTCTCCCTCTTCTTTTCTCCTTTTTTTCTCTTCCTCCGTTTTCTCCCCCTTTCTTCTTCTTCCCTCTCCTCTCTCTTTTCCCCTTTCTCTCCTCTCCTCTCTCTCTCTCTCTCTCTCTCTCCCTCCTTTCTCTCTCCCCTCTCTCTCTCTCCTCCTCTCTCTCCCTCTCTCCTTTTCTCTCTCTCTCCTCTCCTCTCTCTCTTCCCTTCTCCCCTTTCCTCTCTCCTTTCTCTCTCTCTCTCCTTCTCGTCTCTCTCTCTCTCTTTTTTCCCCCCCATCTCTCTCCTCTCTCTCCTCTCTCCCTCTCTCTCTTCTCTCTCTCCCCTTCTTTCTCCCCTTTTCCCCTCTCCTCCCCCCCCCTCTCTCCCCCCTTCTCCCCCCCTCTCTCCTCTTCTCCTCCCTCTCTTTCCCTTTCCCTCTCTCCTTTTCTCCCTCTCTCTTTCCTCTCTCTCTCTCTCTCCTCTCTCTCTCTCTCTCTTCTCTTCTCCCCTCTCTTCTCTCTCCTCTCTCTCCCCTCCTCTCTCCTCTCTTCTCTCCTCTCTCCTCTCCTCTCTCTCTCTCTCTCCCCTCTCTCCTCTTCTCCTCTCTCTCCTCTCTCTCTCTCTCCCCCATCTCTCATCCCTCCTCTCTCTCTCTCTCTCTCTCTCTCTCTCTCCTCTCTCTCTCTCAGGGACAGCCCTTCCTTTCCTCGCTGTGTGCGACTTCCTCCTGACGGAAGTAATTTGGATTTTCGTATTATAAGTCACCCACCTTTGGTGGGGCTAATCCTTTCCTTGCCAAAACAACTGCGTGCCCTGCGAGACCAATGCCTAAAAATTTGATTCCAGCATCTCTGTATGTATGAGGGTTTTGGGCCTGTGTGTCCAAATTAAATTATACATGTTTTGGCAATTTTCATGTACTGGGCCTGTCCTCTTGAGCGTAATAAATTGAAAAAAAAAAATCTCTCTCTCTCTCCCCCTTCCTCTCTCTTCTCTCTCTCTCTCCCCTTCTCTTCTCTCTCTCTCTCTTCTCTCTCTCTCTCTCTCTCTCTCTCTCCTCTCTCTCTCTCCTTTTCTCTCTTCTTTTCTCTCTCTCTCCCCCTCTTTTCTCTCTCTCTCCCCTCTCCCTTTTTCTTTTCTCTCTCTCCCCTTTTCTCTCTCTCTCGTCTCTCTCCTCTCTCTCTCTCTCTCTCTCTCCTCTCTCTCTCTCTCCTCCTGCTGGTTAAAAAGCCGTGGGTGGGTCGCACCTGTCAACAAGGACACACACCTGGGGGTGGCGTCGCCCCTGTCAACAAGACGACACACGCTGAGGGTCGCCCGTACCTTAAAACGGGACCAACGTGAGGGGGCCCCAAAAGCACCCCCCCCAAAGACCACCCAAACAACACCCAACAAAAGGGGGCACACACACACAAAAAACCACACACCCAACAACCCCACACACACACAACCACACACCACCCACAACACACACACACACACACACACCCCCACAAACACACACACACACCACACACACACCACAACACACACACCACACACACACAAACACACACCACCACACACAAACAACACACACACAACACCACACCCCCAACACACACACACACACCAACCCCACACACACAACACACACATACCACACACAGTACAACAACCCCACACTACACCCACACAGAAAACACACACACAGTAACACAACGTACCACACACATACACCCCAAAACAAAACCACCAACACATAACACACACAGTACACACACAGACAACACACATCACACACACGCCCACACACAACACACACACAGTACACCACGACACAAACCACACCACACACCAAAACCCCCACAGTAAACACACCAGAAAACCAGTAAAAAACACATAACACACAACACACACAAGAAAACACACACAACACAACAATACACCCCAACAGCCACACACAAAAATACACCAAAACAGTCCCCAAAAAAAACCCCAAAAGAACCCACACACAACACACAACCCTACACCACAAAAGTAAACACACCACATACCACACACATACACACACCAGTAAACACCCACATACACAAAAGCACACACACCCACACACACAACACCCAAAAAGCCAAACAACAAACCGTTGTCGTATCTTTGTCCCCCATTGCCTTCCTTTGGATTTATGATTCTGTTCTTAACCCCCAAAATCGCATCGTCATCATCGTCATCCTTTTTTCGCACCATCTCAGCATCAGCCGGAGGGAAAACTTTACGGAACTCCAAAAATTACTAAATTTGCGACAGACAATAATTTTTAAGTTTTAATTTCCCTTCCCCGTTTCCCCGGGTGGGTTTTTTTACTTTTTCAAGGATAAATTACAAAAACCCTGACCACCGCGGGCGTGTGGGGGGGAGACAGAGGCCGCGGGTTCTGGCAAACAGGCTGGCCCGGTAAAGTGTCTGTCTAAAAATATGACACTTTGATCACTAAACATGAGTATAGGGGTAACCGGACGTTTTTTTGGGCCCGATTACGTTAAGTTAGGTTAGGTTTGGGTGTTGCCGGGGATGTAGTTCGTTTTCGGTAGGGACGAAATTCGGTACGGTTACGGAATTTTTAAAGGGGTAAAGTACGGTTGTATTTCGGTTGATATATTTTCTTCAATTGGTACGGTAGAAGTTCGATTTTTTACATCCGTCTTATATCGAACCTTTTCGTCCCACTATGGAGGGACTACCCTCCACATATACTGTCTCTCTATCTTCATGTATATCTATCTGTAAATACACTTGCTTCACCCCACTCAGAGACCGGAGTCAGGGACTCAGGAGCGGAGTTTGACATGTGGCCACCGAGAGAAAGGGCCTGTGAATCGCCCCTGCGTCCACACCCTAGATCACCCCTCCGCTCCCCGTCAAATTTACCTCCTAATATAAGTGTATCATATAAAAAATAAATGTTTTCTTCAAAAAGTTTTTTCTATAATATTACAAATAAAAAACCGTAAAACACACAAAAAAATGCCATTTTGAACTTTTTAAGAATATGCATTAAATTAACTGTTCACCTTTAATATTTTTCGTGTAAACTTTTACATTGAAATACACTAGAAGCGGAAATTTAAATTTGCTTTCCATTGAAAATTTCGTTTATGATAAATGAATTACCCATGCATAAATTAGCGTTTAAATAAAAAAAAAAATCATGAAATCGGGTAATTTCCCACCTATATATGTTTATCAGTAAAAAATATATACTTTATCTTCGAAAAAGTTTTTTTCTATAATATTATCAAATAAAAAAAGTAAAACCACTAAGAAATGCCCTTATGGAAATTTCAAGAAATATGCTTAACTTAAAATCTTCGCCTTTTAAAATTTTCGAATAAAATTTTAAAAGGAGAATATCAATACAAGCGGAAATTTTATTTTTTTTCCATTGATATTTTTGTTTTTCTGATAAAGGAAAAGAAACCCTGCTAAATTAGCGTTAACTAAAAAAACCTCATCATTGGGAAAAAATTCCCCCCTCTCTAGGGTTTTTTATTTAGTTTTAAAGCTAATTTTGCACTGCTAATTCTTTTTTAAAAAGGAATTACCAAAAGAACTTTTTTAAATTCCACTTCTATTGTATTTCCTGTAAAAAGTTTTTTTTGCAAATTTAAATGGCAAGAGTTTTTGTTTATGCATATTTCTTAAAGTTCCCCTATTTGGGATTTTTTTTTAGTGTGTTTTCGGTTTTTTTTTATTTAATAATTTATAAAAAAACATTCCGAAGATAACAGTATATATTTATACTATAAACATATATTAGGTAGAATTACCCATTTCATGATTTTTTTTTTTATTTAACGCTAATTTTTGCATGCTGCTAAATTTATTTATCACTAAACGAAAAAATATCAATGGAAAAACTAATTAAAAGCCGTTCTATTTATGTTCTCCATGTAAAAATTTTCACGCAAAATATTTTAAAAAGGGGAAAAGTTTAAGTTAATGCATTTTTTGAAAGTCTCATAATGACTTTCTTTTTGTTGTTTTTCGGTTTTTTATTTGTAATTTATAGAACAAAAAATTTCCCAAAATAACAGTATATCTTTTATACTGATAAACATTTAATTAGGGAGGTAAAATTGTAGGGGACGGGGCGGTGAATCAATGGTGTGACGTCACGGGGGATCCTCAGGCCTCTTCTCGGTGGGCCCCGGTTGACCCCCCCCCCCATTAAAACCATCGTGTGACCTTATTTCCACCATTTACCAGGGAGGAATTTTCCATCCAGCGCCTGGGTCCTGACCTGGTCCTGGGACTCCTGGGGATAATGATTAATAGTTCAACAGGCCATGTGTCTAGTTCCTATCTACCTTAACATATATATATATATATATATATATATATATATATATATATATATATATATATATATATATATATATATATATATATATATATATAATCACCTCACTTCAATCTCGTTCATAGTCACTGGTGATGGAAGAGTGAGTGAGTGAGAGCTTGAGTAGTTGAAAGCGTGGGTGGGTGGGTGAGTGAAGGCGTGGGTGGATTCGTGAATAAGTGATTGAGTGAGGACTGAGGGGTGTGGATGGGTTAAGGAGTGAGTGAGGGAGTGAGTGGGTTGGAGGGGTGTTGAAGAAATGAGTGAGGGCTTGGATGGGTTAGTGAGTAAGAGAGTGAGGGCGTGGGTGGATGGGTGGGTATACATATAGGTAAATGATTGAGTGAGGGCGTGGCGTAGGTGGATGGGCGGATAAGGGAATGAGAGTGAGCGAGATTTTACCCCATTAATTAACACCACCGTGTGACTGCATTAGTTAGGTAGAATTTCTGCCCAGCTGCCTGGGTGTGGACGTGGCATGGGGATTATCCCTCAGCCAACGAGAGCTGGACTTAGACCGTGCGTGTTTGACCGACTTACGCTGTTTTTTTGCGACTTTTGGCGTTTGGTGCTAGGACCTTAGACCTTGACGAGTATCCAGCCCTGAAACCACCTACATTGGGTAAATATTATCGTGGAAAATCCAGTGGACAAGGAATCAGGTTTTTAGGCGAAAATCGAGGCGATTTGGTATGAGAAGTGAGCTGTCCGGCGTCTGGCGGACTTAGTGTAGGTCTAAAGGAATATTTGAGGCCCCACTCCCGATAGAGTTTTTTGCGCTCTATAACTTTGTCGCCAGTGAAATTTTTCGAATCTTGAGCTTAAGTGGCATTTCTGTGAGTTAGAAGTGAATTATAGTGGTTTTCAGGTGAGCTTCGTGGCATCTGGCGGACTTAGTGTAGGTCTGAATGAAATTCTGAGGACACACTTCCGATAGAGCTTGTGGCCCTCTACAACTTTGTCATCAGTGAAATTTTTTTAATCTCGACCGTAAGTGGCTTTTCTGTACGAAAATCCCCTCTGAGCCTGCCCCGCCCCGCCCCGCATAACTTTACTGACCCTGGTTTAAGATCTGCGACGTGCTGCGCACGTCGCAGATCTTAAACAAGGCAGGTTATAGCTTTTCTGACCCTGGTTTAAGATCTGCGACGTGCTGCGCACGTCGCAGATCTTAAACAAGGTAAGTTATAGCTTTTCTGTCCCTGGTTTAAGATCTGCGACGTGCTTCTGCGACGTGCTTCGCACGTCACAGATCTTAAACAAGGTTGGTTATAGCTTTTCTGACCCTGGTTTAAGATCTGCGACGTGCGCAGCACGTCGCAGATCTTAAACAAGGTAGGTTGTAGCTTTTCTGACCCAGGTTTAAGATCTGCGACGTGCTGCGCACGTCGCAGATCTTAAACAAGGCACGTTATAGCTTTTCTGACCCTGGTTTAAGATCTGCGACGTGCGCAGCACGTCGCAGATCTTAAACAAGGTAGGTTATAGCTTTTCTGACCCTGGTTTAAGATCTGCGACGTGCGCAGCACGTCGCAGATCTTAAACAAGGTAGGTTATACCTGTTCTGACCCAAGTTTAAGATCTGCGACGTGCTGCGCACGTCGCAGATCTTAAACAAGGTAGGTTGTAGCTTTTCTGACCCAGGTTTAAGATCTGCGACGTGCTGCGCACGTCGCAGATCTTAAACAAGGCACTTTATAGCTTTTCTGACCCTGGTTTAAGATCTGCGACGTGCGCAGCACGTCGCAGATCTTAAACTTATAGCTTTTCTTATAGCTCTTATAGCTTTTTTTAACTTATAGCTTTTTCTAATCTTCTTTCTTATAGCTTTTTCTTATAGCTCTTATAGCTTTTTTTAACTTATAGCTTTTAAACTTATAGCTTTTCTGACCCTGGTTTAAGATCTGCGACGTGCTGCGCACGTCGCAGATCTTAAACAAGGCACTTTATAGCTTTTCTGACCCTGGTTTAAGATCTGCGACGTGCTGCGCCTTGTTTAAGATCTGCGACGTGCTGCGCACGTCGCAGATCTTAAACAAGGTAGGTTATACCTGTTCTGACCCAAGTTTAAGATCTGCGACGTGCTGCGCACGTCGCAGATCTTAAACAAGGTAGGTTGTAGCTTTTCTGACCCAGGTTTAAGATCTGCGACGTGCTGCGCACGCTGCGCACGTCGCAGATCTTAAACAAGGCACGTTATAGCTTTTCTGACCCTGGTTTAAGATCTGCGACGTGCTTCGCACGTCGCAGATCTTAAACAAAGTAGGTTATAGCTTTTCTGACCCTGGTTTAAGATCTGCGACGTACGCAGCACGTCGCAGATCTTAAACAAGGCACGTTATAGCTTTTCTGACCCTGGTTTAAGATCTGCGACGTGCGCAGCACGTCGCAGATCTTAAACAAGGTAGGTTATAGCTTTTCTGACCCTGGTTTAAGATAGATCTTAAACAAGGTAGGTTATACCTGTTCTGACCCAGGTTTAAGATTTGCGACGTGCTGCGCACGTCGCAGATCTTAAACAAGGTAGGTTGTAGCTTTTCTGACCCAGGTTTAAGATCTGCGACGTGCTGCGCACGCTGCGCACGTCGCAGATCTTAAACAAGGCACGTTATAGCTTTTCTGACCCTGGTTTAAGATCTGCGACGTACGCAGCACGTCGCAGATCTTAAACAAGGTAGGTTGTAGCTTTTCTGACCCAGGTTTAAGATCTGCGACGTGCTGCGCACGCTGCGCACGTCAAAGATCTTAAACAAGGCACGTTATAGCTTTTCTGACCCTGGTTTAAGATCTGCGACGTACGCAGCACGTCGCAGATCTTAAACAAGGTAGGTTGTAGCTTTTCTGACCCAGGTTTAAGATCTGCGACGTGCGCAGCACGTCGCAGATCTTAAACAAGCTTAGAATGCACCTGCACGTCGCAGATCTTAAACAAGCTAGGTCATACCTGTTCTGACCCAGGTTTAAGATCTGGGACGTGCTGTGCACGTCCCAGATCTTAAAGAAGCTAGAAACGATTTTGTATGAGAAGTAACCTTTACGGCGTCTGGCGGACTTAATGTAGGTGTTACGGCAATGTCGAGGGTACATTTCCGATAGATTTTGCTGCACTCTACAAATTGGTCCTCAGTGAAATTTATCGAATCTCGAACTTAAGTGGCTTCTCTGTGAGTTTAAAGTGAATTATAGTGGTTTTCTGGGGAGCTTCGTGGTGTCTGGCGGAGTTAGTGTAGGTGTGAATGAAATGTTGAAACTACACTTCCGATAGAACTTGTGCCCCTCTACAACTTTGTCTTCAGTGAAATTTTTTGAATCGCGACCGTAAGTGGCTTTTCTGTACGATAAACCCCTCTGAGCCTGCCCCGCCCCGCCCCGCATAAATCCACGCTATATATATATAATAGATAATAGATAATAGAGGAACGTGAGCTGGACTTAGACCGTGTTTTGCGTTCTGCAGCGTTTATTGGAAATGTTACGGCCTACAGTTGGAATACATGTTTTGTTCTACGTCAAATGTGATGTTCTAAAAAGCCGTCCGATTTGTTTTGTGAATTTTAGTTCTCGAGTTGCCAGGTATGGATTTTATGGTTTTTTCGATGTGACGCGTGTATTGGACATTTAAGGGCCAACGTTTGGAATACATGTTTTGTTGAACGGCCATTTCCGGTCTAGCGGAAACCATCAACAATGGTCTGTGACTCTTGGTTCGCGAGTTGCCACGTATGAATTTTACGGTGTTTTCGTTGTGACGCGTTTATGCGGCTTTTGTCGGCCCAATGACCGGTAACATATTTTAAGCAACGTAGAGTGTACTATCTTTTGCCTCTCGCGTACAAACTCTCTACGACTTACGGTTTGGGAGTTACAGTATGAATATTAGCTTCCCGATCAACAAATATTAATTATTAATTAGAATTTAAAATATTATAAGCACATTCATAGCACATTTCCGCTAGAGTATTCTGCGCTCTACAACTTTGTTCTCAGTCAAAATTTCCGAATCTCGAACTTCAGTGGCTTTACTGTGAGTTTAAAGTGAATTATACTGGTTTTCTGGTGAGCTTCGTGGTGTCTGGCGGACTTAGTGTAGGTCTGAATGAAATGTTGAGACCATACTTCCGATAGAACTTGTGGCCCTCTACAACTTTGTCATCAGTGACATTTCTTGAATCTCGACCGTAAGTGGCTTTACTGTACGATAAACCCCTCTGAGCCTGCCCCGCCCCGCCCCGCATAAATCCCCGCTATATATATATAACTAGCCGCAAAGCCGCCCTCCGGGCGGACTTTTTGGCTAGCTCCTGCAGAGGGCTATTGGTGGGCCTTCGGCCCACCACCCGTGTTTGGTGGACCTTCGGCCCACCAAACATGGACTCTCCAGATAGCCCCTTCTAACTTTCCTGAAATCATGGATGTAGAAATGTATGTATTCCCCCCACCCATTCACTCACCCATTACCCATCACCCCCCACCCATTCACTCACCCATTACCCCCCACCCATTCACTCACCTATTACCCATCACCACACACCCATTCACTCACCCATTACCCATCACCCCCCACCCATTCACTCACCCATTACCATCACCCCCCCACCCATTCACTCACCCATTACCCATCACCACACACCCATACCCATCACCCCCCACCCATCACTCACCCATTACCCATCACCACACACCCATTCACTCACCCATTACCCATCACCCCCCACCATTCACTCACCCATTACCCATCACCCCCCACCCATTCACTCACCCATTACCCATCACCCCCCACCCATTCACTCACCCATTACCCATCACCCCCCACCCATTCACTCACCCATTACCCATCACCACACACCATTCACTCACCCATTACCCATCACCCCCCACCCATTCACTCACCCATTACCCATCACCACACACCCATTACCCATCACCCCCCACCCATTCACTCACCCCCCACCCATTCACTCACCCATTACCCATCACCACACACCCATTCACTCACCCATTACCCATCACCCCCCACCCATTCACTCACCCATTACCCATCACCACACACCCATTCACTCACCCATTACCCATCACCCCCCACCCATTCACTCACCCATTACCCATCACCACACACCCATTCACTCACCCATTACCCATCACCCCCCACCTATTCCCTCACCCATCACCCCCCACCTATTCCCTCACCCATCACCCATCACCCCCCACCCATTCACTCACCCCACACCCATTACCCATCACCCCACCCATTCACTCACCCATTACCCATCACCCTACATCAAGGCTTCCTCAATTCTCGCAACCCACTTTTGTTTTCACAATTCTCGCTAATAGGCTGCTCAAAAAAAAAAAAAAAAAAAAAGTGATCGGATCTTTCTCATAAGTGGGCTTATGACCTTCCCTGGTTAACCTGATTCCAAAAATGTGCCATATGAGGTGTTTGCGCCAAGGGGGGCGGAACCTATACCACACACACACACACACAGACAGACACACTTTCGCTTATATTATTACTAGCCGCAAAGCCGCCCTCCGGGCGGACTTTTTGGCTAGCTCCTGCGGAGGGCTATTGGTGGGCCTTCGGCCCACCACCTGTGTTTGGTGGGCTTCGGCCCACCAAACATGGACTCTCCAGATAGCCCCTTTTAACTTTCCTGAAATCATGGATGTAGAAAGTATGTATTCCCCCACCCATTCACTCACCCATTACCCATCACCCCCCCACCCATTCACTCACCCATTACCCATCACCCCCACCCATTCACTCACCCATTACCCATCACCCCCACCCATTCACTCACCCATTACCCATCACCCCCCACCCATTCACTCACCCATTACCCATCACACACACCCATTCACTCACCCATTACCCATCACCCCCCCCCATTCACTCACCCATTACCCATCACCCCCTACCATTCATCACCCATTACCCATCACCACACACCCATCACTCACCCATTACCCATCACCCCCCATCTATTCCCTCACCCATCACCCATCACCCCCAACCCATCACCCCCCACCCATTCACTCACCCATCACCCCACACCCATTACCCATCACCCCACCCATTCACTCACCCATTACTCATCACCCTACATCAAGGCTTCCTCAATTCTCGCAACCCACTTTTGTTTTCACAATTCTCGCTAATAGGCTGCTAAAAAAAAGAAAAAAAAAAGTGATCGGATCATCTCATAAGTGGGCTTATGACCTTCCCCTGGTCAACCTGATTCCAAAAATGTGCCATATGAGGTGTTTGCGCCACGGGGGGCGGAACCTATACCACACACACACACACACAGACAGACAGACAGACAGACAGACAGACACACTTTCGCTTATATTATTATAGATATAAAGAATAAAGATAGATAGATAGATAGAAGATAGATAGAAGATAGAGGAACGTGAGCTGGACTTAGACCGTGTTTTGCGTTCTGCAGCGTTTATTTGAAATGTTACGGCCTACAGTTGGAATACATGTTTTGTTCTACGTCAAATGTGATGTTCTAAAAAGCCATTCAATTTGCTCGGTGATTTCTAGTTATCGAGTTGCCATGTATGGATTTTACTGTTTTTTGGTTGTAACGCGTTCATTGGACATTTAACGGCCAAAATTTGTATGACATGTTTTGTTCTGCGGCTATTGCCGGTCTAGCGGAAACCATCACCAATGGTCTGTGACTTTTGGTTCGCGAGTTGCCATGTATGGATTTAACGTTATTTTCCTTGTGACGAGTTTATACGACTTTTATCGGCTCAATGACCGTTAACATGTTTGAAGCAACGTAGGGTTTACTATCTTTTACCCGTCAAATACAAACGCTCTACGACTTACGCTTTGGGAGTTACGGTATGAATATTACCGTACGGTTTTTACCGATCAACAAATATTCATTATTGGGAAAATTTTATTGAGTAACAACTTTATATACTGTCATTATACACAATTAATACTGAAATCGTTTTTACGTATATATGTTAATAATTTTTTTTATTTTAATTTCCCCCATATAAATGCATACAATCATTATTCCATCTCCACTATTATTCATCACTGGGAAAATTACATTGAATAACAAATATTTACTGCGTCGTTATACACAATTATTACTGAGATCATTTTTACGTATATATGTAAATAAAAAAAATCCTTTTTTCGGGCTGTCAAATTCCTCAAAATTTTGGCCTCATTTGCTTTTTGCCCGTTTTCGACTAAACTATTGATCTAAACAGAATAAAGACATAAATACTTTTTGTCCGGTTCAACGAAATCTACGCAATGACACTATCCGTTTAGTCCTAACATGTCACTTACTCGAGTTATCTCGTGTTTTTTAGTTTTTATAAAACATTCATATGTGCCTTTTGTTTTCCATGAATTTCACTTCCGCGTATACCACCGGATTGGCCTTCAAGAGCGGCATCTGTTATGGTCCATACCATTTTGTCCTTACGTGTATGGTTACTGTGATATTAATGAAAATGTGATTTCCTCAAAAAAATCCTGGACCATACATAGCCTGCATATATTGGGCGAAAATAAATGTCTCCCTATTTGGATGAAACTCGGTTTATAGGGGCTTCTACTGATTACGATCACGAATCTGGCCTTTGTTTGCCGATATTCGATTCTTAAAGCTATTTCTTCCATCAGTTTGCTTATTTACGCCCTATAAATGCATACAAACATTCCTCCATCTCCACTAATATTCATCACTGGGAAAATTACATTGAATAACAAGTATTTACTGCGTCATTATACACAATTATTACTGAGATCATATTTACGTATATATGTAAATAACAAATAAACAAATTATAGCTGCAAAATTCCGCAAAATTTGGGCATCATTTGGTTATTGGCCTTTTCCGACTAAACTATTGATCTAAACAGAAAAATGACTTAAATACTTTTTGTCTGGTTTGAAGAGATCTATGTAATGGCAAAGTCCGTTTAGTCCTAACATGTCACATTCTCGAGATATATAGTTTTTTAAAGTTTTGAATAACCATTGATTTGTGCCTTCATTTATGAATGAATTTCACTTCCGCGTATACCACCTTATCGGCCTTCAAAAGCTGCATCTTTTATGTTCTATACTATTTTGTCCCAACGTGTATGGTTACTGTGATATTAATGAAAATGTGAATTTCCAAAAAAATTCCTGGACCATCATAGCCTGCAGATTATGGGCGAAAATAAATATCTCCCTATTTGGATGAAAATTTCAGTTTATGGGGGTTTTTACTAATGGGATCACAAATTGGTCTTTTTTGGGCCGAAAATTCCCATTTTTTTTAAAAAGCTTTTTCCTTCCATCAGTTTGCTTTTTTTACGCCATAAAAAAGGAATAAAAACATTACCTATCTCCACAAAATTTTCCCATCACGGGGAAATATTACGTGAAAAACAAGTTTTATTGCGTAATTATACACAATTATTCGGGAGATAAATTATATGTTTTGAAAATAAAAATAATAAAAATTTCGGGCTTCCCAAATTCCTCAAATTTTTTTTTTCCTCTTTTGGGTTTTTTGGGCCCTTTTTTCCACTAAACTTTTGATCAAAAACTAAAAAAATACATAAATTCTTTTTTTTTTCCGGGTTTCGAAAAAGATCTATGAAATGTCTTAGCCCTTTAGTCCTAACAGTCACTTCTCGAGATAAAAATCGTTATTTTTTTGTTTTAATAACATTGATTTTTGTTTCTTTTAGCATGAATTTCCCTTCCGCTTAACCACTTTTTTTGGGCCCTTTAAAGACGCATTTTTTATTTTTCTATCCCAAATTTTTTCCTTTACGGGGTAGGGTTACTGGATTTTTAAAAGAAAATGGACCTCCCAAAAAATATCCGGGCCCCCAAGCCTACTTTTGGGGGCAAAAAAAAATTATTTCCCTTTTTTGGTTTAAACTGGGTTTTAAAAGGGGGCTTCTACTAATGGCGATCACAAATTTTCCCTTTTTGTTTCCCCAATATTTTTTTTTTAAAAAGCTTTTTCTTCCTTCCATTTGCTTATTTCCCGCCAATAAAGGCATACAAACTTTACTCTATCTCCACAATATTCATCACGGGGAAAATTACTTTGGAATAAAAAGTATTTACCCCGTCATTATACACAATTTTAAAACATCTTTCCCTTTTTACTTAAATGTAAATAAAATTTTTAAAACCGCGGGTGCAAAATTTCCAAAAAAATTTTGCCGTCATTTTTTTTTTTTGGAATTTTCCAACTACACTATTGATCTAAACGGGATATAGGCATTTTAATATTTTCTGTCCGGTTCGATGGATCACGCAGTGGAATAACCCTTTTAGCCCTAACTGTCACGTTTTTGAGATATTTTCTTTTTCCCTTTTAAAAAATTTTCCCCAAATTTTACTGATACGGTCCCAACCACTGGTTGGCTCAGGTCAAGGAGATAAGTAAGGGGGCGTGGGATTGGGGAAAGAAAAGTTTTGATGCCATCCCATCATGCTTTTACGATGAAATACTAAAATAAATGCCCCCTAATTTGGTTATTTTATATTATATATTATTATTAAAATATATCAGAATTTCAGGGTGACAGAGACCTCGGTATACTTGGGGTTGTTTATGCAACTTTCCCCGGGAAATTTGGCATCTTTCGGGGCCTAAAAATATTTAAAAAATTTAATATATTGAAAATGCAAAAAAGCGAACATCTAAAAAATTAATTCTAAAAACAAAAAAAATATTCCTATTTTTTTCAAAAATTACTAACTAAAAAATAAAAATAATTTGTACTTAACGGACCTTGGTTTTGGTTTTATCTGTCTGAGTTGGTAGGGGATGAATGAACACTGGTTTTGGGGGTGACATTTCAGTTTGTGGGGGGCGATCGAACCGGGGAGTGGGGGAAACCCGAAACAGGGGTAGTCATTTGAGTATTGTGGGTTTTTGTGAAATGCCAAGTCCCCTTGGCGAAACTTTTGCATAAAAAACCCCCAATTTAAAACCGAGTGTCTCTTTCACCCTGAAACTTCATGATAAATTTCTAAAAAGAAAATCTACTTTTAATTTTATATATAATATATATTTATATATATATATATATATATATAATATAAAATATATATAAAAAATATTATGTTTGGGAAAATCACGGGTAAAAAGGGGAAAACTATGAAATGTATGTAGTTTAGAGAAAAATGGGTAGAAGTTACTTTTTTGTTTTGGGCCTGTACTACGTATCTGTAAAAGTATGTGTATTTTAAAACAGTAATCAAAAGGGAAAATGATTAGAAATTTTGTCAATGATTGATTTTTTTTATAAAAGGTTAAAGGTTTTTGGGTACGAAAAATTGTTCAAAATTTCCCGGTAGGGGAAATTTAAATTGTACAAAGTACGGACGATACAAATTTTAAAGGTACGGAACGGAATTAGGTACTGTATTTATCTGAGGTAAAAAATTGCAAAAAAATTTCCCGTACTGAAACCGTACTACATGGGGGGGCCCGCTGTGGTTGGGTTTGGGGTTAGGTCGGGTTTTCGGGTTCAGGCTAGGCTTTTAGAGACGTAAAATTTAAATGAGACGGTTATTTTTTCCCCGTGACAAAAAAACGTCCGGGGCCCCAAAAGTACCTACATGAGGGGCGGGGAAGAGCCAAATCGGGCTGTAGGGAGAAAGCGCGCCGGGGGGGACACATCGAGGAACGAGCACCCCGGGCCCCACGTCACCTCGGCTTGTTGCCCTTGGGCTTGTTAGCGTAAAAAATATTCTCTAAAAAATTAATTTTTTTCAAATTAATTTTTTTAAAGGTATAGTTTAAGGCGCGTACCTGCCCTTTTAGAGGACAAACGAAGGGGAAACAATCAATAAAGCCGGGGCTAGGGTGGCCGATTTCCCTAGCGGGACTGACCCCCCGACCCCCGGGGCCCCCCCAAAACCCCCCCGAGGCCCGGGGGGCCGAGCCCCCCGACCGTCCCCCAGTTCTCCCTTTTCCGTGGTTTGAGTGGGGGACGCTCTGCTGAGGGGCGGTTTGTGTGTTTTTGGCTTCGGGTCCCCTCGTTTCCACGCACTGTGACGCAATTTTCCCTCTTCCCAGGGAAAAGGGCCACATAGCCCTTTCAAAAAGGAAAGGGGAGTTTTTTAAGTGAAACCGGGACCCCGGGTTACTAAACTATTCTTAACTAAAAAACCCTTTTAAGGTTATTTTTTTTTCCCTTATCACTCGCTCGTTCAAAAGGGAAAATTTTTCCTGGTGAAAAAAATGGGTAACAAGTTTTTGTGTCAATGTGCCACGTTTTTGATCACGTCTTTTGAGGCGACCGGCGACCTTTTTCCTCGTTTCCCCCACCTGTCACCTTTGGGGTCGTGTCGTGTTTTTGAAAGAGAGAAAAGGGGTGAAAAGTTTAAAACCCCCTGATACCCTTATCGCAATTTTTTCGAGATGGATGATGGTGGTGATCAAGGGCCTGGATGCCCCCTCGTGTTCACCATCACCATCACCACCCCCCCGCCGCCCCCCAGGAGTCTTCGAGGAGGAGGGCGAAGGGGGCACAAAAGGAGAAAAGATACCCAAAGGGCGAAAAACAAGAAAAAGTGAGTAACTCTAAACCCTTGACTTTTAGTACACTCTTTAGTCAAATTAAAAATTTGGTTTTGTTTTTAGTTAGTTAGGTTTGGTTTGTTTTTCTATGAGTTACCGTAGATTTAATTGGGCTTTTGTACACTCTTTAAATCAGTTAAATTTTTTTTAGGTTTGTTTTGTTAGGTAGGTATTTTTAGTTTGTCATTTAGTGAGTTTTTAAAAAGAGGGGTGTTAGTTTTAAAAACATTAGGTACCCAAAATCAAATTTACTTTTTTAAAACACCATTAGTCAGTTTAGTTATTACGTAGTTATTGGGGGTTAGGTTTGGTAGGTTTTGTAAGGGTTTGGTTAGGTCTAAGGTTTGTTTGTTAAGTAATCAATATTCCCGTTAATCTTGGAGCTAACCCTTTTTGGGTTTCCTATTTAAGCCACAGGGCTTTGCGTTTTTTGTTTTCCTATTCACGCCCCAGTCTTTGCGTTCTTGTTACCTATTCACCGCCACGTTCGCGTTCTTGTTTAACCCCATTCACGCCTTTCCCTCCCCGCGTTTTAGTTACCTATTTACCCCCCGTCTCGCGTTCGGGGTTTCCTATTCACGCCTTTCCCTCTCGCTTCAGTTAAACCCATTTTACGCCACAGTCTCGCGTTCTGTTACCATTTACCCCCCGTCTCGGTTCTAGGGGGCCTATTCACACCCCCCGTCTCGCGTTCTTTTTACCTATTTATGGCCAGTCTCGCGTTCCTTTTTTGCCTATTCCCCGCCACCGTCTCCGTTCTAGTTAAACCCATTACGCCCCTCCCCCGCGTTCTTTTTACCTATTTACGCCACCGTCCGGTTCTAATTACGGTTACAGGGAGCTTCGTACCCAAAATTTTTTCGTACCCAGGGTTTTTTTTTTGTTTTTCGTTTCACTGTTTTTTAGTATTTTTTGTACATAAACCCGGTGTCGTTCGAGCTCTAGTAGTCAAATTCAAAATTTTGAGCTGTGTGTACGAAACGGGCTATGGGTTTTATATAGAAAACGGAACTATTTTAGGTTTACGAGTCTACTGGGTACGAAACAACTTTTGTACGAAAAGAAATTTCCCAACCCCCTTTTTTACCCATTTTCCTTTCCCCTTTCTCGCGTTTTTGGTTTTAAATTTTAAAAAGACCGTCCCTCCCCCTCTAAACAAAACACCCTTAAAGCCTCTTCCCCCCACCTTGACCTGACACATTCCTCTCTCACTCCAAAACTTTCTTTCCCCTTGTATAACTTTTTCCCTTGTCCTTGCGAGAACACATTCCCTTTTCCCCGGGCCCTTTTTTCCTCCGTCAAATTTTACTTCTTCTATAAAAATATAAGCGAAAGGTTTTTGTCTGGCCTGTCTGTCTGTCCCGTGTGTTGTGTGGTGTGTGGTGGTATAGGTTCCCCCCCCAGTGGCGCAATCACCTATATGGGGACATTTTTGGGAAACCGGGTTGACCCGGGGGAAAGGTTTAAAAAGCCCCCTTATGAGATGATTTTGATTTAATTTTTTTTTTTTCTTTTTTTTAGCAGCCCATTACCCCCATAATTTTGAAAAAAAAATGGGTTTTCGAGAATTGGGGGAAACCTTTATTAGGGGGGGGGGAAAAAAGGTTTAAAGGGTGATTTTAATGGGTGGGGGATGGGTAATGGGTTGGGGTGATGGGTGAGTGAATGGGTGGGGGGGGGGATGGGTTTGGGGGGGATGGGTGATTGGGGGGAGGGAAAGGGAGGGGGTAATGGGTAATGGTAAAAAATAAAACGAAAATGTGTGTGTCTGTTGTCTGTCTGTTTTGTGTGTGTGTGTGTGTGTGTGTGTGTGTGTGTGTGTCTGGTATAGGTTTTCCCCCCCCCGTGGCGCAATCAACCTCAATTTGGGACATTTTTTTGGAACCGGGGGTTTAAAGGGGGAAAGGGTTTTTAAACCCAATTTTTGAGGGTGATCCGATCACTTCATTTTTTTTTTTTTTTTTCAGCCTAAATTAAACGGGTAATTGTGAAAAAAAAAAAAGGGGGTTTCGAGAATTTAGGAAACCCTTTAGTAGGGTGAGGGTAATGGTGAGGAATGGGGTGGGGGGATGGGGAATTTGGGTGGGGGTGATGGGTTTGGGGAATTTGGGGGGGGTGATGGGTTTGGGGGGGATGGGGGGAAAGGGTTTAGGGGAAAAGGTGGGGGGTGGGTTTGGGGAATGGTTTAAATAAAGCGAAATTTGGTCTGTTTTTCTGTCTGTCTGTGTGTTTTGGGGGTGTGTGTGTGTGTGTGTGTGTGTGTGTGTGTGTGTGTGTCTGGTATAGGTTCCGCCCCCCGTGGCGCAATCACCTCAAATGGCACATTTTTGGAACCGGGTTGACCAGGGGAAGGTGTTAAGCCAATTATGAGATGATCGGATCACTTTTTTTTTTTTTTAGCAGCCTATTAGCGATAATTGTGAAAAAAAAGTGGGTTGCGAGAATTGAGGAAAGTATGTAGGGTGTAGGGTGATGGGTAATGGATGGAGGATGTAGGGTGATGGGTAATGGGTGAGTGAATGGGTGGGGTGATGGGTAATGGGTGTGGGTGATGGGTGAGTGAATGGGTGGGGGGTGATGGGTTAGGGGTGATTGGTGAGGGAATAGGTGGGGGGTGATGGGTAATGGGTGAGTGAATGGGTGTGTGGTGATGGGTAATGGGTGAGTGAATGGGTGGGGGGTGATGGGTAATGGGTGAGTGAATGGGTGGGGGATGATGGGTAATGGGTGAGTGAATGGGTGGGGGAATACATACATTTCTACATCCATGATTTCAGGAAAGTTAGAAGGGGCTATCTGGAGAGTCCGTGTTTGGTGGGCCTTCGGCCCACCAACAGGGCTTCGGCCCACAGGTGGTGGGCCGAAGGCCCACCACCAATAGCCCTCCGCAGGAGCTAGCCAAAAAGTCCGCCCGGAGGGCGGCTTTGCGGCTAGTTCCCTATAAACTCGTTCTCTCTATAGCTATATTAAGCACCGACTTACTGGAACAAAGTAACGCTCCTTGTGAAACAGTATGATTATTTCTCCTTTTTTTTTCTCTCTCTCTCTCTCTCTCTCTCTCTCTCTCTCTCTCTCTCTCTCTCTCTCTCTCTCTCTCTCTCTCTCTCCTCTCCTCCTCTCTCTCTCTCTCTCTCTCTCTCTCTCTCTCTCGCTCTCTCTCTCTGGCTCTCTCTCTCTCTCTCTCTCTCTCTCTCTCTCCCTCTCTCCTCTCTCCTCTCTCCTCTCTCTCTCTCTCTCTCTCTCTCTCTCCTCGCTCTCTCGCTCTCTCGCTCTCTCTCTCTCTCCATCTTAATATGAACAGCAATATATTTCTCCATCGCAGTATTTCGCTCCTAAACCTTCACTGCCTCACGCCATCATAATATATTGCCCTGCCACATTAACTCCAACCACATATCCAACCAAAATATCAGCACATCTCAATTTGATCATTATATGATATTATATTTTTATCTAGGGTTTTTTTTTTTTTAGTGCTAAAAAAATTTACAAAAAATAAAAAAGTGATCGATCACTTATAAGTGGGCTATGACCTCCCTGGTCAACCAAGGTTCCAAAAAGTGCATATGAGGGTTTGCGACACGGGGGGCGGAACCTATACCCACACACACACACCACACCAGACAGACAGGACAGACAGACACCACTTTCGCTTATAATTATTATAGATAGCGCAAAGCCGCCCTCCGGGTCGGAACTTTTTGGCTAGCTCTGCGGACGGGTATTGGTGGGCTTTGGCCCACCACCGTGTTTTGGGGGAATTCGGCCCACCAAACATGGACTCTCCAGATAGCCCCTTCTAAACTTTCCTGAAATCATGGAGTATAGAAATGTATGTATTACCCCCACCCATTCACTCACCCATTAACCATTCACCCCCCACCCATTCACTCACCATTACCACTATCACCCCCCACCCATTCAATCACACATTACATCACCCCCCACGAGACATTCACTCACCCATTTACCCATCACCCCCCACCATTCACTCACCCATTACCCATCACCACACCACCCATCACTCACCATTAACCATCACCCCCACCCATTCACTCACCCATTACCATCACCACCCACCTCAATTCACTCACCCAGTACCCATCACCACACACCAATTCACTACCCATTACCATCACCCCCCAACTATTCCTCATTCATCACCCATCACACCAACCCACAACCCACCCACCATTCATCAACCATCACCCCACACCCATTACCCATCACCCCACCATCACTCACCCATTACCCATCCACTCTACATCAAGGCTCCTCACTTCTCGCAACCCACTTTTGATTTCACAATCTCGCTAATAGGGCTGCTTAAAAAAAGAAAAAAAAAAAAAAAAGTGATCGGATCATCTTATAAGGGGCTTATGAACCTGCCCCTGGTCAACCTGATCCAAAAAATGTGCCATATGAGGTGTTTTGAGGCCACGGGGGCGGAAAAACAACACCTTAAACACACACACCACACACAGACAAGGGACAGACAGACAGACACAACTTTCGCTTATATTATTATGATGAGGCGGTTGCCGCCACAGGGGCGGAACCTAACACATACACACACAGACAGCCAGACAGACAGACACACTTGTCGTTCTATTATATAAATAGATAGAAGAAGATAGGATAGAGGAACGTGAGCTGCGACTATAGACCCGGGTTTTGCGTTCTGCAGCGTTTATTTGAAATTATAACGGCCTACAGTCCTTGCAATACATGTTTTGTTATACGTCAAATGTGATTTCTAAAAGCCGTACAATTGCTCGGTGATTTTAGTTATCGAGTGGCCATGTATGGATTTCGGTTTTTTGGTTGTAAACGCGTTGATTGGGACATTAAGGCGCCAACGTTTGTAATACATGTTGTTGTGCGGCTATTGCCGGTCTAGCCGGGAAAACCATCCACCAATGGTCTGGACTTTTGGTTCGCGAGTGCATGTATGGATTTTAACGTTATTTTTCTTGGTGACGAGTTTATACGACTTTTGTCGGCCAACATGGACCGGTAACATGTTTGAAGCAACGTAGGGTTACTGTCCTGTACCGGTCATGTACAAACGCCTACGACTTACGCTTGGGAGTTACGGTATGAATACTTACCGTCACGGTTTGTACCGATCAACAAAATATCATTTATGGGGAATATTTTATGAGTACCAACTTTATATACTGTCATTATACACAATTAATACGAAATCGTTTTACGTATATATGCAATAATTTTTTTATTATAATTTCCCCCATATAAATGCATACAACATTATTCCATCTCCATCTATTATTCAATCATGGGAAAATTATCATTGAATAACAATCATTTACTTGCGTCATTATACACAATATTAATGAGATATTTTACGTATATAGGTAAATAAAAACAAATATTTTTTCGGCTGCCAAATTCCTCAAAATTTTGGCCTCATTTTGGTTTGGCCTCTTGGGTGTTGGCTTCTGGAACAACAAATATAATACTACAACTATTATTACTTACTTTCAAAAACAACAACAACAAACATCAAGATTACTGCTACTACTACTACTACTACTACTACAACTGCCAGTACTACTACTTTTGTTTTACCTTGGAGCCTGGTCTATACGGTTATATCTTCCTTCATCCGGTTTTTAGCTACTACTAACACTACTACTTTACTAACTACTACTACTATACTACTACTACTACTCCTCTCCTACTACTACTACTATACTACCAATGCTAATACTATGTACTTCTACACCACCACCATACTATATACTACTACCACTAATTATACTTACTAATGACAATAATAAACACTAAACTAATACCGAAACATCCACTACAATTCCCCCCACCACACCCACACACAAACACACAACACAAACACAAACATGCCCCCGCCCCCTACACAGCACACACACACACAACAAACACACAAACACACACACAAAACAGCCCAACTCCCCCTACCAGTACACACACACATATATCCTAACACCAACATCAACACAATATCCTCGTCCACCTGGCCACGCCCTACCATTACATTAAGACCTCTAAAGCCCTGTGCTCGTAGCCTGGACCCTTTAAGCACACCGTGATGATGGGGGCGCGGGAGGGGCGGGGGGGGGCGGGGCGGGGCGACAGGGCCGGGGGGGGGGCAGGTCGTGAATATAAGCCATAATTCACTTCGCCGTGAGGACATTACCTTTCAGACGCTGATATACTGCTTCTTTAAACGCTGCGCCAAAAGCGGACTCTCTACTTAGGTACTTTACTTAATTACTTTCCCTCTTCCTCTTTTTACTCCTTCCTCCTCCTCTTTCTACCCTTTTCCTCTCCTCTTTTTTACTCCTTTAAACTCTTCCTCTTCCTCTTCTACTCTTCTTTTTTCTTTCCTCTCCTCCTCTTTTCCCTCCTCTTTCTAACTACTGTTTTTCCTCTGCCTCGTTCACTCCTGTTCCTCTTCGCTTCCTTCTCTCTACTCCTCCTCAAACCTCCTCTTTGTATTGTAATTTCCTTCTTTTTTTTTCCAGTCCGGTTAAAAAAAAGAAAAAAAGGACTTACTTTACCTCACTCTTTCTCCTTTTCCTCTTATTTTTTTCTCCTATCTACTTTTTCTCACTTATTTCACACTATCACTTTTTATCACTTATCTCACACTATCTCACTTTTTCTCATTTAATTTCTACTATCTCACTTTTTATCACTTATTCACACTATCTCAATTTGTCTCACTTAATTTCTCACTATCTCACTTTCTCACCTATTCACCCATATCTCACTTTTTCTCACTTATTTTCTCACTATCTCATTTTTTCTCACTTATTTTCACACTATATGCACTTTCTCACGTATTTTCACACTATCTCATTTTTCTCACTGGATTTCATACTATCTCAATTTTTCTCATATTTCACACTAACTCACTTTTCTCACTTATTTTCACACTATCTCACTTTTCTCACTTCTTTCACACTATCTCACGTTTCTCACTTATTTTCACACTATCTCACTTTCTCACTTATTTTCTAACTATCTCACTTTTTCTCACTTATTTTCACACTATCTCACTTTTTCTCACTTATTTTCACACTATCTCACTTTTTCTCACTTATTTTCACACTATCTCACTTTTTCTCACTTATGTTCACACTATCTCACTTTTTCTCACTTATTTCTAACTATCTCACTTTTTCTCACACTATCTTCACTTTTTCACTTATTATTCACACTATCTCACTCTTTCTACTATATTTCACCCAATATCTCACTTTTTCTCACTTATTTTCACACTATCTCACATTTTCTCACTTATTTTCACACTAACTCACTTTTTCTCACATTTATTTTCACACTATCTCATTTGTACTCGTTTCCTGCTCAACCTCCTCTTTTTTTATGACTTCCTCTTGACTTACTCACTCATCCTCTCTTCCTTTCCTAACCTCTTACTTTCCCTGCTCGTTTCTCCTGCTCAACCTCTTCGTTTTTTTGTAATTTCCTCTTTTTCCATTTTCTTATTTCAGTTTTTTTCTCCTTAACCTCTTCGTATTTTTGTATTTTCCTCTTTCTTTCTGTTTCATTTCTTCTTTTTTCTCGCCCGACCTCCTTGTTTTGTAATTTCCTCTTTCTGATCTCTTTCTCCATTCCGGTTTCCTCTTCCAAATTTCCTCGCTTTTCTCTTCTTTCTACTCTCCAATTCTTCATTTATTCCTTTTTTGTGAGTTGGGATTTCCCTCTTTTTAATAAAGCTCACGACGTTAAAAATCGGCAGTCATAATGGTAAAAGGAACAAGCCCGAGAGAGAGAGAGAGAGAAGAGAGAGAGACGAGAAGACGAGAGAGAGAGGGAAGAGAGAGAGACGAGGAGACGAGACTGAGAGAGAGAAGAGAGAGAGAGAGGAGAGAGCGCGAGAGAGAGAGGAGAGAGAGAGAGAGAAGAGAGAGAGAGAGAGAGAGAGAGAGAGAGAGAGAGAGAGAGAGAGAGAGAGAGAGAGAGAGAGAATTATGGTAAAAAATAAATATGAAAACTCGGCGAAGGAATTACAGTAGATACACCGCACAAAATGAACAATTACTTAACATTATCAATCAAGTCTTTAAGAATGAAAAGAACATGAAAGAAAATAAAGAACGCCACACATGACGCTACCTATAAAAAAATATGTATCAATGAATCAGGAAAATGTAAAATTATCCACAAGTTACGAGACACAAACCAGAATGTCATGAGCCTATCAGGTAAAATTGAGGGAAAAATGCGGAGGCCGAGACTAAGACGGCGAGGAAATTACTGGAAGAAAAATGAAACTTTATTATCGCATGTCGTGCAATAAAATGCCATAAAAATAGATAATCCTTTGCCCTGAAGTATCATAAATGTTCCTTTCCAAAACATCTTACCAACAAATCACGTCTCATCCTCTCTTGTTATCTCTCATTTTTCCTCACTTGGTCTCACATCCTTCCTTTTTTAAGTTAAATAACTCTACAAAACCTAACTCAAACCTATCCCAAGCCTAACTTAACCCAAATATTACGCAAATCGAACCTAACAAACCTAAACGTAACCTAAACTAGCTATTATATATATATATATATATATATATATATATATATATATATCTATATAATATATATATATAATATATATATATATATATATATATTATATAATTATATATAGATATATATATATTCTATATATATATATTTACCTTTTTTTATACTGATTTTTTTTTCTTTTTTACATGACAAAGGACTGGCCCGAGGGCACAACAAAAAGAGGTAACACAAAAGCGCGCTAGTGCCAGGTCTCTATAAAGAAGACAGTAAGAGAATAAAGAAAGGGGTGGGCCAATTAGTTCGGGAGGTCGTCTTGTTACTCTTATTTGGAAAAGATAAGTAATAGGAGTGGAAAAATAGAAACAGAAGAGAGTTCCAGATGTACCAGTGAAAGGCATGAATGAGTAAAGATACTGATAAACCTCTGAGCAATTAGGAAGATGGACAGGATAGGGATGGAGGAATAAAGTAGGAAGTCTTGAGAGCGAGGGCCCGCGGGGGAGGGGGGGGGGGGGGCATGCATTAGGCAAGTTAGAAGAGCAGTGAGCATGAAATAAACGGTAGAACTAGCAAAGAGAAGCAACATTGCGGGGTGATTTAAAGATGAAGACAGTCAGTCAGAGGAGAGGAGAGTTAGGACGAAAAAAAGGTCTTTACTCAACCCTGTTTAGGGAGAGCTGTATGAGTGATCATCCCCTAAACATGTGAGACTATCCATACACGGGTGGATAAGCAGGCCTCGGACAGATGCAATGCAACTAGAGGGAGAAAAAAAAATGGGACGCAGACGCCACTGCGGCCACCTAACTCTTGGAAAGCTGTTAGGTCAAGAAATGAGATGTGAGATTTCCAGTTCAGGATTTTAAGGTAAAGGATAGTCCTAGGACTAGAATGTACAATTGTAGAAGGATAGTTTGAGTGTCATGAAGAAGAGGGAATAATTATCTGGTAGTTTTGTCGAGTAGTAGGTGAAGAAATTGAATTTTTGAGGCATTGAAACAAAACCAAGGTTTGCATTTGTCCAATCAGAAATTATTAGAAAGATCAGAAGTTAGGCTAATGAGAGAAAGTTAATAGAAAGAGAGTGGTGATAGGATAAAATGAACCCTTTGCAACACCACTATGATAGATTAATAGAAGAACAATGTACGTCTACAGTAGCTGCAATTAAAACGGTTTGAAAGGAAAAATAAGATGGAAGGTACAGAAGAAAAAAGGATCGAAACCGAATGAGGGTAGTTTGGAAATTAAAGATTGTGCCAGTAAATCAACTGGTGTCATGTGTGGTGTGTGTGTGTGGATGTGTGATGGTGGGGTGTTGTGGTGTGTGTGTGTGTGTGTGTGTGTGGTGTGTGTGTGTGAAGCTTGCGGTGTGTGTGGAGGGGTTGTGTGTGTGGTGTGGTGTGTGTGTGTGTGTGTGTCGCTGCGGTGTGTGAGCGAGTGTGTGTGTGTGAGGCTTGCGGTGTGTGTGTGGGATATGGCTGCGGTGTGTGTGTGTGTTGAGTGGCTTGCTTGTTGTGTGGTGTGTGTGGTGTGGTGTGTGTGTGTGTGTGTGTGTGTGTGTGTGTGTGAGGGCTTGCGTGTTGGGTATATGTGAGGCTTGCATGTGTTGTTTGTGTATGTGAGGGCTTGCATGTGTGTTTGGTATGTGAGGCTTGCATGTGGGTTTGTGTATGTGACGGCTTGCGGTGTGGTGTGTATGTGAGGGCTTGCATGTGTGTGTGTATGTTGAGGGCTTGCAGTGGTTTGGTATGTGAGGGCTTGCATGTGTTTGTGTATGTGCGTGCTTGCATGTGTGTGTGTATGTGAGGGCTTGCTGTGTGTTGTGTATGTGGGGGCTTGCATGTGTGGTGTGTTGTGTGAGGGCTTGCATGTGTGTTTGTGTGTTGAGGGCTGCGGGTGTGTTGTGTGTGTGAGTGCTTGCATGTATTTGTTTTTGTTTGTTGAGGTTGTGTGTGTGTTGTGTGTGGAGGGGCTTGCAGTGTGTTTTGTGTGTGAGGCTTGCATGTGTGTTTGTGTGTGTTGAGGCTGCATGTGGTTTGTGTGTGTGAGGGCTTGTGTGGGGTTTGTGTGTGTGAGGCTTGCATGAGTGTTGTGTGTGTGAGGGGCTTGCATGTGTGTTTGTGTGGTGAGCTGGTGTGTGTGTTTTGTGTTGAGCTCTGCATGTGGTGTGTGAGTGTGAGGGCTTGATGTGTGTTGTGTGTGATGAGGGCTTTTGTGTGTGTGTTTGTGTGGAGGGCTCGCATGTGGTTGTGTGTGTGAGGTCTTGCATGTGGTTTGTGTGTGTGAGGGCTTGGGTGTGTGTTTGTTGTGTGTGGAGGGCTTGCATTTGGTTTGTGTTGTGTGGGGCTTGCGTGTGTGTTTGGTGCTGTGAGGGCGTGAATGTGTGTTGTGTGTGTTGAGTGAGGGCTTGTCGTGGTGTTTGGGTGGTGAGGGCTTGGTTGTGGTTTGGGGTGTGAGGGCTGCATGGTGTTTGTGTGTGTGAGGTTGGGTGTGGTTTGTGTGTGTGAGGGCTGTTGTTGTGTTTGTGTGTGTGAGGAGCATGTGTGTTGTGTGTTGAGCTCTCCAGTGGAGTGTGGTTTTGTGTGTGAGGGTTGCATGTGTGTTTGTGTGTGTGAGGGCGCATGTGTGTTTGTTTGTGTGAGGGCTTGCGTATGTGTGTGTGTGTGTGTGTGAGGGCTGTGTGGTGTTTGTGTGTGAGGCGCTTGCATGTGTGTTTGTGTGTGTGAGGTTTGGTGTGTGTGTGTGTGTGTGTGAGGCTGCGTGTGTGTGTGTGTGTGTGTGTGTGTGTGGAGGGGCGGCGTTTAGTGTGAAGTGGGAGAGGGGACAGGGAAGGGAAGGGGGTAGGGGCAGGGAGGAAGGGAGGGGTGGGTTGCAATGTTCGCGGTTCCCGCGACACACGGCTTCGGCAACGGACGGCCTCGGCGACGCAACCGGCGCACCTTTCACGGGAGCCTCAGACCCGGGACACCCTCAGCACAAACCCTGCTCGGGGTCTGTTTTCTGTATGGTGTGCGGGTTGCCGATCGCGAGCTCCCGTGAAGGTGGCGCGGTGTCGTCGGCGAGGAGGCAGTCCGCCTTCAAAAACCGTGCGCCGCAAGAACCAGATGAAAAACATTCCTGGAAACATTCGAATCGCAGATCAATTAATCGTTTTAATATTTATATTTGGTTTACGCAAGTTAAAAACTAATGCTCTAGCAACGACTAATCTATAATGGACTAGCTAACTCGTGCCCGCGCCAACCCGCCATGACCAGTGGAGGCCAGTTTTGCGATTCCTGACATTTTAGAAACCTCACCCCCCATCTGCCCTTCCTATGGTTATCAGTATAATGATATTACTGGGTTATATCTTCGGAAATGTTGTTCTATAATTATCAACTAAAAAATAGTAAAATACACTAAAGAATGCCAAAAATCCGCTCTATGATAGTTCATGACAAGTTTCTAGCACAAAATATGAAATGGCGAGAGTTTAAGTGAATATTAAGTTTATGCATTCATTTCTTCACTCTCTAATAATGGGCTTGGTTTTAGTGCTGTATTTACTGTTTTATTTGATAAGATTATAGAACAAACATTACGAAGATAACGGTATATCAATTATAATGATAAAACCAGTAGAGGAAAAAAGGAGTGATGTCGAAAAATGGAGGACTCGCAAAAAATGGCCTCCACTGGAAATAGCCACAAAATGAGTAGCAAGTCCAGTATAGGGAGTGTCTTGGCTCTAGTCACCACATTTGTCTTAGGTGCACATAAAATTGTTGCTTCTATAGCTGGGTTGTGGGGGATACAAAAACTCAAGCAGCATTGACAGTGTGGAGTTCTGCCTAGTGTGAGTTCTTGCAGTTATATTCATTCACTGGCTTTCTGAGAGTAGAATTATATGTGATTTCCCTTCAGATGTGTAATTGATGTGTGTCTGACATGTGAAAAGGTGTTTAGAACACAGCTCAATAATGTGGAATCATGGAAAATCTTCAAGGTGATGAAATGTAACCAATCTACAGACAGTGTTGGAAGCCTATTTAGTGAAGACTCTATTACGTGTCGATAATCACATGAAAGAATGTGGACCAATAGACAAACCAACATATCTTTCTTGTGCAGGCAATACGAAAAGAACATTCTAGGTCAAGGTGCACTATGCAGGTAGGACGAGTGGTGGGGGTCCACTATGCAGAGTAGACGGTAAGTGTGCACTATGAAGGTAGACGGAAGGTGGACCACCCCATGCAGGTAGACGGTAAGGTGCCACTATGCAGGTAGACGGTAAGGTGCCACTATGCAGGTAGACGGTAAGGTGCCACTATGCAGGTAGACGGTAAGGTGCCACTATGCAGGTAGACGGTAAGGTGCCACTATGCAGGTAGACGGTAAGTGCCAACTAGCAGGAGTGGTAGGGCCACTATGCAGGTAGACGGTTAAAGGTGCCAATATGCAGGTAGACGGTAACGTGCCACTAGGCAGGTAGGACGGTAAACGTGCCGCACTATGCAGGTTAGACGGTAAGTGACAACTGATGCAGGTAGACGGTAAGGTGCCCACTAGCAGGTAGACGTAAGGTGCCACTAGGCAGGTAGCGGTCACGTGCCATATGCAGGTAGACGTAGGTGCCAACCTATGAGGTAGAGGTAGACGGTTTAAGGGGCCACTATGCAGGTAGACGGTTACACGGGAAAATCGTGATTAAGAAAAAAAGTAGCTAGAATTAAGTCGCAAAGAATACACAAGTGACTGATCACCTTTCTCCTGAATTTACGCTGTGCCCTTGAGGCAAGACACTGGCGTCATGCCACATGGATATGACTAAGGTCATAATATGGCATATATATGGAGCCATGATGACTCGCCATCCTATCTGAAGTCTGTAATGTAGGTTTATCTTAATATTTTATGTAAGGCTAATGTAAGTTTGTAGGAGATGTAAATAAACTCATCTAAAACTGACAAATAAACGAGTGAGAAAAGAAATCATAAGAAAGATGAGTTAAAAAAATGAATGAAGGAAGACGGAACACAATATTGACGAAAAGGAAATAATGCAAAATATTAAAAAAAAACAATAATAATAATAAAAGTAATGGTGAGAAGACATGATTTGATTTAATAAAAAAAAAAGTATTTAAAAAAAGGGGAAAAAAAGGTGCAGAATACGAAAATTGAGTAAAATGTAAAAAATAAAAGATAAAAATTTATTCAGAAATGTGAACTTATATTAAAAAAATATATATATAAAGTAGGGGAAAGACACAACAAAAGAGAGGAAGAAATCAAACACGGTAATAATTAATACAACAGAATAAAGACAGAAAGAGAGACAGACAAACAACAAGAGAACTGCTACAAAGCCTTCGCCTCGCCTGTACTACTTCGCAGCCTAACAACCCACTAACCCTTCACGCCCAGACCTTTCCGGGGCTATACAAAATCGTCTGTTGTTAGCCATAAAATTACGAAAACTAACTGAAAATACCAAATTTGTTAGTGGATAAGGATACTAAACAGGTCATATCTATTACATATGCTATATCACTAAAAAAATCGTCTAATGGTAGTAAGGACAAGGAAATGACGTTCTGGGCTCAAGGGATTAACGCACAGCGAATATTAAGACACTTCGCGATCACTGTTCCCCCCCACCCTCACCACGCCCCCAGCGCCCGCCAGTCAACAGGGAGGTAACTGTCCACGATTTAATATGCTTCTCGGGCCCCTTGCCGCCAGATAATAAATATTTTTTATTTTTTATTTTTTATGTGCCTATAGCGGCCTGTAGGCAGTGGTGACCCCAGGGCCGGAGGCGTAGGCTATGGAGGTTCACTGAGGGCTATGATGGTTGGTCCTCGGCCCGTGGCGGCCAGGCAGGATCTTATAGTGACGCCTGTGATTAGAGGCTCAGCCGCCCCCCCTGTGTCTCCGTGCAGTCGCCATCGAAAGGTAGAGTGATGGGCAGGGATGTGGGTGTTCTCTAGCCACTTCGACGGTGCAAAAGAAAAAAACAAAAAGAATGTTTGGTTTTCTTCGGGGATCGAACTCGGGTTCACCGAGGAAACGCCAGTCGGAGAAAGACGCTAATCACTCCGCTAACCACCCCCCTATATCCTATATACATAGGATATGGATGAGTAATCGATGTTTGTGCTTCGCTGTGTTTCTGGTTAGGGCAGTCAGGGGGGGCATGGGGGGAGAAGGGGGGAGAGGGGGGAGAGGGGGAGGGGGGGAGATAGGGGGGAGAGGGGGGCGTGGGGGGGAGATAGGGGGGGAGAGGGGGGCGTGGGGGAGGGAAGGGGACAAGTGAAAGGAAGGGAAGGAGGGAGGAAGAGATGAAGGGAAAAAGGCAGAAATCGCTGGAAAGTATAAGGAGGAAGAGAATAATTAAACTTTCGAGGTGGAAAATTTGTCGATTCTTCCATCTGGGACTATTAGCTTCTTGCCGTCATGGCGCGGCTCGCAATCAGACAGATAGAGACATTGAAAAAAAGACGGAAATAAGCGAGGTAACAGGAAATAATGACCTCGTACTACATACATACTATACATATATACAAAAATTATACATACGTAGTTACATACACATAATATACACTAAAGAATCACACCGGCAGAAAATATACATAACACTGTATAGAATATTATAAAATCTGAAAAAACTTGCTTTTCTCACTACGTTTGTACACTTTATCCTCTTCCAAAAGTCAGTGTCAACATTTTAATTGCGGCCATTGTATACACTCTTAGAAAAGAAGGGTAGGAAAAGGGTAGAAAAAGGGTGTTTGTAGTGATGAAATACTGCTACCTTTTTTCTACTTTTACAAATATACCCTTTTGTAACCCTAAATATACCCTTTTCGAACCCCAAATATACTCTTTCTCAAGCCTCTCGTCTAAAAAAGGGTAGATAAGAGAAAGATGAAGGGTATAATCGGCAGCATCTACCCTCCAGCCTGGACATAGGGTATAAAAAAGGGTAGTGATGGTGCAATGTAACAATTCTACCCTTAATATACCCCCCATTTTTGAGAGTGTACATATAAAAAACATTTGCAATAGGGCGTCCCTGTTGAGTCAGTATAAACACATTAGCAATAGGGGTCGTGTTTTATCGTGTATCACTACCACTATAAGACAAAGGCGCCTGGACGAAGATAAAAGAAAGGGTTTCGATTTAATTAGGTGGCGGGATTAAGTGTGATCTGCGAGTTGACATCATAAGTGTGTGTGTGTGTGTGTGTGTGTGTGTGTGTGTGTGTGTGTGGTGGTGTGTGTGTGTGTGTGTGTTGGGGTGTGTGTGTGTGTGTGTTGTGTGTTTTGTGTGTGTGTGTGTGCGTGCGTGCGTGCGTGCGTGCGTGCGTCGTGCGTGCGTGCGTGCGTGCGTGCGTGTGTGGTGTGTGTGTGTGTGGTGTGTTGTGTGTGTGTGTGTGTGTTTTTTTCCCACACCCGCAAAAACTTGAGGGTTTATATATTCAAAATTCTTTCAACCTTATACTGTTTCCTCATCCGATGCAAAAGTAAGGGAAAATAATGTGCTAAATATTATCAACGGGAATAATATCCATCCCTCCATCATCAAGTCGCTATAAGATAGCCTCCAGATAACGGAATGATGAAATAACGAGAAGATAAAAATATGTGAAAGAATAACCAACCAAAAAAATTGAAAATGAACATAACTAAAAAAATAATTATCATTGCAAGAATAAAGAGAAAAAATGGCCCTTAAAAGTAATTGATGAAGATAATTTTGATTTCAATTCAATAAGTTAATAATATCTAACCGTACCTTCCAACTATACCTTTCCCCTCCTCTTCCACCCTCCTCCTCTTCCCTCCCCTCCCTTCCTCCCTCCTCCTCCTCCCCCTCTCTTCCATCTTCCTACCCACTTCCCCTCCTCTTCCACCTCCTCCTTATTAAAAAAGGACATAGATAAACTAGAAAAAATACAGCCAGAGTAACCAAAATGATACCTAAGATTGCGTATAATCGTACGAAAAAATCGTCTCAAAGACTTACTTATTTCCGCACTGAACAAAACGAAGGATAAAGGTACCTCCATCGAAGTTTTAAATCTTCAACGGATTTTACGAACGTAGTCCCAGAAAATCTTTTCAGCTAGACGGTCAACTCAACTAGAAACGTACGGATTTAACAATAAGCAGGAAACGATTTGTAAACGAACGAAGCAAAGTCTTTCTTCACAAACCCGTGTTGTAAACGATGGAAGGGCTGCCGTCAGACGTAGTACACTCAATACAATAGAATCATTTAAAAGTCGCCTCGATAATATTTTCATACATCCCCGGTTGTCACTGTTTATCTCGGATATAATTTATCTCGCGGGCCTCTAAACTTTTACGCTCATTGCGTCAAATGATTGCGAGTCGCGTCTACACAAACCCCTCCCACACTCTCGACAGCCCCGAGTAAACGGTCACTACTAAAACTTTTGACCTGTGAACGGCTGTGGTTCAGTAAGGCCCTGTCAGTTAGTGACCACCATCGGAATTTATATACCAGGGTCACTGCTGCAGGGGGCATTGAAGTGCACGGCGTCCTACTTTGAAAGTGCACTACCGGGGGGGGGCGGTGGATTGAAACGGAGCTGGGGCTGATTGACTGCTGCCTCCCAAGAAAGCGCAGGCAAGGCTGCCCGCACACACCCGTGAACTTCCACACTGGCCTACACCAACACACATGAGACCTCAAACACACACAGATAGTCCCCGAGTTACACGGTTACCACTACTACTCTCGACCTGTGACGGGCTGTGGTTTCCGTTAGGGTCCTGACAGTTAGTGACCACCCATCGGGAATTTTTAAGTTACCAGGGGTCCACTGCTGCAGGATGCATTGCAGTGTCGTCGTCCTACATGGAAGTACGTACACAATCCGCAGTGGATTGAACGGACTGGGGCCTGATTGACTGCTGCATTCCCAAGAAAGCGCCAGGCAAGGCTGCCGCACCACCCTTGAACCTCCCACTGTGTTTCACACCATTACAAACACAACATAACATGACCTACTCTATCAAGCACTAAACCTACCCCACAAACTAGTAGTAGTTAGCCATAGATTACGCTTTCAACTTTCCTCAACAAATTCCATGCAGTTTTTCTGATATTGCATGTATCACTTCTTTTCCGGCCAGCTTCGGCTGGAGGGGATGGGTTGGTGAGGAGGAGCCTCTACTTCCTATCCTTTCTCTCTTTATTATCTAGTTAGTGTTAGTGTTAGTTAAATCAAACAGTCTTGTAAGGACCTATCGGTCTGTTTGCGTTTGTGTTTCCTTTGTATTCCTTTGTATTTTGTATTCCTCTTTCCCTCCCCCCTCTTCCCTCCCTCCTCCTCCTCCCTCTTTCCATCCATTCCTACCCACTTCCCCTCCTCTTCCTTCTTCCACCTCCTCCTCTTCCCTCCTCGTCTTCCTTCCTCCTCCTCCTCGCCCCTCTTCCATCCATTCTACCCACATTCCCCTCCTCTTCCCACCTCCTTCTCTTCCCTCCCTCTTCCCCTCCCTCCTCCTCCTCCCCCTCTTCTGCTCTCCAGTCCTACCCACTTCCCGTCGCCTCTTCCACCCCTTCTCTTCCCTCCCTCTCTTCCTCCCTCCTCCTCCTCCTCATCTTCCCTCCATTCCTACCCTTTCTCCTCCCTCCTCGCGCCTCCTCTTCCCTCTCTTCCTACCCTCTTCCTCCTCCTCCTCTTCCCTCTATTTCCTACCACTCTCCCCTCCCTCTTCCGCCTCCTCCTCTTCCATCTATTACCGACCCTGCTTTTCCCCTCCCTCCTCCTCCATTACACTCTCTCTCTCTCTCTACGTCTCTCATCTCTCTCCTCTCTCTCTCAGTCTCTCTCCTCTTTTCTCTCTCTCTCCTCTCTCTCTCTCTCCTCCACCTCATCTTTCCATCTTACTTTACACACATCATTTCTCCTCCCCCTCCATCCTTGCCCCTTTTCATCTCTCGCTATTTTAGCTCTCCTCATTTCTCCCGTCCTCCTCCCTCCTCCTCCTCATCCTCTCCTCCTCCTCCTCCTCCTCCGCCTCCTCCTCCTCCTCCTCCTCCTCCTCCTCCTCCAGTAACTTATCAAGCGGCCCTGAAAAAGTGGACCGTAGACGCCCTGCCGGTAACCCTCACGCAAGGTTACCAAAACTATCAATGACTTAAAATTACTCTAGCACAAATGCCAGAAGCATTATTTTAAAAGCGTAACGAATATTAGCATACGTTTTGTTGGCCGAAACGCCAGTATATCGCATATCCACTGAGAGTTGGGTCAACCAAAAGATACATTTATTAAAAATCTGAAATAGCCATTCCAGGCTATAAGACATTCCTAAATTGTCGCACGCATAAAGCAGTGGGATGGTGTCATTCTTTTATATTAAAGAAAATTTCAAGCAATCGGAAATGCGATAAAGTAAATAAGATCATTATGACTCAGTCTACGCAAGTTAACAAACGTTAATTGCTAACTATTTGGGACAAATATTCGTCCTCCCAAATCTAATGCGGAAGTAGATTGCCTCCTGTATGACGATAATAAAGTCAAGTTGTGAACAATATAACGATACAATATTTGTGGAGATTTTTACCCTACCTCATATAACTGGAATAATAATTCTGCTGATAAAGAAGGTATGCGATTGCTTGATATGTAACGAAGTATATTTAAATCAGGTGGGTCCTTGAGCCTACAAGGATAATAGTAATCCGAGATTTAGTTTTCACTACCGACATTGTCGGATTGATTACTGCGATATAGGTGACATTTGCAAACAGTGAGTCACAAAGGCAAGGCTAATCAGATGCGGCATAAATTGCAAGGTAACATCACAGAAAATCGGTTAGTTAGTCTCCAAATTATAATAAAGCAGATTTCACGAAGATCATCAGGGTACTAGAGCGAAGTTGAATGGATTGAGCTAACTCAAGGGTAATAACGCCGAAACAGGTGTAATGTATTAACCTAATAAACTCTCAATCGGTGGTGGAAAAACTGTCCCATGGAGAAAACGTTTGAATAACATAAACGGACCAGTTGGATGGAATAATGAGATCCAACAAATCATTGGCATAAAGCGCGAGCGTATAAAGTTTACAAACGATCAAAATGCAGCTGCGATTCTAGAGAATACAATGACTCAAAAACGTCGCTGCAAAGGACTAATTAAGTCTAAAAAGCGCGAGTATGAAGAAAAAATTGCAAAGGAATCCAAATCAAAACCCGAAAAGGTTCTTTCAATACGTTCGAAGTAGAAAACCTTCAAAACAAGTATTGGACACACTGAAAGATAATAATAATATCTTGTAAATGATATAAGAAGTATGGCGTTCGTACTCAATGAATACTTTAATGCGGCTATTTTTAAAGAAACGAAACTCATTACCAGAACCAGTAAACATGTATGCAGGACTTCGAAGGGATAGAACTGGTAATAGGAGAGATAACAGTAGAACTAAAGATCAAAGTATTTGCTGAAACTTTACCCAGCAAAATCCGTGGGGGGTGGACGAAATCCGCCGCGACTACTTCGCGAATGTCCAGTCACCTTTCGCTCCCATTAAAGATTATTATTTTCAATTAACTCGGCTATGTGAAAAAAATGTTCCTAGTATGTGTGAACTTAGCTAATGTTTACACGATATTCAAGTGTAAAGGGATTAAGAGCCTCGCCAAGTAATTATCGCCCAATTAGTCTAAACGTCCGTGATTGTTAAACTATTTGAGAAAATATTTCGGATAACATAGTGTCTTTTCTCGATGAAAAATAACTCGATACTAAACTCCCAGCATTGATTTCCGGGGAATAAAGAGTATCCTGCTGTCAACAAACCTACTCGATTTTTTTATGTCATTTATTCAAACGGGACGCTAAAATTCCTCGGATTAAATATACCTTGATTTTTCAGAAAGCCTTCGATACGTTCCACAAGCGACTGTTGCCAAGCTAAGGGCACATGGCTTGGGAGAGCAAATTATGTTCTGGATTGGCGATTGCTTTCAAATCGTAAACAAACGGTAGTATAAATGGTGAGGCATCTGATTGGTTAGATTTCACTATGGGGTGCCGCAGGGCTCGGTCTTGGGTCCTACTCTTTTTCTGATATATAATCACGATCTGGACTGCGGGACTTGTATCTAAAATATCAAATTTGCAGATGACACAAATTAGCGGTAAAGCATATACAGAGAAACGCGAAACTCCTACAAAGTGATCTCGACAAACTATCAGATTGGATGGATAAATTGGCTATTACAGATTCAATTCCGATAAATGTAAAGTAGATGCATATAGGCAACGATAACCTCAAATATAACTATCAATGCAAAATAGAATCGTTAACTGAAGTACAGCAGAAAGGATCTAGGTGTCATCATCAGGTAATGATCTGAAACCAGTTCGCATTGCCCTAGCTGCCAGTAAAAGGCAAATATATGTTGGGCTTTATTAAACGTGAACTGAACATAAAACTCCGAGTAATGACACATTATACACCCCCCGTTTTCCCCCCCCACCCCTTGGTTAGACCGGGGGGGGGGGCACTTGGAATAATGCCGTTCAATTCTGGTCGCCCTGTTTTTCGTAAAAATCAAGCCCAAATTGGAATCAGTGCAAAGAAGAGCAACCAAAACAATTCCCATCTCTGCGAAATTCATCTTATGAGAGAGACTGCGAAACTAATATGTGGTCCTTAAAGGATCGTAGAATCCGTGGGACTTGATTAGAAACCTTTAAGATCCTAAAATGGGGAGTTTTGATGTCATTAATCAGAGGGACCTATTCGGTTTCAACTCAAGTGACACAAGAAATAATGGTTTAAAACTAAACGGTCAATACGTTGCATCACCGATCTCCGTAAAATTATTTCAATTCTAGAGTCGTTTGATGGCGATGGAACAAGTTTACCAGCAAATGTTGTCGGAGCCACACAATAACTACATTCAAAAACAGACATGACGCGCACTGTAAAGTAAATGGGTATTGATAGTGGCGAATTCGTATCTAGTCCCCCGTATCGATTTAGGTTGTAGTGGTAGTGGTAGTTGTAGTTAGTATTTTTCATATCCTATCATTCTGCACTATGCAAACTTCCATGTTCCTATCCTCGTTAGGGGACCTGGTATCATTTTCCAACTGTTTTCTTACAAGTAGTTATCGTTAGTAGTATGTAGTTCAGCAGATACCCTCGTGCTATGGACCAATAGGTGCTCCTGGTGTCTGTTACTCCTATGTAATCCTATGTAAATCCCTCCCCTCCTCCTCCTCCTCCTCCCCTCCTCCGCCTCCGTCCTCCTGCCTCCTCCTCCTCCTCCTCCTCCTCCTTCCTCCCTCCTCCTCCTCCTCCTCCTGCCTCCTCCCTCCTCCTCATCCTCCTCCTCCTCCCTCCTTCTCCTCCTCCTCCTCCTCCTCCTCCTCCTCCTCCTCCTCCTCCTCTCTCCTCCTCCTCCTCCTCCTCCTTCTCCTCCTCCTCCTCCGTTTCTTTCGGGAGGAGGAGTGCCCCAACAAGGAATCAATTTTGGGACTTGTATTGTTTTTGGTTTTACATTAATGCTATTGCTAACGCTAGTGACAAATTCAATTATGTTTTATTTGCAGACCGCCACCAATCGCCTTATGACAGACAAAATTAGACCAACTGCATGTAAAAAGTTAATACCGAACTGGAGAAAATACCGAGATGGATTTGGGGGCAAAACAATTAGCTGTTCACATCAAAAAGACTAAGTATATTTTATTTCAAAGTCGTTCTATTACTAATAACTTTAGAATCAATATTCTTGAGAGGGTGTGAACTAACAACGAGTGTCTAGTACAACATTCTTGGGTGTTATAATGACGAACATTTTGAACTGGAAAAATCATATTCATCTGTGTGCTTAAATTTATCACAAATGTGTGTGAATCAATATACAAAATTCGACACAACCTAACGGTTTAGGCATACGGAACATTTATTATTCTCCTTTGTCTACCCTTACATTTATATTGTGTATCTATCTGGGATGTACTTGGCCTTACAAATCATAAAAGATGTTTTTGTTCTCAAAAGAAACTCATCGAACATTTGTTTTAGAGGTAAATATGATTCTACTGATAGTTCTTTAATGATTTGGGATGCTGAAAATTTGATCTCGTTAGGAAATACTTTTTGTTGACTAACTATTTTTTTTATGTTTTTTTTTTTTTTTTTTTAATGATATAAATAACAGTGATCAAAACAGTAAAATATTTACAGTGTTTTCCACCACAGTCAAGGTACAGGGGCAAATAATAGTGCCTCTGCTTTTTCCCACAAGCACTCAAAGCTTTAGACTGTTCTTTAACACTGTGGTGGGCCACAATTTGGTAATGCAATACCTAATGGAGTTGAAGGCAATACTAATTTCATCATTCAAAGTTAAGCTTAAAAATATTTATCTAATTTTCAAGTCAAAATAGCAGGGATAATATATGTAAATATATTTTGTAATAGTATTTTGCATTTTTGTGATTTGTTTATGGCTATTGTCTAGGAAAAGTTATTGCTTAGGTATATATCATACTGAAGAATATTTAGGATCTAATTTGTTAATTTTTATTGCCCGGCCCTCGATATATTTTCATACTGTATAAACTTATTGGTCTGTCCGCTAGGACATTTCTTCATCTTTTCTATTCTTTACATTTACTCCCCTTCTACTCCTTCATTTATTTCCTCTTGACTTTACTCTCACTTTTTTCCTTATTTTTTTATTTTTTTAGTTCCCTTTCGCGGGGGGGCCTTTTTTTTTGTTGCTTTTTATTTCCTTTGTTCCACGCCTGTCACTATTTTCATTCCCTCTTCCTTTTTTCTCTTTTCTAACACTTTTTTTTCTATTTTTGTATTCGATTCTCAGCCTTTTCCTCCCTTCCCCCCGTTACTCACACCTTGCTTGGTTCCCATCTTTATTCTAGTGGTTGCTGTTCTTCCTGCTCTCTTTACTTCTACCAAAAACCGATTCTCTCTTACGTGCCTTTGTGAATTTTTGTTTCTAATTTTCACCTTATTTCGCCTCTTTTCTTCTCTCTCTCTCTCTCGTCTCTTCTCTCTCTCTCTCTCCTCTCTCTCGGCTCTCATTCTCATCCTCTCGGTTCTCTCTCAGGTATCTCATCATTCTCTCTCTCCTCTCGCTCCATCCCGATGCTCTCCTCTCCTCTCTCTCATCTCTCTCATCTCTCTCTCTCATTCAGACTCTCTGTAATCCCTTCACTTGACACAGGTGAGGCATCCAATTATGATTCACACACACACACACACCACACACACACACACACACACCACCACACACACCACCCACACCACACAACCAGAGACACACACACACACACACAAACACACCACGACACGACACCACACACACACACACACACACACACACACACACACACACACACACACACACCACACAATACTTGGCTACAGAGAACCGACGTATGTGAGCTCGCAGTACCTGTGCACCCCACCTGTAAATTAAGAGAGTGATACGTTAGGGTCGATGTACTGACTGAATGTGTTTTGTGTGTGTGTGTGTGTGTGTGTGTGTTGATGTGTGTGTTGTGTGTGTGTGTGTGTGTGTGTGTGTGTGTGTGTGTGTGTGTGTGTGTTGTGTGTGGTGTGCGTGTATTTATCTAGTATTTTTATGTTGTATTTCTAGTTTATTTTGTTGTGTGTGTGTTGTGTAGTTGTGTGGGTGTGTGTGCGTGTGCGTGTGCGTGTGTGTGTGTGTGTGTGTGTTTGTGTGTGTGCGCGTGTTGCGTGTGGGTATGTGTGCGTGTGTTGTGGTGTGTGTGTGTGTGGTGTGGGGTGTGTGTGTGTGGTGTTGCGTGGTGTGTGTATTTACTAGTATTTTTATGTTGTATTTCTAGTTGTATTTTTTGTGTGTGTGTGTGTGTGTGTGTGTGGTGTGTGTGTGGTGTGTGTATGTGTGTGTTTGTGTGTGTATGTGGCGCGTTTGTGTGTATTTATCTATTATTTTATGTTGTATTCTAGTTGTATTTTGTGTGGGGTGTGTGTGTGTGTGTAGTGTGTGTGTGTGTGTGTGTGTGTTTGTGTGTGTGTGTGTGTGTGTGTGTGTGTGGTGTGGGTGGTGGTGTGTGTGTGTGTGTGTGTTGTGGGTTGTGTGTATGTGCGTGTTGTGTGTGTGTGTGTTGTATGTGTGTTGTATGTGTTGTGTGTGTGTGTGTGTTGGTGTGTGTGTGTGTGTGTGACGTGTATGTGTGTGAAATAGGTTAGGGTACTCGTTGTCAACCATGCATGAATATAAGATCCATACATACATACATACATACATACATACCATACATACATACATACATACATACAACATACATAATATATACAGAAATTTAATAATATACAAAGTTATTAGAGTGAGCTGTAATTATGATGTCCCATTACGTCATGTTCGAGGTTCCTGGCGTGTCAAAGACCTTTGGACATATGCGAGTCTGGAAACTCAAGTTAACCCTGTCAACGCTCGCCGCCCAGATCCTTTTCCTTTGTTTTAAAAAACGTCTGTTGTTTAGCCATAAATTACGAAAAGCAACTTAAATATACCAAATTATTAGTCGCAATGATACTTACAGGTACATCTGAAAATATTGTTTATATTCACTAAAAATCGTCTTATGGTACCCAAATAACAATAGATATTACTTTCTGGTCTCAAAGGGTTTAACAGAGGAAACATACCAA
>JACEEZ010024841.1:0-2500 GCA_016584305.1 Chionoecetes opilio | reverse complement strand
GGAAGGGGAAGGCGGGGAAAGGCAGGAAGGGAAAGGAAAGGGGAGGATGGAAAGGGAGGGGAAAAGGGGAGGAGAAAGATAAGAGGAGGAAAGGCAAGAAAGGGAGAAGGGTGGGAAGAGAGGAGAATGGGGGAGAGGATGGGAGGATTGGAAGGGAGGGGAGAGGATGGGGAAAGAGGGGAAGGGGGGGGAGGGAAGGGGGAGGAGGCATGGGGATTGGTCAGCCTCTCAGGTGACTCAATACTGCATAACTAATTAACTTTCTTGTGTTTTTTTAAAGGGAAAAAATTTTAAGGCCGGTAAGTTTTCCTAGAATAATAATTTAGCAAGGTTTTATGGTGACACTGAAAACACTGTACTACTACACTGTACTACTACACTGTACTACGTGATACATTATTTTAATCGACCATTTTTCTCTTCTAGGCAGACATGATCTATACGTGAAATTACTGATGTCTTGCGATTATTAAGGAGAGAACCATGTGTGTTTTCACTAATCACACACACACACGCACGCACGCACGCACGCACACACGCACGCACGCACGCACGCACGCACGCACGCACGCACGCACGCACGCACACGCACACAAAACACACACACACACACACACACACACAACACACACACGGACGGAATAATCGGATAAGAGACAAGGGGAAAAAATAAGATAAATGAATGAAAAGATTTAAATAAATAATTAAAAGAAGGAAGCAGGAATGTGCATGAGAGAGAGAGGGGAGAGAGAAGAGAGAGAGAGGAGAGAGAGGAGGAAGAGAGAGAGGAGAGAGAGAGAGAGAGAAAAGAGAGAGAGAGAGAGAGAGAGAGAAAGAGAGAGAGAGAGAGAGAAACATAACCAGTAAAAAGAAAGAATAATAATATGCGAGAAGGAAAAAGGGTAAAATAAATGACTTAATGAGAAGGAATGAAATATGAAGCTCGACAGCTGGCCTTGCATGACTACTAACCCCGTGTTGTGTGTGTGTGTTTTGTGTTGTGTGTGTGGTGTGTGTTTTGTGTTTTGTGTGTGTGTGTGTGTGTGTGTGTGTGTGTGTGTGTGTGTGTGTGTGTGTGTGTGTTGTGTGTGGTGCAGACGAAACCCCAGATAATCACTAGACTTAATTAGGAGTCTTAGGGCAGCGTAATTAAGGTCATGCGGGGTCATTGAGGCTCCGAGTGTTTTGGGGAGGCAGACTAAAGGGGGACACTTAGAGTAGGGGGGAGGGGGGGTGAAGGGGGCGCTTAGGGGGGGGGGGGCAAGCCTTCTCTATGTAAAGCCTGCGCCCGGGGGGCGCGGGGTGGACGTGACGTCACGAGCTGAGGCTGCTCCGCGAGTCAGTAGGAGCGAGCTTTCAGCATGTGAGGATGTACGGGCGGTATAAGATATACTGTTATCTTTTGGGAAAAGTTTTTTTCTATAATATTATCAATAAAAAACCGTAAAACACACTAAAGAAATGCCATTATGAGACTCTCAAGAAATATGCATGAACTTAAACTCTTTGCCCCTTTAATATTTTACTCGCAAACATTTTACATGGTGAATACCAATAGAAGCGGAATTTAATTAGCTTTCCATTGTTATTTTTGTTTTTGATAAATGAATTAGACCTACATCATTTGCGTTAACTAATAAAAAACATCATCAACGGGAAAAAATTTACCCGATTTCATGCCTTTTTTTGTTAGTTAACGCTAATTTTTGTATGGTTCTAATTCATTTATCAAAAAACGAAATATAGCATGGAAAACTAATTAATTCCGCTTCTATTGATTTTCCCATGTAAAATGTTTTTGAGCAAAATATTAAATGGCGAAAAGTTAAAAAGTTTATACATATTTCTTGTGAGTCTCATAATGGCCTTCTTTAGTCTGTTTTACGGTTTTTTTATTGAATATTATAGAACAAAATTTCCGAAGATAACAATATATCTTTATACTGTAAACATATATTAGGGCGAAATTACCGATTTCATGAGTAGTTTAGTTAACGCAATTTAGCGCTGCTAATTCATTTATCGAAAACAAAATTAGCAATGGAAAGCGAATTAAATTCCGCTTCTATTTATATTCTCATGTAAATTTTTCGAGAAAATATAAATGGGGAAGAGTTTAAGTTCATGCATATTTCTTGAGAGTCTCATAATGGCATTTCTTTAATGTGTTTTACGGGTTTTATTTGATAATATTATAGAACAAACATTTTCCCAAGATAAAATATATCTTTTATACTGATAAACATATAATTAGGTAGGTAAACTTGTCATTCGGTGACCTCGTACAGACGTCGTCCGTGACGTCATCAATCTCAGGCGCAGGGCCTTTTAAATTACAGACGGCTTGGGGGGAGGGGGAGGGAAAGAGGGGAAGGGGGTTAAGGGGGTCCATTAGTGATTGTCTTCTCTCTTCTCTCTCTCTCTCTCTCTCCTCTCTCTCTCTCTCCTCTCTTCTCTCCTCTCTCTCTCCTCCCTCTCTCTCCCTCTCTCTCTCTCTCTC
>JACEEZ010024840.1:120000-125122 GCA_016584305.1 Chionoecetes opilio | reverse complement strand
TCTGGTAGGTATTGTGTTGTAATGAGTCCGGTTAATGGGTAGTGTTGGGATGAGGCCTGGTAATGGGTAACTTTGAGGTGGATAGGCTGGTAATGGGTTTGCTGGTGGGTGGATGAACCCTGGTAAGGGGTTTAGTTGTGTGGTGGATGAGGCCTGGTAATGGGTATTGTGAGGTGGATAGGCCTGGTAATGGTTAGTGTGTGGTGGATAGGCCTGGTATGACATGGGTGGTTGATAAAGGACGGGATGTTGAGTATAGCAGAGCACGACCTAAGTTGTTAGTGTGTAAGGGTGAGTGGCAGGGGTTGTTAGTATGAGAGAAGGCAGAGGGTGGTAGTGGGGGGAAGGGAGAGACCAGGGAGAGAGAGAGAGAGGGTGTCTGGCATAATGTCCTTCATCCCTTATAACCTCGCCCCCTAATAAGGTGATCAAGGGCAAACCCTACCAAGGACAATTATTTACCTAGTCTAATCAGAGACCAGGTATTCCTTAGGGACCTGAACCACCCCACCTACACACCGACCCTATACTCGCTGCACGTTAAGTTGGCAAAAATGGGCCCCTACACTACCCCCTTCCGAATGCACGGGATTGCCTGGGGTGTTGGGTGTTGGGTGAGCTAACCAAACCCTTTCCCTAACCTAACCTAACAACCTTACTCCAAGTTTCGCCCTAAGCCCCAACCCCTTTCACCAATCCGTGCGTTGGGAAAGGAGGGAGTGAACGGGCCCCATTTTCGACAACGTAACGTGCGAACGAGTCTACCTGACTGACCTAGTTAAATTTTGCATCACCTTTTGCTATAGTCGAGAGTTTCAGTGCCGTCGATACATGGGTAAGTTGAGAAAACCATGGGGTCGAATACATACTTAGTACCCTCCGCGGCAAGTCGACATCCCATATGCCTCAAAATTTGAAGCGATTTGCACCTCATCAAAGGGAATCACTCTATGCTCGCCGGCAGGTGGTGATCGCTTAATAAATGATGCAAAACTCTTCACCTCTCTTGCACATGTTAATAGTGATTGAGAAACATACAAGAAGGAAAGGCATATAAAATAAAGAAAAAAGATGACAAATGGGGCAAGGAAATGAAAATAAAAGGAAAAACGAAGACTAAACAGCAAGTAATGAAATAGATGAAAATACACGACTAAGGGAAACCAGGAAAAAACGTGAAAGAACAACACACAGGCATACACAAAACTCAAATCATGAATATCACAATTTCAAAACAGGAAAAGAACGACATTTAAGCACAAAGTACACTGAATATAATATAACTAGTGATAAGCCCGACTACGGTACAGGAGCCTTGCATGACCGTCCTTCCAGATAAGACTGTGAGGCTTTTGCAGATCGGTAAGTTAACAGGTGTTGGTAGCGTCCCGATTCTGAACTTTGCTACCTTTTTCATGCCGCGAACTAGCCTCTCACCCCGACTGACCACACACACACGAACACACACATACCATCTGACGCCCCACCAGGTCGCACGTGGCACGAAAGACAGTAAGTGGACTCTCTCTCTCTCTCTCTCTCTCGTCTCTCTCTCCCCTCTCTCCTCTCTCTCATCCTCTCTCTCTCTCTTCTTTTCTCACACACACACACACACACACACACACACCACAACACACCCACACACACACACACACACACACACACACACACACACAACACACACACAATACACGGCCACTTGGTCTCTTACATCCAAACGAGGCTCCTTTTTCTCTTTCCACAACCCTACTCGTAAGTCAAGAGGCATTGTGTCAAAAGAATCTATCGGACACGCTGAAGGAGGAGGAGGAGGAGGAGGAGGAGGAGGAGGAGGAGGAGGAGGAGGAGAGAGGAGAGACTGCCATATAAAGAGAGAAACGTAATTGACCGGTCAGAAGGCCACACACACACTAGAGTTTCTAGAAAAAAAAAAATGGGCAAAAAAGTAACGTCAACACACGCAAGAAAAAAGAAACATACACACACACACACACACAGTCAGAATAAAGCAATGCATTAAATCGACCATGTGGCACCTCCCTGTATTAAAAATGTGCGTGTCTGGGAAGCTGGTGATCGCTAAATGATGCAGAGGAGAGAGTGTATCTGGCGGCGGCTCGGGATGAAGAGAAAACGATAGACGCGACGAGAGAAAGTAAGAATACGCGGAGGCTGACTGACCCGCGAGGAGGCTGGCTGGCCGGCAAAGGCAAGGCAAAGGTCGCTGTTGCAATGCTCTCCTTCTCCTGCTTCTTCTTACTCATTCTTTCTACCTCTTGTTCTTCTGTCTTTCAACCTGTCTGTTGCAATCTTTTCCTTTTTCTTACTCATTTTTCCTACGTCTTGTTATCCTAGTTTGTTTTTCTTTATATGTCAACTACATGATTCTCCTCCTCCGCCTCTTTTCCTTTTCATTTTATGCCTCTTGTTCACCTGTTGTATTTTTTCTTCATATTTCAACATTTCAACTATGATCCTCCTCTCCTCCTCTTTCTCCTTTATTTTTATGCCTCTTGTTCTATTGTTTTATTCTTTATATTTTAACCCAACTATTTTCTTTCTCCTCCTCATTCTCATTTTCATTTTTATCCCTCTTGTTCTCCTGTTTTTTCTTTTCTCATTATATTTTACCCACATGTTTCACCTCCTCCTCTTCCTCCTCTTTATCTCTTCACTCTTCACCTCTTTTATTCATACAAGTCCTCATCCTTGTCCTCCTTCTAACAATGCAATAAGGAGTTCCTATATGGTCCACCGGCGTCAGGAGAAAGGATCTATGTTCATCTACAGGAGCTCGAGTCCTATCACTACGCCTTCAGACAGCTTAGGTAAACACCAGGAAGAAGCTGTTGTGTCTAGGGGCGAATATTATCTAAACACACACACACGCACACGCACGCACGCACGCACGCACGCACGCACACACACACACACACACACACACACACACACACACACACGCACGCACGCACGCACGCACGATCACGCACACGCACGCACGCACGCCCACGCACGCACGCACGCACGCACGCACGCACGCACGCACGCACGCACGCACGCACGCACGCACTACACACACACACACACACACACACACACCACACACACACACACACACACACACACACACACACACACACACACACACACACACACACACACACACACACACACACACACACACACACACACAACACACACACACACACACACACGCACGCAGACAGACAGACAGACAGAACAGACAGACAACAGACAGACAGACAGACAGACAGACAGACAGACAGACAGACAGACAGACAGACAGACAGACAGACAGACAGACAGACAGACACACATTCAGGGCGTTCCTATACCACTGATGTCAAGGGTTTAGAGAGTGAAATGCCGACTTGGAGCGACAAGACTGTGAAGACTGCTGCAAACACACCACACCAACACACATCACACACACACACACACACACACACACACACACACACACACACACACACACACACACACACACACACACACACACACACACACACACACACACGTTTTTATACACCTAAGCACGCACACCCATCTCCAACTCTCACCGGTTAGAAAATAACCACTTACTCTAATTAAAGCATCAAGATTAGTGTGGGACGCAAGGAGCCAAGACTGTGTCGCTGTGTGTGTGTGTGTGTGTGTGTGTGTGTATGTGTGTGTGTGTGTGTGTGTGTGTGGTGTGTGGGTGTGTGTGTTGTGTGTGTGTGGTGTGTGTGTTATTCACCCATGGTCTTGCCCACGCGAGCTGCCTCGCGATCGCCAGTTTCACCCTCTCAGTGCGAGCTTGGAGCTCATTATTACCGATCTTTTATAGAGAAGATGTAGAGAAGGACGAAATAGCATAACTTTTTCCATCACTTCTAACCCTTATTGTTTCTTCTTAGTAGTATTACCTCTTGCCAGTCTTATTGTTCCTCATGTATATTATGTTGTTTTCCTTTCTGTGTGTGTGGTATTGTATATGCACCTTTTTCTTCCTTCCTGTCCTTTCTTCCTTGCATTGCCTCTCGCGCCTCCTTCACCTCCTTCGGCGTGGGTGTTTTGTAGCGTTGCTTTGATTTCGTCCTCTTGAGTGATATTGCCTGGGATATTGCCGTGCGTGCGTGCGTGCGTGCGTGCGTGCGTGCGTGCGTGCGTGCGTGCGTGCGTGCGTGGGTGGGTGGGTGGGTGGGTGGGTGGGTGGGTGGGTGGGTGGGTGGGTGTGTGTGTGTGTGTGAGGACAAGTCTCACGCACTTAGTGCAAGCTATTGATGTGAGTATCGGTGATCAGGTATGGCTTCAGTTTAAAAATATGCCTAATACTTTGTTAGGGTTTTGTTATATACCGCCGAGTGACTCACCATACTTTTCCAATGTGTCCTTCGCCACTATTCAGGAAAGACTGTGTGCAAATCATGTTAAGAATGGATGCATTATTGTAGGGGATATGAATGCCCGCTTCGGGAAATCAGTAAAAGACTTACTCGCCCACTTAAATGTTCCCAGCAGTGAAAGATTATCTTACCCTACAATACCTGATGACATTAACACAGCAAATGCCAACGCGGAATTATTGTCGTCTTTATGCACTGAGAACAATTTACTTGTTGTTAACAATCTTAAGACATCATGTAGACACTATGTTGGTAACAAAACTTATAAGAAAAAAGACACGTGGATTTCAGAGATTGATACATGTGTAGCATCCTATGAGATGATAAGGTATATCACAGATTTCCGGGTATTACAGCGGAGCGGTCTCCCATCAGACCATGCCCCGATTTCTCTCACTGTTTCAAGTACAGGTGTGAATCTTGCCCTGGTGTGCGAGAGGGCGTTCGGCGCTGGGAGACTACTCAGCACCACACGGCAACGCTGCCAGACACAGGTTATCAAGGAAGCCTGTGCGCTTTTCTGACATTGACAGGGAACTTTTTGAGAATAGTGTTGTTGATGTGAATATAGATGTTGACAACGATGATGATTTTGATGGTTTAGCCAATATGATATCCAATGAGCTCTACAGTTGCGCTGTTCGGAGTAAGAGCCATGACCAGGATATAGAAGTCAGGGATGATCATTTAGGTAAATGGGAGAGGTTGTTACA
>JACEEZ010024840.1:107500-110000 GCA_016584305.1 Chionoecetes opilio | reverse complement strand
CGACAACATTTGCTGGTAACTTGTTCCATCGATCAACGACTCTCACATTGAAATCATTTTTACGGAGATCGGTGATGCAACGTTGACGTTTAGTTTTAAACCATTATTTCTTGTTGTCACTTGAGTTGAAAGCTCGAATAGGTTCTCTTGATTAATGACATCAAATCCTTTTAGGATCTTAAAGGTTTCTATCAAGTCCCCACGGATTCTTCGATCCTTTAAGGAAAACATATTAAGTTTCCGCAGTCTCTCTTCATAAGATGAATTTCGCAGAGATGGAATTTGTTTGGTTGCTCTTCTTTGCACTGATTCCAATTTGGCTTGATCTTTTACGAAACAGGGCGACTAGAATTGAACGGCATATTCCAAGTGCGGCCTAACCAAGGACGTGTATAATTGTGTCATTACTTTCGGAGTTTTATGTTCAAAGTTGCGTTTAATAAAGCCCAACATCATATTTGCCTTTTTACTGGCAGCTAGGCAATGCGGACTGGTTTTCAGATCATTATGATGATGACACCTAAATCCTTTTCCTGCTGTACTTCAGTTAACGATTTATTTTGCATTTGATAAGTTATATTTGAGGTTATCGTTGCCTATATGCATTAGGAGGAGGAGGAGGAGGAGGAGGAGGAGGAGGAGGAGGAGGACGTCAACATAACTTCGATGATATATTGTGAGGTACTATTCTCTCTCTCTCTCTCTCTCTCTCTCTCTCTCTCTCTCTCTCTCTCTCTCTCTCTCTCTCTCTCTCTCTCTCTCTCTCTCTCTCTCTCTCTCTCTCTCTCTCTCTCATTAATCATGCCCTTTCATCCCTAACACAAAAGTTTTTCCCCCAAATCATTTCTTCTTTCTGTCTTCACCATTTTCTCTTTTTTCCTTTTTTTTCTCTTTTTTCCATCCACATTTTCCTCATTTTCTGTCCCAAACATGTCTTTCCTCTTTACCCACAAATTCCTGCATCTTCCCCTCAATATTTTTTCCCCTCTTCCCTCTTTTTCTCTCTAATCTCTCCCTCATGTCCTCAGCGAGTTGGAAAATTCAAAATCTTGAGGACCATTGCTGAGAAAAGTCCTTAAAAAAACAGAAATAGCAGGATATCAATAAAATAACCTCTTCAAAAAAACCCAGAAATAGCAAGATTTCAATCAAATAAACTCTTCAAAAAAAGAGAAATAACAAGATATCAATAAAATACTCTTCAAAAAACCAAAAATAACAAGATATCAATAAAATAACCTCTTCAAAAAACCCAGAAATAGCAAGACATCAATAAAATAACTTCTTCAAAAAACCAAAAATTACAAAACAATGAAAAATAATAAAATAACAAAAAAGCCAGAAATAATAAAATATCAATAAAATAACCTTCAAAAAGCCAGAAAGAATAAAATATCAATAAAACAACCTTCAAAAAGCCAGAATGAATAAAATATCAATAAAACAACCTTCAAAAAGCCAGAAATAATAAAATATCAATAAAATAACCTTAAAAAAGCCAGAAATAATAATAGATCAATAAAATAACCTTCAAAAACCCAGAAATAATAAAATATCAATAAAGAAAATTTGCGATTCAATAAACAAATGAATAAGAAAAGATAAATAAAAAAAAAAGTATATAAAAAGAAGGAAATAAATACGGAAGGTAGGATGAAAATTAAAACAAAGAACAGCTTCGTGTCAATAAATAGACCTTACAAAATATAGATCTAAAAAGGAGTTATGTATATTCGCATGACAAAAATTATGAATAGAACTATAATTCATATCTACCTTGAAAAATGTACAAAAAAAGTCTTCCACGGAAACCAAAAACTATAATTAACATTGACCTGTTTCAAGATTCCTTTTATTGTCCTGTTCTTTGTTTGAACGTTCTTATGGAAAGGATTAAACTCTCTCTCTCTCTCTCTCTCTCTCTCTCTCTCTCTCTCTCTTCTCTCTCTCTCTCTCTCTCTCTCTAAGCTAAAGCTATATAGGAACAAATTATTATAGGAAACGGAACTTGAATATCTGACCTCTTTACCGCCCTAACAGCCTCCTCCTCTCCCCCCCCCTCTCTCTCTCTCTCTCTCTCTCCTCTCTCTCTCTCCTCTCTCTCTCTCTCTCTCTCTCTCTCTCTCTCTCTCTCTCTCTCTCTCTTCGTCCCCAAGCGTATACCCCTCAGTCCTTCCTCCACTCTCACCCATCTCTCTTTCTCTCTTAGTTTCCTCTCCTCTTCTTCCTTCGCCCTAAAATAGCAAGATATCAATAAAATAACAAAAAAGCCAGAAATAGCAAGATATCAATAAAATATACTCGCCAAAAACCCAGAAACAACAAGATATCAATAAAATATACTCTCCAAAAACCCAGAAACAACAAGATATCAATAAAATAACTTCTTCAAAAAACCAAAAATTACAAAATAACAATGAAAAATAATAAAATAACAAAAAGCCAGAAATAATATACCAATAAAACAACCTTCAAAAAGCCAGAAATAATAAAATATCAA
>JACEEZ010024840.1:67500-102500 GCA_016584305.1 Chionoecetes opilio | reverse complement strand
GTATCATTCACTATCTAGTCATTCAAAATATTCTAAAACTTTTACGTATTGAGGTTACATTTATTCAGGATTAATATTAATGGAAAAACTGATTTAAGGAATTATTTTTGCATCATTATTTATTCTAGGTGATTAATATTTTTTGTGTGTGTGTGTGTGTGTGTGTGTGTGTGTGTGTGTGTGTGTGTGTGTGTGTGTGTGTGTGTGTGTGTGTGTGTGTGTGTGTGTGTGTGTGTGTGTGTGTGTGTGTGTGTGTGTGTGTGTGTGATTAATGTTCTTCTTTCTCGTCATGTTACCAGTAATATATTTTCCCCCAGGTGTCAGGCGCCCGAGGGAGGACCACAGGGGAGGACAGATGGCCGCCCTTGATAGGAAGGTGGCGGTGGGTGTTGGGTGGGCGAGGGGTGGGCGGGCCTGTGTGTAGTGGTGACAGGGACCTCAACACCCGCCCCGCCCATCGCCACCCACCACCACACCGCCCTAACCCACTCTTATAAGGCGCCCACCACCCACTGACGCCCATGACCCACGCCCGCACCCCCCACGTGAGGCCTTCGGGTCATAAAACTGCGCTATGGGACCTTATTTTGGCCTTTATGACTTTCAGTTTTACACTCATATTTCTATTTGTCTTCCCATATGCACATTACGAGGGTGTGTGTGTGTGTGTGTGTGTGTGTTGTGTGTGGTGTGTGTGTGTGTGTGTGTGTGTGTGTGTGTGTGTGTGTGTGTGTGCGCGGCGTGCGTGCGTGTGCGTGTGCGTGTGTGTGTGTGTGGTGTGGGTGGGTGGGTGGGTGGGTGGGGGGTGGGTGGTGGGGTGGGTGGGTGGGTGGGTGGGTGGGTGGGTGGGTGGGTGGTGTGGGTGTGTGTGTGTGTGTGTGTGTGTGTGTGTGTGTGTGTGTGTGTGTGTGTGTGTGTGTGTGTGTGTGTGTGTGTGTGTGTGTGTGTGTGTGTGTCACCGGCGCCCTAATAGCCACGCCCTTGGGCCCATATATGAATGGAGACCTTTGTGCACTGATGATGATGATGATGATGATGATGATGATGAATAAAAAGATGCAGATAATCAAACAAAAAAGAATAAAAAACACGAAATAGAACAAGAAAAGGGAAAATAATCAAACAAATTAAAAAGAAGATGAAAACAAGACCTAGAAAAAGAAAAGAAGGGAAGAAAATATTAACAGTTAGGATGAATAACTAGAAATGAAGCTGAAAAATAACAAGAATATAATAAAATGACAAAAAGAAATAACACAATCACAGATAATCTTCAATCCCAAAACCAATCTGATGCAGGCTAATGAATTTTACACGCACTTCCATACAGGTAACCCAATCAAGGGAACCCAAGCAATGCACCTTTTCATTCTATACCTGAACACCTTATATCCTCTCTCTCTCTCTTCTCTCTCTCTCTCTCTCTCTCTCTCTCTCTCCTACCACCTCACATCTCTCCCCTCCACCCCCATCCTACCTCCTACTCACCCCTCACCTGCTCAGATCGCGACCGCGCACAACAACACAGACAACAACAACACACACACAGACAAAGAAAAACAAAGTCGGTAACGGAATTGACATGACAACAAAAAAATACAACAGTTACAGGTGCAAAAACATCCCTGCCAGCATTTCATTCAAATCACACTTTTTCGATATAAAGGTAAGGGGTATAAAGTGGTGGTTAAGTAGTGTAAAAAGTAATAAAGTTCAAGTAAAGTAGTGTATTAGTAGTAGTAGATAGTAGGTAGTAGTATATTGTATAGTAGTAGTATAGTAGTAGTAAAGTAGGTTAGTAGTAGTAGTAAGTAGAGTAGTATAGTATGTAGTAGTAGTAGTAGTTAGTAGTAGTAGTAGTAGTAGTCTGTATAGTAGTAGTAGTAGTAGTAGTAGTAGTAGTAGTAGTAGTAGTAAAAGTAGTAGTAGTAGTAAAAGTAATAGTAGTAGTAAAAGTAGTAGTAATAGTAGTAGTACTAGTAATAATAGTAAACGAAGTAGTAGTAGTAAAATAATAATAGTAGTAGTAGTAGTACTACTATTACTATTACTATAGGGGAGGCGGTAGCGGAGTGGTTAGCGTCTCCAACTGGCGTTCTCGGTGACCCGAGTTCGATCCCCGAAGAAACTCAAACCCTTTCTGCACCGTCGAGTGGCCTAAGAACACCCACATGCCCTGCCCATCAACTCTTCCTTCGATTGCGAGTGCATCGGACGACACAGGGGGGCGGCATGAGCCTCTTCTAATCACAGGCGTCACTATAAGAATCCTACCTGCGCCACCACGGGCGAGGACCAACCATCATCACAGCCCTCAAGTGAACCTCCAGAGCCTACCATCCGAGCCCTGGGTCACCACTGCCTACAGGCGCTATAGGCACAAATGTAAAAAAAAAAGTCTCCTCGTTGGCTTCACCGTGACTCCCAGTACCCGATACTCTTCCCTTCCCTCGAGAATCCAATATCAGCTCATGTGTGTTAGCAGTCGCTCCTTAATGACGTTTTTCATGGCGTGGAAATCACCAACGCCTCAAATGCTTATATTTCCCTCCTGTTTTATGGTTCCCCAGACACTGCGGGACATCTCAACGCGTGGTGGCTCTCCGCGGGGCAGTGAAGAGTGCCAGAGGGAGGGGACGAAAGGCGCCGAGCTTTACGCGAGGCGGGGAAGAGTATGTTTGGTTAGCGACGAAAAAACACGCCACAGTAGCAACTTGACCCGCCTCATGCATCCTGTTTGTTTACTTCGAGGTTGTTGAGGGAAGGACCCGCTCGCTGCCCCTCGTAACCCTTCAAAATTGGCACCCTCAACTGATAAGAGAAGAGAGAGAATGAGAGAAAGGGACGTAGAGAAAAAGGAGAGAAAATAATGCCACTACTGCCGATTTTCAATATATCATAATGACGTACTTGTTACATGAAATATTTCTCATTAGTGACACCATTAATCATTCATCTCTTTCATGTTTTCCTTGTTCTATTTTCTCGCTATCCTCTTTTCTTCCTCCTCCAACTCCACCTCCCTCCACTCTCCTTCTTCCCTCCCACTCTCTCGCCTCACTCTCACTTTCTTCCTCCTCCACCACCTCCTCCTCCGCCTCCACTCTCACTTTCTTCCACCTCCACACCTTCTCGCCTCACTACTCACTTTCTTCTCCTCCACCACTCCTCCTCCGCCCACTCTCACTTTCGCACTCCTTACGTAATGCTGAAATAAACTCTTTTATTGAACATGTTTGATACATATGGATTGGAATAAGAGTAGGATGGTTTAGAAGTGATGTGCGAGGAAATATTGGAAAAAATATAGTCAGATAATTCAAAGGTCCACACACAGTACACACCCTCACATATAAGGGAAATTTTTATATTGAAGATTTACATTCAGTTTTACATAATGGATATTAATTGACACCCTCCCTTGTATCCGACTCGCCTCATTACTTCGAAAAGGTGCAATAACCTACTTTAGAAGAGAAAGATCGATATAAGTGATACTTCCTTGCTTAAAAATGTTATTCATGAGTATGCAACATGCCCTGTGGCCACGAGTGCAGGAAAAACGAGTTCTCTACAACAACGGACTCGTTCTGATGAAGATTCAATAAAATAGACTGAGTAACTAACGTATTCCTGACCCCCGATCCAGGCTCGTAGCCACGGGGGGGCTATGGGGGGGGCTAACCCCCATGAAGGTGTACGGAAGGGTGGTGCATGAAGGTGCACGGAAGGTGGGTGGGGGGTCCTGCCTTCGTGCATCACAGGTTGGGACGGAGGGTCGTGGGCGCCATACAATCACCAGGTGTGGCTGATTGGTCGGCTCATACTGTCCAGAGAGGGACGGGACAAATATCCTCGGGTGCGGGAGAGTTACCGGGGAGGCGTGAAGTACTGCCGGGGATGTCACGTTCCCGGTGTTCACTGCTTAGGGTTCAGTGCAACAAGATGTCACGGCTGGCTAGGCTTCAGCACGTGACACTTGGACGAGTCACCCTACGCCTTAATACCCCTAATTTTCTGAGAATATAAAAATTATTTAAAATCTCATCCCTTTCTCCTCCTTCTACAAAACTACTACTCCTCCTCCTACTACTACTACTCCTACTCCTTCTCCTCCCCTTCCATCTACCTCCCTCCCTCTGGCCAAGGGAAGGAAGCAGGTGGATGAGAGGAACCTCCTATCTCTCCTCCTCCTCCTACTACTACTACTACTACTCCTCCTCCTACTACTAATACTCCTATCCCCCTTCCCCCTTCCCCTCCCGTCCATCATCCTCCCTCCCTCTGGCCAAGGAAAGGAAACAGGTGGAAGAGAGGAACCTCCCATCCTTCCCCCTCCCTCCTCCCGTCCATCTAATTCCCTCCCTCTGACCAAGGAAGGGAGATAGATGGATAGATAGAGGAGTGGGGGGACCTCCCTTCCTCTGTCCCTTTCTTTCCCTCCCTCTGGCCAAGGGGGAGAGAGAGAGGGACGAGCGGGGAGGTGGACGGAGGGAGGTCCTCCCCCCCCCAAAAAAAAAAGTAGTAAAATTATTATTATTATTATTATTATTATTATTATTATTATTAGTAGTAGTAGTAGTAGTAGTAGTAGTAGTAGTAGGTGGGTGTTATCGCGATAAATGATCGTGATAGTTTATCGCGATAACGATATCGGGTTATCGGTTATCCGAAAAAAAATTCCCCGCGTTATCGATTCATCGGTATCACCGATACTTTTTGTTCCAAACTAGCGATAATCGATAATGTTATTTTTTGGTTCCAGTTTAGCACAAGGGCGAGCCGCGCGTGCTTTGGAGGCAGAAATAGGTAGGTCCGAGCTGGGACCTCAACATGCTCATGTTTATGAAGGGGAACATGCTGCAGAACCTGGTCTAGACTGTGGCTGTGCAAAAGACATTTTTAGTAGTTTAAACTTTCAAATGTAGTTATTTTACTTAAAAACAGTACTTTTCATTAGTGAAGAGACAGGATAAACATTGAATTTAGAAGATATTAGTGTGCAAAAGGTAAATGAAGGGTTTTCTAACAGTTTACTGATAGCATTTAAGATTTTTTATTTAAAATATCAATATCGTTATCGCTAGTATCGGAATTTTGGATTTATAGATTTATCGGTTATCGCCTTATCGGGCGATACATTTATCGCCAGTTATCGGTTATCGTTATCGGTTTATCGTGATATTTTTTTTCGTCATCGCGCCCACCTATGGTAGTAGTAGGAGGAGGAGGAGGAGGAGGAGGAGGAGGAGGAGGAGGTACAATACTTCTTCCCCTTACTGCACACCTGATAAAGTAATAAAAAAGAAGAAAATAACAAATAAAATCTAACCAACACCAGTTTCAAAGGGTGAATACGTTCAATTAAGGAGATTCTCTAACGAGAGCAATTAAGGGTTACTAATCAAAAGGCAATCACGGCTCGTCACCTCTACCTGGGAGCTCACTGGTCAGTTATATAAAGCCCGCACAGGTGTTGAAACGAAAGGTAAATGGAAAAGAAAAGGTGATTAAAAGAAAAGAGGGAAGAGCGCACTTAAAAGATACAATGTTCTGTTATAGGTTTCAAAATAAAGGGTAAATGGAAAGAAAATGTGCTAAAAAGGTACTAAAAAGGTGCTAAAAAGAGAAAAAAAGATAAACTAAAAAGAAACACGTTGGAAAAGAAAAGCTAATTAAAAGAGGGGAAAAACACACTAAGACAAAATACTCACTTATTACAGGGTGCCCCCACAGAAAAAGTAAATGGAAAAAAAGGTGATAAAGAAAAGATAAAGGAAAGATAAAGAAAAAGATAAACTTAAATACATAAGGGTCATGATTTAAGTACTAAAAATATAGGGGTGAATAGGTAGAAAATATAAGGGCAAATGGAAAGAAAAAGTGTTAAAAGAGAAAGAGGGGAGCACATTTAAAGGACACAAGGTAAAAATGCCAAAATAATAGGACAAGTGGCAAATAAACATGTGATAAAACAATGACAAAAGACCCATTAACAAAATTACAAGGTATTTCAGGTACCAAAACAAAGGATAAATGGGGGGGAAAAGTTTTAGAAGAGAAGGATAAGAACACTTAAAAAAAACAAAGGCTCACTTAGGCCCCAAAATCAAAGAAACAAGTGGAAAAGAAGAGGATATAGTTGGAAAAAAGACATTATAAAAAAATATGGGTCTTTTTTCCTACTACATTATCTTTTTTCCATTATTTTGGAGCCTAAGTGAGCCTTGTTTTTTTTAAGTGTTTTTTTCTTTTTATCCTCTCTCTTCTAAAACTTTTCCCCCCCATTTATCCTTTGTTTTGGTACCTGAAATACCTTTGTAATTTTGTTAATGGGTCTTTTGTCTTTGTTTTATCACACGTTTCTTTTCCACTTGTCTATTATTTTGGCATTTTTACCTTGTGTCTTTTAAATGTGCTCCCCTCTTTCTCTTTTAACACTTTTTGAGCTCAACGAATTTCCTTGTATTTGGTACCATTAATAATTGTTAGTGACTATAAGCAATTTTTATAGTATTACTTTTAGTTCCTTGCTGACTAACTATTTGTATATTCATTTATCTTTCTGTCAATTTTATTCTCGACATACTCATTTTTTATGAACCCTAGGAAATAATTGGCCTGTAATGGGGTAACACATTTTTTCCATTTACCCTATATTATGTTTTAGCCCTATAACTAATGATTTCCTTGTATATGTGTATATTTGTTATTGTGTTTATTTATAACAAGGTAAGTACAAGGTGTGTTTCAGGTGGCATCAGGTAAGGAGAGGGAGGGGCAGGTCGCGACTCTTACCTGGCGCCGTCGTGGGAACGGACGCCACACTGGTTTTTTATGAAGCCACAGGTGATGCGGGCACATGAAAGGAAGACTGTGAAGATGACGATAGGTAAGTAACGGGATGGTGGTGTTAGTTACCTATTTCAGTCCTCATTTGTGGCGCTAGGAAAAGATAACTAGACTACCTTTAAGGATGAATAACAAAAGGGTACAGATGGTGGTGTTAGTTACCTATTCAAGTCATCATTTGTGGCACTAGGAAGAGATAACTAGACTGTCTCTGGGGATGCATAACAAAAGGGTAGAGATAACTTTCTACTTTGAGGATAAAAAAATGAGCATGTTCTTGTTAAATTTTGAAGTACAAGAATATAAAATAAAATTAAGACCTTACTTAATGTACGAGAAAAACAAACAAAAATAGAATACGCAATGTTCATCTGTATTCTTACCATATTTAGATACATTTCTTTTGTGTTTTTTAAAGTGTACCATATATTATATTATTTCCTTCTTTTTCCCTCCTCTAAAGTATTAAAAAAACATTACTTTTTTTGGGGGGGAGGAAAGAACCAATTATGCATCTTAATACTTATTTGACCTCTGATTAGATATTTGCTTCTCTACCTCTTTAAAAAAAAAAAAATATATTTTTCTTCTCTCTCTTGCCGCGGGGATGAAGTTGATGAAACACTTCCTTCTCATTTTCCTTTACCATCAACCACCACCACCACCACTACCACCTGCACCACCACCACCACTACCACCTGCACCACCACCACCACCACTACCACCTGCACCACCACCACCACTGCATTACCAACCATGGCATTATCGACTCAATTAACAACAATAACAGTGATGAAAACAACTTCCACAATAACGCCAACAAAACAACAATAACAACCAACACCACTACTATAAGTCTAGTTTCTGGGACACTACACTACGCTCCACAGACTATAATCCCACCTACCTCCTCCACCCACCACCCACTCCACCCCTTTATAAGAGGAACAAGACGAGAGCTTCACCTTCCTCCGCGGTTAAGGTTGTCGGAATGCCGTGGAAAAAGGAAAAATTACAGCTCTTCCTTATATCAACATTAGTGCGGAACACATAATCACTATGCTTATAAAACAAACAAATTCATCATCTCAAATATTTCGTGTTGATCCATGAGCAAAAAAACAAAAACAAAGGCAAATTCATAAGGAAGGTGAAATAATTATCTCGAAAGAAAAGTTGCATAAATATTCTCAGCGACAGTGAGGCTGAAACAACAGTAATATTATAGTACTACTACCATAATAATTCATGTAGTAACTGTAGTTCTAACCTAAACATAATACATCATACACCCCCATCACAACCTTCCCATAATCAACACCACACCCACACTTCCTCACATCCTCCCGCCACCACCACCACCACACCACCACGACCTCCAGCGGGGCATCTCACGCCAAGACGCAGTTGGGGGAGGAGGCGGAGGAGGAGGTGGAAGAGGAGGAGGAGGAGGAGGAGGAGGAGGAGGAGGAGGAGGAGGAGGAGGAGGAGGAGGAGGAGGAGGAGGAGGAGGAGGAATACAAAGGAATACAAAGGAAACACAAACAGCAACAGACCGATAGGTCCTTACAAGGCTGTTTGCTTTAACTACACTACACTAACTAGATAATAAGAGAGAAAGGATAGGAAGTAGAAGGCTCCTCCCCACCCACCCATCCCTCCAGCCGAAGCTGGCCGGAAAAGAAGTGATACCATGCAATATAGAAAAACTGCATGGAATTTGTGAGGAAAGTTGAAAGCTGTAATCTATGGCTAACTACTACTAGTTTGTGGGGGTAGGTTTAGTGCTTGATAGATAGGTCATGTTATGTGTGTTTTGTAATGGTGTGAACACAGTGTGGAGGTTCAAAGGGTGGTGCGGCAGCCTTGCCTGGCGGAGGAGGAGGAGGAGGAGGAGGAGGTGGGAAAGTACACAAGGTAGCGGTGCTTTATCCTCCCCCTGGGGCATTCCATTGAGCGGGGAGTGGAGGGAAAAGTGGAGGGGAAGGGATGGTGGTGGAAATGGAGGGAGAAGAGGAGATGGAAGGGGTGGGAAAGGGAGGGGAAGGGGGAAGTAGAGGGGAAAGGAGTAAGGGGGAAGTAGAGGGGAAAAGAGTAAAAGGGGAAATGAAGAAAAGGGGAAAGGAGGATAAGGGGGTAGTAGAGGGGAAATGAGGGGAAGGGAAAACTGGAGGGGGAAGGGAGGGGAAGGGGGAAGGGTGGTGGTGGATGCAAAAAAATGAGGTAAGGTTGATTTTAGGAAGCTCAAGATGTCAGGTTAATGATGTACGATCTCTCTCTCTCTGTGTGTGTGTGTGTGTGGTGTGGGTGTGGGTGTGGGTGTGGGTGTGTGTGTGTGGGTGTGTGTGTGTGTGTGTGTGTGTGTGTGTGTGTGTGTGTGTGTGTGTGTGTTTATTCAGCTCCCAAGTATATTTACTCTTCACTTTTAACTCGTCCATCATCCGTCTCCTTCGACACACACATACACACACAAACACACACAAACACACACACACACACACACACACACACACACACACTATTCAATGCACAGCAAACAACCACAAAGCCACTCAAAGCACGCGCCAGAGGAGGGTTTTTCTTTAAGGGGAAGGGAAGGTAAGGCAAAGAAGGGGAGAGGGGGAAAGGGGGAAGCGAAAGGGAAGGTAAGAAGAGAAGGGGAGGGAGGAAAGGAAGGGAAATGAAGGTGCGTGAGGCGGAGAGGAATGGAAGAGTGGAAGAAATAGAAGAAGAATGGAAAGGGAGGAAAGGAAAGAAAATGATGGTAAGTGAGGCGGAGAGGAATGTAAGATAATGAAAGAAGAATGGAAGAGATTGGAAGAAATGGAAGAAAATGGAGAGGAGTAAGTTATAGGAAGAGGAATAGGAAGTGAGAGTTAGGAGAGAGAGAGAGAGAGAGAGAGAGAGAGAGAGAGAGAGAGAGAGAGAGAGAGAGAGAGAGAGAGAGAGAGAGAGGAGAGAGATTGAGAAGAGAGAGAGAGAGGTGAGATAAGAAACAGAAGAGACGTAAATGAAAGAAGAAGAGTCGGAAGTATATAAATAAGAGCGGCAAGGAGAGAAAAAAATGAGGTAATGGAGGTAAAACAAAACTACAGAAAAATAAGAAAAAGTTATAAATGATGGAGAGTAACAAATAAAAGAAATAAAGAGATGGAGAAGAGTAGTAAGCCGAAGAAAGGGAAGGAAGGTTTTGCTAGAAAATTCATAATCAAGGTGAGCAGAGGAGGAGGAGGAGGAGGAGGAGGAGGGGAGGAGGAGGAGGAGGAGGAGGAAGAGGAAGAGGAAGATGAAGAGGAAGAGGAAGAGGAAGAGGAAGAGGAAGAGGAGGAGGATACGAGATAGGTATATAGGCCAAGGGAGAGGTGAGAGGGAAGATATGCCGCTTAGGAGGAAGGGCAGACGATGGAGGAAGAAGGAGGAGGCAGAAGAGACATAAAAGGACATACAGAAATAACTATAAGGTCATCATGTAATCATAAGGTCATCATAGTCATCAGAAGGTCAAACTTAGCATGACCCTGACCTCACTTGGAAAGGAATGACACAAACAAACAGACAGAAAAGACATATAGGCAGATACTGAAAAACCCAAAATAAATGAAAGAACGTGAATAGAAAATGGAGAGAGAGAGAGAGAGAGAGAGAGAGAGAGAGAGAGAGAGAGAGAGAGAGAGAGAGAGAGAGAGAGAGGAGAGAGAGAGAGAGAGAGAGAGAGAGGGGGTGGGGGGGGGGCATGAAGAACAGGAACAAAGGTCAGGCATTACGTTCACACTCCCTCTCACTTCCATAACAGGTGCATATACGAACGTATGTATGTAGGTGTGGTGTATGTATGTATGTATGTATGTATGTAGGTGTGTATGTATGTATGTATGTAGGTGTGTACGTGTGTGTAACTCATTAAGATGGCGGTGCACGTACCATCTTCAACCTCAATATTTCTTTCCGCAACTTTCTACGTGCATATCGACCTCTGCATATCTCTCTCTCTCCTTTCTTCATTTATCTCCCTCTCTCTCTCTTCCTTCATTCGTTTTCCTTTCTCTACCTCTTCCTTCATTTCTCTCCCTCTTTTATTTTTATTTTTTTTATTTATACCATCTTATATAATGCATAATTATTTACAAGGAAAAATATATTACAGATTAAAGCTGGTATTGTGAGTACTACCTATCTTAAAACCTAACTTTAACCACATACATATACTTATGATTACATATACTCTCTCACTTTTCTTCATCTCTTTTCCTTTCTCTCCTCCTTCCTCAGTCTCTCTCCCTCTCTCTCTTCCTACATCTCTTTTCCTTTTTTTCTCTCTCTCTACCTCTTCCTTAATTTATCTCCCTCTCTCTCTCTCTTCCTTCATTTCCTTTATCTCTCCTTTTTCCTCCGTCTCTCTCTCTCCTTTCCTCTCCCTCTTTCTCAACCTTTCCCTTCCTACTTTAAGAAAAAAACCCTGCCACTTAATGTAATTTTTCTTATGGTATATTTTTCTAAGCTAATTCACTTCTATTCTCATATATATCTAGGAAATCAGAGTGGCAGGCAGGTTATCTTTCTCTCTCTCTCTCTCTCTCTCTCTCTCTCTCTCTCTCTCTCTCTCTCTCTCTCTCTTTTCTCTTCTCTCTCTCTCTCTCTCTCTAAACAAAACAGTGAAAGTTGTTAAGCCCTTGACGTCCTCTCTCCGTAACAAACACCTCCTTTGACAAACTCTGGTACAGGACATACATACATACGACCCTCAGAGGAACAGCAGCAACAAAGCAATGTAAACAAAAACAATAGCAACGCAAACACAACTCCTTCAACTCTTGTGTGTAAATGGAAACTGCCTAGTAGTAGTAGTGTAGTAGTAGTAGTAGTAGTAGTATAGTAGTAGTAGTAGTAGTAGTAGTAGTAGTAGTAGTATAGTAGCAGTAGTGGTAGCAGTAGAAGTAGTAGCAGCAGTAGTAGAAGTAACAATAGTAGTAGTAGTAATAGTAGTAGTAGTAGTAGTAGTAGTAGTAGTAGTAGTAGTAGTAGTAGTAGTAGTAGTAGTAGTAGTAGTAGTAGTAGTAGTAGTAGTAGTAGTCATCATCATCATTATCATAATCATCTTTATTGCATAACATACAAGGAGTTGTATATTACATATCACAAAAAAAATTATCATGAATTTAAAGGAAGTGGAACTGCTCTCATATTTTCATGGTTCTGAACCCAAGTAATTCTTGCTAAAATTACACCCATGCTATTATCTAAAAAAGTTATTTTATAAATTCTGAATAAAAAACTTAAAAAAGATTTAAAAGACATACCCTCAAAAAACAAAGGTTTGTTCAAAATATATACAGAATAATTTTTCTTGCTTAAAGATCTAGTAGTAGCAGCAGCAGTAGTAGTAATAGTAGTAGTAGTAGTAGTAGTCGGTACAAAGTGAACCCAAAACCAAACAAACAGAGATGATCCTCGTTACCCGCCCTAAGGCACCTCCCGCCCAAAGGGCTATTCTTTTAAAAGGCCGAAACCCCATAACCAAACCCCCTTTGCCATTCCATACTCCCCGGGAAACCCAGGGAAACCAGAAAGGTGGGAGGAAAAGGGGGAGGGGAGGGGGAGGAGGAGGAGGGGGAAAGGAGGAATTTAAAAAAAGGAGGAAAGAAAAATAAAAGGGGAAAAGTTTTATGTTTGGTAAAAAGAGGGAAAAGAGGACAAAATGGAATGGGGAAGAACAAAAGAAGAATTATAATAAGTATCAATTAAGGAGAAAATGAATGAATGGAGTGATTAAAGGAAGCCGGATAAAATGAGAGATACGCTATAAAAAAAATATAAAAAACTATAAAAAAATAAAAAAGGGGAAAAATTTAATTAAAAAAGGGAAAAAAATTTTAGTTAAAAAAAAAAAGAAAAATAAAAAACTAAGTGCAAATATTCCCCAAATAAAAATTAAATAGAACATAGGGGAAAAATAATAATAAAAATAATAATAATAAAATAATATAATAATAATAAAAAAATAAAAACAGATAAATTTCTCCCCAAAATTTTGGCCCCAAAATACGTTATTTCCCGATAATTATTTACATGGCCTTTAAACCACGCCCCGGGGGCTGTTGGACCCAAAAGGAGGAGGAGGAGGAGGAGGAGGATTACATGGTTACATGGGAGTAACAAAAACCCCAGGAGACCTATTGGTCCTAGCGAGGGTATCTGCTGAACACTACACAAACTATCAACTATTGTAAAAAAACGTTGGAAAAGATCCCCTGCCCTGAAAGGAGGGAACAGGGGAGTTCCTAGTGCAAAATAAAAAGGATATAAAAAAATACTAACTACAACTACCCTCCCATAAACAAATCGTAGGGGGGGACAGATCGAATTTGCACTATCAATCCCATTTACTTTACCGGGGGCGTAATCTGTTTTTGAAAGTGTTTTGTTTGCTCCGACAACATTTGCTGGGACTTTTCCATCATCAACGACTCTAACATTGAAATAAATTTTTCGGAACGGTGATGCAAAATTTCCGTTTAGTTTTAAACCTTTTTTCTTGTTGTCACTTGAGTTGAAAGCTCGAATAGGTTCCTTGGATTAATGACATCAAAACCTTTTAGGATCTTAAAGGTTTCTATCAAGTCCCCACCGGATTCTACGATCCTTTAAGGAAAACATATTAAGTTTTCCGCAGTCTCTTTTCATAAGATGAATTTCGCAGAGTGGAATTTGTTTGGTTGCTCTTCCCTTTGCACTGATTCCAATTTGGCTTGATCTTTTACGAAACAGGGCGACCAGAATTGAACGGCATATTCCAAGTGCGGCCAAAACCAAGGACGTGTATAATTGTGTCATTACTTTGGGCGGTTTTATGTTCAAAGTTACGTTTAATAAAGCCCAACATCATATTTGCCTTTTTAACTGGCAGCTAGGCAATGCGACTGGTTTTCAGATCATTACTGATGATGACCCTAACCCCTTTTCCTGTTTGTAACTTCAGTTAACGATTTATTTTGCTTTTGATAGTTTATATTTGAGGTTATCATTGCCTATATGCATTACTTTACATTTATCGGAATGAATTTTAATAGCCATTTATCACTCCAATCTGATAGTTTGTCGAGATCACTTTGTATGAGTTCGCAGTTTTCTCTAGAAATATGCTTTACCGCCTAATTTGGTGTCATCTGCAAATTTTGTATTTTAGATACAAGTCCCGCAGTCCAGATCGTTGATATATATCAGAAAAAGGTAGGACCCAAGACCGAGCCCTGAGGCACCCACTAGTGACATCTAACCAATCAAAATGCCTCACCATTTATTACTAACCCGTTGTTTACGATTTGAAAGCCCAATCGCCAATCCATGAACATAATTGCTCTCCTATGCCATGTGCCCTTAGCTTGGTCAACAGTCGCTTATGTGGAACTGTATCGAAGGCTTTCTGAAAATCAAGGTAGGAGGAGGAGGAGGAGGAGGAGGAGGAGGAGGAGGAGGAGGAGGACATAGACAAGACTGACGAGAAGGAAAACAAGAGGGACAAGATTAAGGAAAAAAAAATCCACATGGTAATGAAAACAAACGCAATTTTTTTTCATAAAAGTTAAATAAACTTATCGAAATCTTCCTTTTTCATCGACCAACCGAAAGAAAGAAAAGAAAACTGATCATACAAACAAAATAAACTTATCGAAATCTTCCTTTTTCTTCGACCAACAAACAAAAAGAAGAAAAAAAAACGGAACTTACAAACAAAATAAACTTATAAACTTATCGAAATCTTCCTTTTTCTTCGAGCAACCAAAAAATATTACTTCTCACAAACTTATCCTTTAGCCTTTATTTTCACACCTTAATGGAAGAAAACGTATATAAAAAAAAAGGTGAAAAAGGGGTAAAAAGAAACTGATGATGTCGATCCACCAAAGAACAAACATAAATACCTAGTTGATTATGGCTGAAGGCGTTACCAGGCAGGATATGATGAGACCCAATCCTTCAATGAGGTTTATGTGTGTGTGTGTGTATGTGTGTGTGTGTGTGTGTGTGTGTGTGTGTGTGTGTGTGTGTGTGTGTGTGTGTGTGTGTGTGTGTGTGTACGTGTGTGTGTGTGTGTGTACGTGTGTGTACGTGTGTGTGTGTGTGTGTGTGTGTGTGTGTGTGTGTGTGTGTGTGTGTGTGTGTGTTTTCCCAGCACGAGACAATCAAACGCAGGAAATGACTGTGGTAGTAAGAAGAACTGTGATGCAGCATCCCTTCTCTCTCTCTCTCTCTCTCTCATTATTTAAACAATTACTAATTATACAAGCGGATTGAAAAGTGATTACATTAAGGCAGTAAGTGTTCATATGCAGCTATTGATGTCCTCTGTCCCAAGGTCAAGGTCATCTCTCTCACACACACACACACACAGACAGACACAGACACACACACACACACACACACACACACACACACACAGCGTCCCCTTCTCTCTCTATTCTTGCCCTGAATCTCTCTTCATATCCTTCTCTCCCTCTCTCTCTATCCTTCTCTCCCGCACTACATTTATCACTCTCAGTCTCCCTCTTACTCTAATTCCCTTTCCCCCTTCCTACCTCCCTCCCTCTCTCTGTCTTTCTCTTCCTCCCTTAATCAATTTACTTCCAATTAGGTGACACTCACAGGTAAATGGCAAGGAATCACTCTGAAATGCTTCACTCCACACATGTCACACACAATAATAAGCATCAACATTATACAAAAACAAGAACATGCGACACAGATACCCTTTGAAAATGATGATACCAGGAGAATGAAATGATAACATAACCTTTCCAGAGTAACACGTCATGGGGAAAAAAGATGGAAAATGTCAAGGTACAACCGACCGAACCAGAAGCAACATTAACAACAACAATAATAAGTACCAATAATACACAGCCAACAACATGCGACACAAAGTCTTTAATAATGTAAAAATGTTAATACCAGAAGAAAAAAAATATACATAACCTTTCCAGAGTAACACTAAGGGCTTTCAGAGGTTTCTAAGCGGGCTTTTTGTTACCTCTTTTTTTTGCCCTTGGCCAGTCCTTTCTGAAGTATAATTATATAAAAAAAAAAAAAAAAAAAAAAAAAATAATAATAATAATAATGATAATAAAAAATAAATAATAATAAAAATAAATAAATACATGCGACACAAAGTCTTTAATAATGTAAAAATGTTAATACCAGAAGAAAAAAAATATACATAACCTTTCCAGAGTAACACTAAGGGCTTTCAGAGGTTTCTAAGCGGGCTTTTTGTTACCTCCTTTTTTTGCCCTTGGCCAGTCCTTTCTGAAGTATAATTTAAAAAAAAAAAAAAAAAAAAAAAATAATAATAATAATAATGATAATAAAAAATAAATAATAATAAATAAATAAATAAATAAAACGTCATGAAAGAAAAGTGGAAAATGTCAAGACCCAACCCAACCCGCACCTGACAGACTCACCAGGGTCGTGCAGTGCAACATGCCCCGCTTCACCCCCACGACTGACAACCCGCCTCCTGCACACGTCCCCCACGCGTCCTGCCTCCTAGGGCCTGCAGGTGCTCAGTCACGCCCTTGCAGGTTCACAATCAGCAGCAGGGCGAGTCAGCAGGCTAGTCACTTCAGTAGGTCAGACACAGAAGCACAAGGGTTCAGTAGGATTTTTTCTAGTTCAATTCCTAGTTTTATTTTTTCCCTATTTCAAGGGTTCAGTTTCATTTCCTGGTTTCAAACTCTTCACTCTAATGGTTTCCTTAGCGATTTATCTCTTTTTAATCACTTTATATCCTTTTATCTATTCATATCAGAGAAATTTCACAGTCACTTTTATATATTTTTTCTTCTCATGTGGTTTCAGTTTAGCGTATCATGTGTGAATTTTTTTACGTTCCTCAGCTCGTCAATGTTTGTTTTCCTTAGTATCATGATGTGTTGTTCCCTGTCGTCTCACCATGTTCTAGGAAAGGTTATTCATTTTGCCTCGTGTTCTTTGGGCATAATTATATTGCTGCAAAGGAGATATTGCTGAATTGACACACACACACACACACCTTTCTCTTGACACATTAACGCACTGGGAATATCATGTAAGAGATGCACGAAGAGAGAGAGAGAGAGAGAGAGAGAGAGAGAGAGAGAGAGAGAGAGAGAGAGAGAGAGAGAGAGAGAGAGAGAGAGAGAGAGAGAGAGAGAGAGATGATAAGAGGATGAATGGAGATAAGAGGATAAAGAGGAGAAGGGGAGGACAAAAGAAGGGAACAGAGACAGGATGGAAAGAGGAGAGAGGAGAGAAATATAATAAAGGAAGAATATAGGAATAGATGGATAATATAAGTAATATAGAAAGAGGGAGTGACAATAGAGGATAAGAAGGATAGAAGAAAATACCAGAAATACCACATCATTGCAATTTACAGAAAGAATTGAGGAAAGAAGGATGAGAAGGATAAAGGTGGATTGAAGGAAATACGTGATAAGCATTGTTATCAGGAGGAGAAAGGAGGAAGGAGAGGAATGGTGGATAATTATGTATGAGGATAGGGAGTGGGAAGGGAGATGGGAAAAAAGGGAAGAACAGGACGTATGGGAGAAGAGGAAGAGGAAGGAGGGAAGAAGAAGGGAAGAAGTAAGGAAGAGGAAGGAGGGAAGAAGGGAAGAAAGGAAGAGGAAGGAGGGAAGAAGGGAAGAAGTAAGGAAGAGGAAGAAGGGAAGAAGAAGGGAAGAAAGGAAGAAGGAGGGAAGAAAGGAAGAAGGAAGGAAGAGGAAGGAGGGAAGAAGGGAAGAAGTAAGGAAGAGGAAGGAGGGAAGAAGGGAAGAAGGGAGAAAAGGAAGAAGGAGGGAAGAAGAAGGGAAGAAGAAGGGAAGAAGAAGGGAAGAGGAAAGAAGGCGTAGGAAAGAAGAAGGCGAGGAAAGAGGAAAGGCGTAGAAGGGAAGAGGAAAGGTGAAAAAATATTGAGACATCGAGTAAAATGATGAAGATAAGAATTGGTCTACAGTGGTGAATATAACGAATATGTATAACGAAGTACGAAGATTCCTGTTATATTACGAAAATTAATGATATACGATAAGAAATGTGTAATGTATTGAAGGTTCATGAATACGAGTCTGAGGAAATTAATATGCAAAGCCTCTCTCTCTCTCTCTCTCTCTCTCTCTCTCTCTCTCTCTCTCTCTCTCTCTCTCTCTCTCTCTCTCTCTCTCTCTCTCTCCATCAAAGCCTCATTTCCATTTCTCTCCCTTTCCTTCTCACATCATTTACATGCCTGCACCTCACACCTCACTCCCCCAGCCCTCCTCCACCTCCCCTCCTTCCCCCAGCCCTCCTCCACCTCCCCTCCTTCCCCCAGCCCTCCTCCACCTCCCCTCCTTCCCCCAACCCTCCTCCACCTCCCCTCCTTCCTCCACCTCCTTTCTTCGTTCCCTTCATCTCCAAGGCATAAAAGGAAAGAACCCCACTTCCTCCCCTCCCTCTCTTCCTCCCTCCCTCCCTCCCTCCCTCCCTCCCTTCCTTCCTTCCTTCCTTCCCCATTTGCATGAGGGGAAAGTATAAGGGATGAGGAAAGGGAATGGATGGGAGGGGAAGGGTTAACACTATGTCACTATGAGGAATAAACTTCTCTCTCATACAAGGAAATTAGAGAAAGAGATAGAGAAGGGATAAATATAAAAAAAAGTTAATCGTAGTAATTGCGAAGTGGAGCATTTGATGAGAACTTTCTAGCAGGAGAGAAAGGAGGTATTCAATGAAGGAATTTCTCTAAAGGTAATTTCCGTCAGGCAATTAAGTTGACTATGTCTTGAATACAGATATAACGAAAAATTAAGTCGAGTGATGTGTGTGATTAATGTGTGAGGATTGGGGAGGATTACATAGGATTACATAGGATTACATAGGAATAACAGACACCAGGAGACGGAGGAGGAGGAGGAGGAGGAGGAGGAGGAGGAGGAGGAGGAGGAGGAGGAGGAGGAGGAGGAGGAGGAGGAGGAAGGAGGAGGAGGAGGAGGAAGAGGAGGAGGGAAGAGGAGGAGGAAGAGGAGGAGGGAAGAGGAGGAGGAAGAAGAGGAGGAAGGAAGAGGAAGAAAGCAGCAATAACAACGATGAGGAGGACGAGGACGAAGTATAGGAATAATAAAAATAAAAATAGAAGGCGAGGAAGTAAATAATGATGAAACAAAAAACAATGAGGAAAGGAGGCGGAGAAAGATGGAAAAACAATAAGAGGAAGAAAATAATGAAGAAAAAAACAAACAAATGAGGAAAGAAGGTAGACAGATACAAAAATAGATAGACATGAAAAATTAGCAATCAAGGAATGGAATAAAAAATCACGCTAACAGGACCGGGGGGAGGGGAAGGGGACAAGGAGGAGAGGGGAGGGGGGGAAGAGGGGAGGGGACAAGGAGGAGAGGGGAGGGGACAAGGAGGAGAGGGGAGGGGACAAGGGGGAGAGGGGAGGGGACAAGGAGAGGGGAGGGGGGGAGAGGGGAGGGGACAAGGAGAAGGGAAGCGGAAGGGGAAGGGGGAAGGGGAAGGGGAAGGGGAAGGGGACAAGGAGAGGGGAAGGGGAAGAGGAAGGAGGAGAGGGGAGAGGAGAGGCAGGTGGGATCAACATGAGGCTTGGCAGAGGGGATGCGAGGGCTCAGAGGGGACTTATGACAGGTAAGTCACACGCAGGTAAAGTGAAGGTAAGAAGACATCACTAGGGAGAGGGAGGGGAAAACTGCAAACTCAAAAAAACTAATTTAAAAAATAAATAAAAAATGTAGACAGAAATCAAAAGCGGCGAAAATGTATAGAAAGTTATCGATATACACAGTAGAAAAAAAATTTGCATTAACGTACTAACTGAAGAAAAAAAAATTGCAGACAACCTTCAAAACCGGCGAAAATATATAGAAAGTGGAAGATATATACAGTATTTTATAAAAAAAAAAAAAAAAAAAAAAAAAAAACGCTGTAACCTACTAACTGAACAAACTATACATAATATATATATAAAAAAAAAAAAAAAAAAAAAAAAAAAAAAAAAAACGGCGAAAATGTATACAATTAACGATATATACAGTAAAAACATCTACCTACATCAATCTACTAACTGAACACTATAACACGTACCTATAAATTTCGCGCATGGGTTAGGGTAGGGAGGAAGGTAGGGTAGGGAAGGGAAGGGAAGGGTAGGTAGGGGAGGGTAGGGTAGTAGTAGGTAGTAGTAGTAGGGCAGGGTAGTAGGATAGGGCAGGGTAGTAGTAGGTAGTAGTAGTAGGGCAGGGTAGTAGTAGGTAGTAGTAGTAGGGCAGGGTAGTAGTAGTAGTAGGTAGTAGGGTAGGGCAGGGTAGTAGTAGGTAGTAGTAGTAGGGCAGGGTAGTAGTAGGTAGTAGTAGTAGGGCAGGGTAGTAGTAGTAGGTAGTAGGGTAGGGCAGGGTAGTAGTAGGTAGTAGTAGTAGTAGGGCAGGGTAGTAGTAGGTAGTAGTAGTAGTAGGACAGGGTAGTAGTAGGTAGTAGTAGTAGGGCAGGGTAGTAGTAGTAGGGCAGGGTAGTAGTAGGTAGTTAGTAGTAGTGGCAGGGTAGTAGTAGGTAGTAGGGTAGGGCAGGGTAGTAGTAGTAGGGCAGGGTAGTAGTAGGTAGTAGGGTAGGGCAGGGTAGTAGTAGGTAGTAGTAGTAGGGCAGGGTAGTAGTAGGTAGTAGTAGTAGGGCAGGGTAGTAGTAGGTAGTAGTAGTAGTAGTAGGTAGTAGTAGTAGTAGGGCAGGGTAGTAGTAGGTAGTAGGGTAGGGCAGGGTAGTAGTAGGTAGTAGTAGTAGGGCAGGGTAGTAGTAGGTAGTAGGGTAGGGCAGGGTAGTAGTAGTAGGGCAGGGTAGTAGTAGGTAGTAGGGTAGGGCAGGGTAGTAGTAGGTAGTAGTAGTAGGGCAGGGTAGTAGTAGGTAGTAGGGTAGGGCAGGGTAGTAGTAGGTAGTAGTAGTAGTAGTAGGTAGTAGTAGTAGTAGGGCAGGGTAGTAGTAGGTAGTAGTAGTAGGGCAGGGTAGTAGTAGGTAGTAGTAGTAGGGCAGGGTAGTAGTAGGTAGTAGGGTAGGGCAGGGTAGTAGTAGGTAGTAGTAGTAGGGCAGGGTAGTAGTAGGTAGTAGTAGTAGGGCAGGGTAGTAGTAGGTAGTAGGTAGGGCAGGGTAGTAGTAGGTAGTAGTAGTAGGGCAGGGTAGTAGGTAGTAGTAGGGTAGGGCAGGGTAGTAGTAGTAGGGCAGGGTAGTAGTAGGTAGTAGTAGTAGGGCAGGGTAGTAGTAGGTAGTAGTAGTAGGGCAGGGTAGTAGTAGGTAGTAGGGTAGGGCAGGGTGGTAGTAGTAGTAGGGCAGGGTAGTAGTAGGTAGTAGTAGTAGGGCAGGGTAGTAGTAGGTAGTAGGGTAGGTCAGGGTAGTAGTAGATAGTAGTAGTAGGGCAGGGTAGTAGTAGGTAGTAGGGTAGGGCAGGGTAGTAGTAGGTAGTAGGGTAGGGCAGGGTAGTAGTAGGTAGTAGGGTAGGGCAGGGTAGTAGTAGGTAGTAGGGAGATGCAAGGAAGACATCAAGGCCCAAATAATTCAGAATAACGTAAAAAAGAATTATAGAATGTGAACGGTATAAGCAATAAAAACAAGTGTAAGGCATGACCTACTAATGAAATATCACCACATGTTACTATAATCATTCTGGTGCGTGCGAACGAGATAGAAATTATTAGTGATTCAAGAAGCGTATGACGTTAGTGAATGCAAAAATTAAGGGAAAAAAAAAAAAAAAAAACCACATTACAAAACAATGATTCAATAGGTAACAATGAAACTAGGCAATAAAAAAGTGACATAACCCTCATTGAAGGACAATTTGAGGTATAATTACAGGCACAAACAGAACAATAACACAATACTAATTAAGAACATTAAATTGTGTAAGAAGAGGAGTGAGTAATTAAGGAAAAACACAGGTAGGGGAAGGTGATAAATGAGTGGCAAATTATGAGAGAGAGAGAGAGAGAGAGAGAGAGAGAGAGAGAGAGAGAGAGAGAGAGAGAGAGAGAGAGAGAGAGAGAGAGAGAGAGAGAGAGAGAGAGAGAGAGAGAAGAGAGAGAGAGAGAGAGAGAAGAGAGAGAGAAGAGAGAGAGAGAGAGGAGAGAGAGAGAGAGAGAGAGAGAAGAGAGAGAGAGAGAGAGAGAGAGAGAGGAGAGAGAGAGAAAAATGGGAGTGGGGTGGGAGAAGAGGCAACAGGTGAAAGGAGAGGGGGTAGGGGGGGTGCTGGAGGGGGAGGAGAGGTGTTGGGGGGGTGCTGGAGGGGGTGAAGAGGTGGGGAGCTGTGATGGAGAGGAGAAGTGGGGAGGTGGGAAGGGGGGGAGTACAGGTAAAGAGGTGACAGGCAAGATGAGCGACATGATTGAACATTGAGGTGAGGTGAGGTGAGGTGAAGTTCTTATGATATCAATGTCTCCCCTCCGTGGCTAGCATGTGGAATGTAAAAAAAACTTGCAACACTCTCTCTCTCTCTTTCTCTCTCACTACATTCACCAGACCATTTAAGATTCTGTGCCACTAAACCAGACTTTATAACCACTCAACCTACCTAACTACCATTCTACACCAGTCACCACAACCACTACCACTACCACTACTTCTAAAATAACCTCCAATCACCACTACCACCAGCATCCAATCGTGTAAATATAGCAACATCAACACCACATTCTTCTCCCTATCTATCTTCCTCACCATTACAACATCGCGTTCAGTAGCTTTCCCACATCACCTACTATAACTTTAGGGCATGGATCATCCCCTCTATTCCCTTGCCTCCCCTTGCTTTCTTTTCCCTTCCCTTCCCTTCCTCTGTCTCCCCTTCTTTTCCTTTCCCTTGCCTTGCCTTCTTTTCTTTTGTCTTGACTTCCTTTCCCTTCCTTTCCCTAGCCTTGCCTCCCCTACTTTTCCCTTGCCTTCCTTTGCTTCCCCTTCCCTTCTCTTCCTTTCCTTTGCCTTCTTTCCCTTACCTTCCTCTGCCTCCCCTTCTTTTTCTTTCCCTTCCCTTGTCTTATTTTCCTTCCCCTTGCCTTCCTTTGCCTCCCCTTTCCCTTCCTTTGCCTTGCCTTCCTTTCCCTTGCCTTGCCTTCCTTTCCCTTGCCTTCTTTTCCCTTGCCTTGACTTCCTTTCCCTTCCCTTACCTTCCTTTCCCTTGCCTTGCCTTTCTTTCCCTTCCCTTGCTTTCCCTCCCCTCCCCTTCCCTTCCTTTGCCTCCCATTCCCTTGCCTTCCTTTCCCCTCCCTTACCTTCCTTTCCCTACCCTACCTTTCCCTTCCCTTGCCTTCCTTTGCCTCCCATTCCCTTCCCTCCCCTTGCCTCATTTCCCTTCCCTTCCCTTTCCTCTCCTTCCCTTCCCTTCCCTTCCCTTCCCTTGCCCTCTTTGTGATCAATACTCAGGCTGGCTGCATGACAACCTGCCACGGTAAACATCGAGCAGGCGTGAAGTGGTTTTTGGCTTAGGTGTAAAAATAAGCACTTTTATACATGAGGCAGGGTACACAAGGGAGGAGGAGGAGGAGGAGGAGGAGGAGGATGCTACTGTGATGTGTTGGGGTGATGGGTGTGGTTGGAGAGAGGGGGAAAGTAAGGTGAGTTGGGAACGGGAGGAAAAAAATCAGTTTGGCTCTTACACAAAGGGACGTCGGAGGCTGTCGCTTGTCTGATGAGAGAAAGTGAGAGAGAGAGAGAGAGAGAGAGAGAGAGAGAGAGAGAGAGAGAGAGAGAGAGAGAGAGAGAGAGAGAGAGGAGAGAGAAGAGAGAGAAGGAGAGAGAGAGAGAGAGAGAGAGTGTGTGTTCAAGCCGCTCACTCACCCACTTACTCACTCACTCACTCGTCGCCAACCTCCAGACATGTAATCATTAAAGGGCAAGAATAAGGTGAAGGCCCATCGGAGAGGTTACTGTACGGGGGGTACAAGTTTCACACACACAGTCAACACACACACACACACACACGGTAGAAACAAGAAGATTTATCTCAATTCCAGACTCCAAATCAACCGTGCGAACAACCTCAAACGATCATCCTCTTCTTCCTCCTCCTCCTCCTCCTTCTTCCTCAAGTCTCGGTGGGTCAGGGTGTCATGTGGGCCTTCAGGGGATAAATAGAATAGGGAGGAGCGAGGGGAAGGAGGGGCATGAGGGAGGGGAGAGGGATGAGCGGAGGTAATTTGTCAGCGTGTGAGGTGCCGTGAGTGTTATGAACGGGAATCCCACTAACAATAATAATAATAATAATAATAATAACCTTACCCTTACCTGCCTACCCATGCCCCTACCCTACCCATACCTACCCATGCCCCTACCTATCTACTCATAACCTTACCCACTTGAACTTTTCTACCTACCAATATATTTACTAAAAGCCTAACTTATGTATCTATCTATTGTGCCCTCAAACCAGTTTACCCATTTACCTATCCACACACTGATTTACCCATTTACCTATCCACACACTGAGTTATCCATTTACCTAACATAATGACTCAACTTTTACCCAAGCTTGCCTATTTTACCCTAATCTTCACTATAACTTCAACTATTAACTTATACTATATACTTCAACATACTTCTTACATATCCTGTACTACCTATCTTACCTATTCCTGCCCTTAGTCCTCTCCCTACCTATCTGCCCCCCCACGGCCCTTTAAAAGTGTCTGACCTTCAACAAATAGTTATCTTAAAGAAAGCACTGAGAATATGAGAAACTTGCAATCGAAAGTTGTTAGGTTAGAAAACATAAATTTCAATAACATGTTTTTTACTCTTCAAACTATTTTACTGGTCCCAATGAACTATTTTTTTTACTTTGATGAATCACCAGAGAAGTCATGAAAGTGTGTGTGTGTGTGTGTGTGTGTGTGTGTGTGTGTGTGTGTGTGTGTGTGTGTGTGTGTGTGTGTGTGTGTCTGTGTCTGTGTGTGCAGTGGAAATTACTTTTATCGAAAAAATAAACCAAAATCTCTTTGTGTGTGTGTGTGTGTGTGTGTGTGTGTGTGTGCAGTGTAAATTACTTTTATCGAAAAGATAAACCAAACTCTCTTTGTGTGTGTGTGTGTGTGTGTGTGTGTGTGTGTGTGTGTGTGTGTGTGTGTGTGTGGTGTGTGCAGAGTGGAAACGACTTTTATCGAAAAAATAAACCACAATCTGTGTGTGTGTGTGTGTGTTTTGTGTGTGTGTGTGTGTGTGTGTGTGTGTGTGTGTGTAACCAGTCAAGCTCCCCAGGTAATCTGGTACACAGCCGCAAGAGGAACACATTCAAGAAAACGTACCTGCCTTGTGCAACTTTACCTTTGATAATTAACCTGAATACCATCCGATAGAAAATATGAGTCGGCCAAATGAAGGACCATTGGAAAGTGTGTGTGTGTGTGTGTGTGTGTGTGTGTGTGTGTGTGTGTGTGTGTGTGTGTGTGTGTGTGTGTGTGTATAGGACCTTCAGGAGAGAAAAAAAATCCTAATACTTCATAACATCTACTGACTGATCCTTTGTTTCCTCTTCCCCTTCCTTCCCAAGAACCGTCACGCCCCTACCCACACTGCCACCGACCCCTCTATGCTTCCAGGGCACGATGGGGCACGCCCTGGGGGCAGCACGAGGGGCAGGCGGTGTTCTGGCGTGCCATCAACACCCTGGCGCCAGGCACGTGGGCACCAGGGGCAGGGGTAACTGATAGACCCTGGGTATTTCCTCCTTCATTAACGCCCCGCCCCGCCCCGCCCGGCCCCGCCCTGCCCGCCCCGCCCCGCCCCTGCCCCTTCACGCCTCACACAGCACAGGGTTCTCACTGTGTGCTTCAGTTCAGGCAGTCATTGTTTTGGTTACACACACACACACACACACACACACACACACACACACACACGTGGTTTCTCCCTTGGTGATTGAGTATTTTTTCAGCACACGAGGGACAAGAGTGTGGTGCCCTATGACCCCACCACCAGGACAGTGCCGGCACAGTGCCACAGGACGCCCCACAGCCGCCCTATCATACACACACCACGCGCCAACACGATACAGGACCACGTAAACAATGGCACTCCTGTTACCACCATACACCGCCGCACCGCAACACCCAGCCTTCACTACCTCCACAATGAACAAGACTTGGAGGCAAAGTTAGGGAAGCAGGCGAGGGTGTGAGGGCAGCGGGTGGGTGGATGGCAGCAACCCGACCCCGTCACTACTACCTTCCCGCGCTAGGGCGAGCAGCCGACTGACGGTCCGACGGACTTGTGCGCGGCTGAGGCTGACTCCTGCCTCCTGCCTCCTGCCACTGCCACCCGCCCGCCTCTCTGGGTCACACGCTCGGCCTTGACAGGAACCCACCTCTCCTCCCCGCTCCCCTACCTCCTGCACCTCCACCTCCACCTCCCAGGGAATCCATCACCGCCAAACACTCTGCCTCCACCAGGACACATCCACCACACACCACATCCAGGTAACTGAGTTGGAAGGCATGTCACCTGTATACTACAGGTACACACACACACCCAACACCTGCCTCCTCACAACCTATTTTAGGACCAGTCGCCTGTAGGTCTTTTACTGTTTGAAGTTTCCTTTGTATTCCTCTGTATTCGTCTTCTTATTATCTTCATTCTTCTCCTTTTCCTCCTCTTCCTCCTCCTTCTCCTCGTTAAAAATCTAGTTGAATGTTTTCGTTATTCAGCATTGATATATTAGAGTTGATATGTCCACGTGATGTTGAAATGTGTTTGATTAGAAAAAAACACATCATGATTTATGTTAACCTTCTCCATGACTTCCATTCATTAAGCCAGAGAAGAATAAAAGAGGATACGTAGACATAATAGTATAGCCTCGCCGCGTGTGTCTCGCCAGCATCCGTGCCATCCAGTGCTTCAGCCGCGGCACTCAGCACTCTTCACTCAGCACCTCATCCCACAAGCACTCAGCACCTCATCCCACACGCACTCAGCACCTCAGCCTCACCCCACTCAGCACTCAGCACCTCATCCCACAAGCACTCAGCACCTCAGCCTCACCCCACTCAGCACTCAGTACCTCATCCCACAAGCACTCAGCACCTCATCCCACAAGCACTCAGCACCTCAGCCTCACCCCACTCAGCACTCAGCACCTCAACCCACAAGCACTCAGCACCTCAGCCTCACCCCACTCAGCACTCAGCACCTCAGCCTCACCCCATAAGCACTCAGTATCTCAGTCTCACCCTACAAGCACGCAGCCGCCTCAGTGCCACTACCTCTAATCCTCCCCCGTCACGCCCCCACGCCCGTGCCAAGCATTACACCCGCCAACACCAACAATGGACTCCTCTGGGCGGCATCCAAGCTTATCACGCCCACTCACATCATCATCACGCCCCTCATGCGACCTTGCACGCCCATCCTCCACCACTCTTCTCCCCGTAGCATGCCCCTAACTATAGTTTTTTTTTTTAACAAGGCGAAAATTCCATTCTATGTTAAGGTCTCATGCTTAAAAGTATGCCTAAGTTTACCTGATAATATGATTAACTATGATAAAATACAGTTGAAATTTAGAAGAAGCGTAGTATTCCGTTCTCCTGGCATCAAATATCAGTCAGTAAGCAGCAAGGGGTCAGGATTTTTCACCTCGTTAAAACAAATAGATTATACTTTCATTATCATCATTATTGTTGTTATTGTCATTATTATCATATTACTACACCTGTTACAGACATACACGCGGCGAGGCAATAATAAATTTTAATGTATCCTGTTTTTATTTATTTTCGGCTCTGGATTAATGAAAAGTCATGGAAAAGTTAACATAAATTATGATTTTTATTTTTTCTGATCAAAGACATTTCAGTATCACGTGGACAATTAAAGTGTAATATCAATGCTGACTAACGTAAACCTTTAATTAGATTTTCAGCAAGGAGAAGGAGGAAGAGCGGGAAAAGGAGAAAAATGAAGATAAAGAGGAAGATGAATACAAAGGAATACAATGGAATATAAAAGACATTTCAAACAGCAAAAGACCTACAAGCTACTGGTCCTAAATAGGTTGTTTCAATGTACTACACTAATTAACTAAAGAGTGTGAGGAATAGGATAGTAAAATAGAGGGAGGAGGAGGAGGAGGAGGAGGAGGAAGGAGGAGGAGGAGGAGGAGAGGAGGAGGAGGAGAGGAGGAGGAGGAGGAGGAGAGGAAGAGGGAGGAGGAGGAGGAGGAGGAGGAGGAGGAGGGAGGCTTGGTAGACCTTCAGCACCACAACACTTCCACCTTATGTACACACCAGGTAAGGGTAGACACGTAAAGACCTTCATTATGTATAAAGGATATAAAAGTTTGTGAAGAGAGAGAGAGAGAGAGAGAGAGAGAGAGAGAGAGAGAGAGAGAGAGAGAGAGAGAGAGAGAGAAGGGAGAGAGAAGGAGGAAGAGAAGAGAAGAGGAGAGAGAGAGAGAGAGAGAGAGGAGAGAGAGAGGAGAGAGTACTATGCCCACTTATGTACTTATACCGCGTTCACTTTCTCCGTCTTTAAGATCGTCATTTCATTCTTAAAACGTCTGGCGAAAAAATATCCATGGCAAAAAGAGACGCAACTCTCATCAATTCATTACTAAGTGTACCGAAAAATAAGAAAAAAAATAAAGGAACCACATGCAATAAAACGACCATAAACCAGTGAAATATTAAAGATCTCTCCTCTCTCTCTCTCTCTCTCTCTCTGTACATATGTGGTATGGAAGGTACTCATCACACTAATAACACTTCCTAACCTAGTTTCGCAAGGTAAAACATGTACCAAGGTATACCACACGTACTAACATCCTTGGCCGGGCGGGGCTATAGGTGGGGCTGGGCTTAGGGCGGAAGGGGGTGGAGGGGCTAGGTGGGGAGGCGGTGGAGGGCTGGGTGGGGGAGGGGGACGGAGTGGCAATGAGTAGAGGGAAGAGGGGAAAGGGGAAAGGAGGGCAGGTGGAACAATTTCACCTAGACGCCAGGTAAATGTTTGGGTTCGACGCCGACCTCTTTCCAGTAATTGCTCGCCGCTCAAGGTACTGTGATGAGAGAGAGAGAGAGAGAGAGAGAGAGAGAGAGAGAGAGAGAGAGAGAGAGAGAGAGAGAGGAGAGAGAGAGAGAGAGAGAGAGAGAGAGAGAGAGAGAGAGAGAAGAGAGAGAGGAGAGCGAGCGAGGAGTGAAGAGAGAGAGCGAGAGAGAGAGAGAGAGAGAGAGAGAGAGAGAGAGGGAGAGGAGAGAGACGAGAGACGAGCGAGAGGAAAGAGAGAGAGAGAGAGAGAGAGAGAGAGAGAGAGAGGGAGAAGAGAGAGAGAGAGAGAGAGAGAGAGGGAGAGAGAATGTCAATCTCACAATCACAATCCAGACCTGTCTGTCTGGAATGTATTTTTTCAATCGGAAATATACAGAAATAGATTCATCCTCTCTCTCTCTCTCTCTCTCTCTCTCTCTCTCTCTCTCTGTATTGCAACATTCCAGTCTACTAAAGTCATCTCGACAATCACTATTATTTCATTTTTCCAACGTTGCATCGTCGTCGCTTTCCTCGTAACTCTGCACATCCTGTCATCACGTATCATCTAGTGCGATCATTTGCAATATAAGTGAAGTTTTGTATTGTTTCTGTATTTAATTATTAAGTGAACGAAATTATTTCTCTTTTAACTATCAGCAATCTTTCTCTCTCTAGATTATTTTTTATAACTATCAGCACTCTCTCTCTCTCTCTCTCTCTCTCTCTCATCTCTCGCTCTCTCTCATCTCTCTCTCTCTCTCTCTCTCTCTCTCTCTCTCTCTCTCTCTCTCTCTCTCTCTCTCTCTCTCTCTCTCTCTCTCTCTTATTGGTTTATGGTCGTTTTATTGCAAGTTTCATTAGTTTAGTTTATATTTTTCACACATTAATAAATAATTAATAAGAGTCTTGTCACTTTTTTATGGTTACTTTTTCACCAGACGTTTTAAGAATGAAATGACGATCTTAAAGACGGAGAAAGTGAACGTGGTAGTACTCTCTCTCTCGTCCTCTCTCTCTCTCTCTCTCTCCTACTCTCTCCCTCTCTCTCTCTATCTCTCGGGTCCTCTCCTCATCCTCTCTCGTCTCTCTCTCATCTCTCTCCTCTCCCACCTGCCTCTCTCCGTCACCACTATCGCCACCATCACCAAAACAACGCCACCACTGACCCTCACCACAAGGAAAAGAGAAACAGAAGATGAGAGAAGGTCATGGAGGAGAAAAAAATAGAGATGCCTACCTCACTACCACTCTCACTTCCTTCCTTCCTTATTTTTTTCCAATCTCCCCTCTCCATACCTTTCGTTTTCTATCAATATTGTTCTCTCTCTCTCTCTCTCTCTCTCTCTCTCTCTCTCTCTCTCTCTCTCTCTCTCTCTCTCTCTCTCTCTCCTCTCGGTCTTCTCTCTCTCTCTCTCTGGCACTCACTTCCCATTTTCTGTCTTGCCCAGCGAGGAGATTGATTCCGTTTTCTATTATGATAAGCGGCAGTCAAGACGAGAACTTATTTATTTACTTTCACTAGGTAATTATGTATAAGAAATAGGACTGAATATATCAACTTAATGATGCCGATTTTACTTATGAATCTCTCTCTCTCTCTCTCTCTCTCTCTCTAGCCAAGACGAGAACTTATTTATCTTATTTCATCAGGTATTAGAAAATTAATGCAACTGAATATATCAACTTCATTATGCCAATTTTTCTTTGGAATCTCTCTCTCTCTCTCTCTCTCTCTCTCTCTCTCTCTCTCTCTCTCTCTCTCTCTCTCTCTCTCTCTCTCTCTCTCTCTCTCTCTCGCTCTCTCTCTCTCTCATTTATAACTAGTCTGTGAATTCTAATGTTGTTTATAGACGAAGTGTCGAGCTTGTTTATATAGCTCAAGTACCTCCAAGTCATCTCCACCTCCCTTCCACTTTATCTTCCATATATAGAAGGAACCCCAAATTCCCTCCTTCTTCCCTCCCTCCCTCTTATTCTCTCTTTCTTCCCTCCTTTCATCCTCTTATTCTCTCCGTTATCATTTTTCCTGCATATCCTTTTATATTCATTATTTTTACTTTTTCTCATTTCTTTCTTTTCCTTCCTCTTTTTCATGTCTTTTCATGTTTTTTTTCTTTGGCAGTTTTTTTATTGCGTATTTTCTTAATGTGTTTATGGTTTGGTTATATTTACCTCCGCCAACGAAGTTGCAGAAGTTATGTTTTCACCCTGATCTGTCTGTCTGTCTGTCTGTCTGTCTGTCTGTCTGTCTGTCTGTCTGTTTGTTAGTGTACAGGATTTCTCAAAAAGTTACGAATAGATTTGGACCAAACTCGGTATACCAAGTCTATTTGGTATAAGGAAGGACTGATTTAATTTTGGATGAAATCTATTGACAAGTGTTGCCATGGCAACCAATTGATGAAATATTCGGCCGGAGGTATGCGCTCATACTGAGTGCATATATATATATATATATATATATATATATATATATATATATATATATATATATATATATATATATATATATATATATATATATATATATATATATATATATATATATATATATATATATATATATATTTTTTTTTTTTTTTTTTTTTTTTTTTTTAAAACTTTTTTTTTAACTTTTTATTTTTTATTATTTTATTTTCTTATTTTTTTTATTCGGGCGGAGGTATGCGCTCTACTGAGGGCCCCCCCCCCCCTAGTTTTTCATGTGACACGTTATTTCGACGTTATTTCGTCTCTCTCTCTCCTCTCTCTCTCTCTCTCTCTCTCTCTCTCTCATCTCTCTCTCTCTCCTCTCTCTCTCTCTCTCTCTCTCTTCTCCACTGGCCAAACACCACCATTTTCCTCCTTCCTCTCCTGACTTCTTCAATTTCCTCCTCATATCCTCTCTTGGCATCCCAGCTTCTCTCCTCTCCCCTCCCTTTCCCCTCTCCCTCCCTCCCCTCTCTCATGCCTTATCTCTCCATCGTAAACCAAAACCTTCAACTTGTAAACTATGAGGAAAGTTTGACTGTCGCGTCCCCTGCCATTCCCCCTTTTCACCCTATTTCTTATTGTTATTTTCTAGTTTTAGTTCTAGTCCTGAATTTCAAACCTTCTGTTACTGCTTTTTATTATTTTATTATTACTATTTTTTATTATTTGTCTATTATTTATTTATTATTTCTCTTCTGTTTTTACTTTTCTTTCATTTTCACCCTTCTTTCCCTCTTTCCGCACCCTCTTCTAGGCTTATATTGATATTCACTAACTAGTCTGCTTATAATATCTTTTTAATATTATTATTCTCGTATTCTACCAATTATTGTGTTAATTTATATTTACTTTTTTTTCATATCCTCCTTTTTATCTTTTATTATTTCCAGTTTCGATCAGTTACATTTGCACTTTTCTCTCTTCTTTTTTTTCCTTTTTTTATCCTTCCTTCTCTTCTCTCCTTTCTTCTCCCAGTATTTACCAGCTTTTCCTTTTCTCTTCTATTTCACCTTTCAACTCCTACTTCTCCTTTTCTCTTCTCTTTTCTTCTCCTCCTCCCTCCCTATTCAGAGAAAGGAAGCAGGGAAAGGAGGGAAGAAAAGTTAGGAGGAAAGACCAAGAAAAGAGAAAGGAAATACAAGAAGGAAAAGAGACTTAACACTAGAATAGAAGAAAACCGAAGGAGGAACTCAAAAATAGAAAAAGAAAAACAAGGGACTGCTTGGGCCATTTTCCTGACCATGAAGGACGCCAGATCCCACTTAAGCCCTTCACGCCCAGATCTTTCTTATGATATGCATAAAATTGTCTGTTGTTAGCCATAAAATTACGAAAAGTAACTGAATATACCAAATTAGTTAGTGGACAAGGATACTAAACAGGTCATATATATAAAATATTGCTCATACTCATTGAAATCGTCTAATGGTACCCAAATTACTATGGAAATTACGTTCAGGGCCTCAAGCGGTTAATGCCACCACAGGGTCACTCATTTACCTGGTGGCGCCTTCCTACTTCCGTATCACGTGCCTTGATCCTCTTCATCTTCTCTCTCTCTCTCTCTCTCTCTCTCTCTCTCTCTCTCTCTCTCTCTCTCTCTCTCTCTCTCTCTCTCTCTCTCTCTCTCCTAATCCTTATTCCTTCATATATTAGTACTATGGATAAAAATGTTAAGATACACGCCGGAAAGGATTAAATTGCGTAAGAAAATATACCTTGTTCCTCTTCTCTCTCTCTCTCTCTCTCTCTCTCCTCTCTCTCTCTCTCTCTCTCTCTCCTCTCTCTCTCTCTCTCTCTCTCTCTCTCTCTCTCTCTCTCTCTCTCTCTCTCTCTCTCTCTCTCTCTCTCTCTCTCTTCTAATTCTCATTCTTTCATACATTAGCACAATGGGTAAAAAATGTTAATATAGCTGCTGGAAAGGCTTAAATTGCGTAAGAAAATATACCTTGTTCCTCTTCTCTCTCTCTCTCTCTCTCTCTCTCTCTCTCTTCTCTCTCTCTCTCTCTTCTCTCTCTCTTCTAATTCTCATTCTTTCATACATTAGCACTATGGGTAAAAAATGTTAATATAGCTGCTGGAAAGGCTTAAATTGCGTAAGAAAATATACACATGTAATTTAAGGCATTAAATTCCGAAAACTAGATTATAATGTCGAGTGCTTCCTTCCCCATAAGTTCAATATAATATTCTACTATATTTTATATTTTACACCCAATTGTATTTTATTATATATTATATTCCCCCCCCCCAAAAAAAAATAGATATAAAAATTAAAATATATGTAGAATAAAAGATTAACAGATGTCATGGAATTTTTTACCTCCTGCTAACGACACACTATTATCATATCTATCATCATATTATCTTTACTTGCCAGACATAATTTCATGTTACTTGCCTTAACGTAGCATTAATAAAAGAATATATATTTACTCTGGGAACATAGGAGGGCGGGAAATGAGGGAATATCAGCATTGACTACAAGCACACGGCCTTTTTAAGCCCACTATTCTACATGTAAATTAACGCAACTAAAAGGATGATCAAGTTTCCTATGTAACTGGAAACTTCATTTGACTTGTTTTTCTATGTCAGAGCGAAAACTGTGGAATTCGTTATGCCATTGCCTACGTAACCTGTATGTTTTTTTCTTACTTTAGCGAATTATACTGTATCGAAGGGAAGGGATAAGGCCCCACACAGCAGAAGAAACACACACTTACGTCTCCTGAAGCGGTGTAGCCTACAACCTCGCCGGTATCCACTCACCTGGGGGAAGGAAAGATAAATCGTTAGCGTAAGGCAGGTGAGATGAGGGTAGGTAGGGGTGTTCTTAAGCATGTCTGTCTTGTGTCTCTGCTTATCTATGTGTCTGTCTGTCTGTCTGTCTATCTTGAGCCTGTCTGTATGTCTGTCTATCTTAAAGCCTGTCTGTCTGTCTGTCTATCTTAAAGCCTGTCTGTCTGTGTCTCTGTTTATATTTGAGTTTGTCTGTCTGTCTGTCTTGGAGCCTGTCTGTCTGTCTGACTGTCTGTCTGTCTGTGTCTGTATACATTGGAGCTTGTCTGTCTGTCTGTCTATCTTGGAGCCTGTCTGTCTGTCTAACATACATACATACATAGCGTAATTATTGGAAATGGCCAAGCATATGAGTGTTATTAAATGCCTAGAACAAAACAGGTTACATAGAGAATAGGAAAGAACGTATAAGTGCCTAAAATAAGACAGAAAACAAGACTAGAAGACAACAATCACATTCATGCCTAAAATAAAAGACGGCAGAAAAAAAAGGAAAAAAGCGAGTCATGCGATACAATATAAGGGAAAAGTTAACAGGGATAAAATTTACTTTGAATACAGTATACGAAATTACGATAAAATAATAATACAATTTATTAGCTTTTCCCAATGTATTCCCCTTTTCCTCATTTCACTTCCCCTCCCTATTTCCTCGCCTCATCTTTCTCCACCACACACAGCTTCCCTCATTCCCCCATCGAGCACACAGTATACCTATGGGTGACATCTGGCATGAGTGATGGGGTGGAACTGTGCATGAGTGAAGGGAGGGAAGGGGGGAAGGGAGAGGCCCCATCACTGCCACTGCCAATCATGTCAAAACACAGCGCGGCATCACAACTCAA
>JACEEZ010024840.1:52500-60000 GCA_016584305.1 Chionoecetes opilio | reverse complement strand
ACCCTCTCCTTCGCCTTCTCCTACTACTACTTTTCTCTCCCTTTCTTCTTTAAGTCCAAAACATCCCAAATGAAGTATTTTTCAGTTAAAGAAAAAACTTAATTGGGAAAAAAAATGAATAATTGCTTGTATATTGTTTAGTTCACGCCCCCCCAAAAAAAAAACCCACACACACACAACACACACACCCCCAAAAAAAAAAAAAAACCACACACACACACACCCCCCCCCCCCCCTCCTTTTAGGGTTTTCGAATTTACCAACATTTCCCGTCGCTTTTCTTGACAATTTTCCCCTTTTTACCCTCTCCCCTCCTTCTCCACCCTTGCTCCTTCCCTCCCCTCCTACCCCTCCTTCTTCTCCCTATCTCCCTATTTACCCCCTCCCCTCCTCCTCCCATGCTCCCTCCCCATACCTCCTACTTATTTACCCCGTCCCCTCATTCCCCTCCCTCGCCCCCTCGAAGTCCTGACCTGCTATGGCCACGGTAAGAATGATCGGCTCAAGATGAATGAAAACAAACATCATATAATACAACAAACAAATCTCGAAAAGGGCAGCTCACCACTGATTGTTAAGGAAAAAAGGAGAGTGACGCAACGGAGGAAGGGGAAAGAGGGAGAAACGTGAAGGAAGGGGGGGATAAGGGATAGGATGAAGATAATAAAGGGAAATAAACTAGGGGAGGAGGAGAGAGAGGAGAAAAGAGAGAGAGAGAGAGGAGAGAGAAGAAAAAGAGAGGGAAAAAGGGGGAGAGAGAGAGAGAGAGAGAGAGAGAGAGAGAGAGAGAGAGAGAGCAGGAAATTGAGAAGGTAGGAAGGATGAAGCCAAAGGAAATTAAGGTAAGTTTGGACAAGCCTTACAGTATTTAGGTTTGTATTTTAATCATTGTTGTGCAGCCTTGAGTACAGACATGATTAAGAGAATGTTGAGTGTCTTTTGTGCTGTGAAATACCATACTTGTTGTGTATACTATTTCTGAAGTGTTAGGTTAGGAGGGCAAAACATGAAGAGAAATTCTGCATAAATACACGCGGTAAATTTTTTTTATTGAGGTATGATTTCTGAGGTGAAAAATTGTTCTTAACCCCTTGAGACCCAGAACGTAATTTCCATTGTAATTTGGGTACCACTAGACGATTTTTAGTGAATATAAGCAATATTTAATAGATATGACCTGTTTAATCCTTGTGATAAAAATTTGGTATATTCAGTTACTTTTCGTAATTTTATGGCTCGACAACATACTTTTTTTATAGCAAAGGAAAGATCTGGGTGTTAAGAGGTTAAGTGGCCCACACACGATCAATAATATTATCATCAATATATTGACATCAATAACTATAAAAATAAACCCGATGCCCACAAATGGTTCAATAATATTGATCAGTATATTCAGTTGTGGAGCTGACGTCAAGCTGCCACCACTAGACGATTTTTAATTAATATAAGCAATACTTTATAGATATGACCTGTTTAGTATCCTTGTCCACTAGCTAATTTGGAATATTAAGTTAGTTTTCGTAATTTTATGGCTAACAACAGACGATTTTATATAGCAAAGGAACGATCTGGGCGTGAAGGGGTTAAGTTAGTTTTCGTAATTTTATGGCTAACAACAGACGATTTTATATAGCAAAGGACAGACCTGGGCGTGAAGGGGTTAAAGTAGTATATATAAACAACACTTCATGATACTTAAATACTTTTCTTTTACTACAAAACATCACACTTTACACACTACAATAGCTGAGGTTACTACTATTGTTAACTTCAAGGTATAATAAACAAAGGTCTCCTAACTACAGCTGTTCTTCTATTGTATTATTTGTATTATTTAATGTATTTTCTACACGTATTTATTTATCAACGACATTCTCAGACCATGGAGCGGATTGTGATGGTGCTATTGTGCTTGCGCTAGTATATTGTTAGTAAGTAATTGCTAGTTAGTAATAGTATCTATATTGTGCATTGGCAGTATATATAGGAATGAAAAAACAAGATTAACCCCTTCACGCCCAGATCTTTCCTTTGCTAAATAAAATCGTCTGTTGTTAGCCATAAAATTACAAAAAATAACTGAATATACCAAATTAGTTAGTGGTCAAGGATACTAAACAGGTCATATCTATAAAATATTGCTTTATTCACTACAAATCATCTAATGGTACCCAAATGTAGTGTTGCTTATATTCACTACAAATCATCTACTGGTACCCAAATTACAATGGAAATTACGTTCTGGGCCTCAAGGGGTTAATAGACATACTATCTAGACATACTATTAAAAGTCTATAGATCTTGGGAAACAGAACAAAAAACACCGAGGGAGATGTTGGACGAAGAGATGGTTGTTGAATCGAAAAGAACATACCTGTGACTTCAACTCCTTGTTCCGATCACTATAGTCTACTTTTTTTAAAAAGGCGAAAATTCCATTCTATCCTAAGGTTTCCTGGTTAAAAGCATGCCTATGTTTACCTGATAATATGGTTAACTATGTAAAATCAACGACTTTAGAAAAAAAAGTAGTATTCCTTTTCCTGGCATAAAATATCAGGCAGTAAACAGTAAGGGGGCAGGATTTTTCACCTCGTTAAAAAACCCAGACTTTATACTCATCTGATTTTACTTTCCAAAGGGCTGGAAGGTTCCGGTGCACTTCAATAAATTCAAGAATAAAAATACCCATAACAATATAGTACTGTAAATAACAAAATAATATCAATAAATAACACTATAGGGTTATATATTAAGGAATCCTGTCTTGTGAGGTGCGGTTATGGATCTTCTTACGATACTTCCGTTAATTGTGCCTCTGCTCTAATAATAATAATAATAATAATAATAATAATAATAATAATAATAATAATAATAATAATACATTAATAATACATAATAATAATAGATTCTTGGTGGCCAAATGAATAATATAAGGGGAAGAATAAGCTAAAAAAAAAATATACTATGAATTGTTCAAACGTATGAAAAAAATGCATTATGTAGACGAGAATTTGATCCTTAATCCTGATATTTGACCAAAGTCGGAAAAAAAAAATCTTATTCGGACAGAGATTCATAACGTACATTTGTCGGTGCAATACATTAATGTTTCCTTCTGTCACGAGCATTATGAATACGAAAGGTGCATCTTTTTGTCTTTTTAATGAATGAAAAGTCATGAAAAAAAAACACATAAACACCTTTGGGTTTTTCAGGATGAGGAAAGCCCGGGGTTGCAAAAGCGTTAAAACCGCGAATTTTTTGCACACCCCCCCAAAACAATAACACTTTTTTTTTTTTCTCTCTCTCTCTCTCTCTCTCTCTCTCTCTCTCTCTCTCTCTCTCTCTCTCTCTGGTTGCTAGTAGTATCAGTGCTAATGTAAATGACATTGCTTTCCACAAAACTTCCGGCTGTTTTTTGTGTCTCCGCCAACGCCAAGACCCTTATATATATAAAAAAAAAAACACACACACACCCACACAGACACACACGCCCCCCCACACCCACACCCACACAGACACACACACCCGTGGCCGCCACCTGGGTTTGGACTAGAGAGGTGTTTTTGATTGGAACCGTAAGGGAGGCATCAGGTAGGATCTAAGACTACTTGGAGCTTACGCGGAGGTTGGATCTAGGAAGATTGGAACTTCAATCTTGCTAGATCCAACTACCATAAAAGGTCATGTTCAAATATAAATTTTTATTATTGCGACCCTAGGTGTTTTGCGTGTCTCCATCAAAGTATCCTTCATCTTGTCGCTTGACTTGACTGAGATATACATCTCATAATGATGACTGCAGCAATGCAATACGAGGCAGAGCCACTAAGCCTTGAGGGTGAAGGGGGGGACGAGGGCTTCTTGCGCCAGCGCGTTCCCTTCCTGAGCGAGGAGGAGGTGAGCGCCGTGGAGGTGGTGGGACCCTGGCGGAGGGGCCTACGGGAGTGGATCTGATCCGCAGGGGCGAGTGGGCCACGGGAAGGGATGTGGAGGAGGACCCCGATCGAAGCTTCCTGCAGGGGGGACGCGTCCTGGTGGAGCTGGAGGGGGCGGGGGGCTTTTTGAGGGTCCCCCCTGCCCCCGGCCCCCCACACCCTATCCCGGACTGCGGGCAAGTCCTACGACGACTCCTGGACGAGGGGGTGTTCTGTGGGGTATTTTTAGACTCCGTGCAGTGCATTGCCCCCTACTGGGGAGATTTACGACAAATCCACCTTCCAACGACATCAAAGCCAACAACGTCACCGTGTTGGCCCCCCCAGCACTCCCCCTTCCGCCTGATTGAGCGGTTGGCACTCGGTCGGACGCCCTTCGACGCTGAACCTACGACCTCGACTTTTTGACGATATAGAAAGTGTACGTGGATGTCCCCCCAGGAAAGGGCGGCCGGCCGCGCTTCCTCCCGCGACGTGCACGGTCTGGGGTCCTAGAGGTCTCTGCGCCACGCCTCACGCGCCCCCAAGCACCCTGCGCCCCTGGTACTTCCGCACCCCGTGGGACCCCGAGGGACGACCTTCCCCGCTGCGATCGTCTCCACCCCTCGACGACCTGAAGGGCAGCCGTCGAGGCCCTGCGGACGCGGGACTCCGACCAACGCTGAGCCCACGACCACTAAGTCTTCCCTCTTTGTGAAAGTAACTGTAAACTATGTAAAAGTTTTTTCCGTTTGCTGGTAATCGGCCCCCCCCGCGCTCCCACCCGCCCCGGTCTCCCCGCCTTTTTAAAAAACCCCCCCCCCCCCCCCCCCCCCCCCCCCTCTGTAAGCGTAGTGTTGCAATTGGGATTGGATTTCTTTTTTTTGACATTCATTCGAGTATATTTCAAATAGTTTTTTTAAAGTAAAAATAAATTTATTAAAATAATACAATTTTTTTTTTTTCTCTCTCATCTCTCTCCTCTCTCTCTCTCTCTCTCTCCCCTTTTTTCTCTCTCTCTCTCTCTCTCTCTCTCTCTCTCCTCTCCTACTAATCAAGCAAGAAACACTTTATGATATATATTTCCTTCCCATCTGTCTGGATTGTTTTTCCCAAGGGATTGACAAAGGGCGTTTCTCTATATCTACCCTCTCCCCCCTCCTTCCTTTCTCTCCTATTTCTTGCCTCTCACCTCACATTCAGTTTCTTCCTCCTCCCCTTCCTCTTCCCTATCTCTTCATTCCCTTTCCGTATACTCATGTCCATTTCTTCTCCCTTTCTCTTCCCTTTTCTCTCCTATTTCTTCTGTCAACTCCCCTTTCCTATCCCCTCCTCTTCCTCTTTTCTATCTTTCCACTCCTCTTCCGTATACTCATGTCCATTTCTTCCACATTTCCCTTCCCTTTTCCTCGCTAGTTCCACCTTCCTATTAGCACGCAGTAAAAATGAGAGGAAGGGATAGTTAGGCATGTGGTTGTGAGGGGTGAAGAGAGGGGTGAGGGAAGGGATGACGCCTTTTTGAGCTGAGGGTGTGACGGGGCCCTTGATGTGTTAGTTAACCTGTAAGGGGACACACCTGACGAAGGTATACGTATAATGGTAACTGTCATTTGGTAGGGTAGGTGTATGTATGTGTGTATTTCGTGTGGTTTTTGTGAGTTAGTAATTAAATCAATGTAGTTATGTATTAATGCGTTAAACTGTTGTTACAATGTGTTAAATCAATGTATAGTGTAATTAAATGCTATACATGCTCGAGTATATGATAATTAAAGGATTAGGGTGAACTCTTTCCCACGGTAATTTTTATGTTATATTAGTTTTTTTTTATTATTATTTTTACTATTATTACTCAGATTATTATTATTAGTAGTAGTAGTAGTAGTACATGTAGTATTACAATTATTATTTTGTGCAAAAGTAGCCCTTTCCCGCATATGTAAAATACCATGCGAGAAAAAGAAATATAGAGATAAGTTATTGCTGTTGTTATTGTTGTTGTTATTGTTGTTGTTTACTGTTGTCTCAGCTTCCTTATGAACAAATGCATATATGTTATTATGGTATTTATTCTACTTGCTTATATTTCCTCCTTTATTGAATTATTACTGAATTACTCTCTCTCTCTCTCTCTCTCTCTCTCTCTCTCTCTCTCTCTCTCTCTCTCTCTCTCTCTCTCTCTCTCTCTCTCTCTCTCTCTCTCTCTCTCTCTCTCTCTCTCTCTCTCTCTCTCTCTCTCATTTTCTTTTCATATTACCAACACATCCCTCATTTGTCCCTTCCTGGTCCCTCTCCTCTACCAATTCCTTCTTCCTCCCCATCCCTCTCTACACATCTCTCTCCTTTAGCCGTGTTCCCTCCAAGCCCTTCCCTCCTTTCATTTGCCTCCGCCTCTTCCTCTATGAGTTTGCTTGGTAATTTTCTTGGTGCATTCTTTTTCTTCCTCATTTCCCTTTATATTCCCTACCGTCTTGTCTCCACCTGCTCCATTTATCCTCCTCCTCCTCCTCCTTCTCCTCCACCTGCTCCATTTTCTTTCCTCCTCCTCCTCCTCCTCAGACGCCAAAAACCTCCATCTCCATCTCTTCCTCCTTCTACAAATTCCTCTTTTCTTCCTTCCGCTTTCATGTCACGTTTTCTCATTTTCTACACTTTCCTTCCATTTCCTTTTTCTTGTCCTGTATTTTCCTCTCTCCCCTCAGTTTCCTCTATTTCAGTTTCCCCTCATACCCTCTTCACACCTTATCCTCCCTATTCATTCCTTATTTCCTACTTTTCTCTCCCCTCAGTTTCTTCTACTTCCCACTTCCCTCATATCCTCCTCACACCTTATGTTCCCTTTTCATGCCATATTTCCGACTTTTCTCTCTCCCCTCATTGTTTTCTCTACTTCCCTCATATCCTCCTCACACCTTATGTTCTCTTTTCATGCCATATTTCCTACTTTTCTCTGTCCCTTCATTGCTTCCTCTACTTCCCTCTCCCCTCATCACACCTTATGTTCCCTTTTCATGCCATATTTCCTACTTTTCCCCTCATGTTCCTTCTACTTTCCCTTCCCTCAACTCGCAACGCCCTCCCTCACAAACCATAGGACATCCACACTCCACCTCATCCCCTCACATCCATTTACTCCCACCCTCCACCCCCGTCCCCTCACCCCACTCATAGACCCCCACACACCACTTCCCTCACATCCACTCACTCCCACACTCCACCTTATCCCCTCACTCCACTCAGACCACACATACCGCTCCCCTCACATCCACTTACTATCTTCCACACTCAACCCCATCCCCTCACTCCACTCCCCTCTCATCCACTTACCCACACTCCACCCCATCCCCTCACTCCACTCACAGACCACACAAACCGCTCCCCTCACATCCACTTACTCCCACTCCACCCCATCCCCTCACTCCATTCACAGACCACACAAACCGCTCCCCTCACATCCACTTACTCCCACCTTCCACCCTATACCCTCACTCCACTCCCCTAACATCCACTCCCGCCCTCCTCCCCTTGCCCTTAGAGAGACATTAAGCCATCCATGCCCTTAGGTGTTCATGCCCTT
>JACEEZ010024840.1:45000-47500 GCA_016584305.1 Chionoecetes opilio | reverse complement strand
CTTTCAACTATTTTTTTCCTATAACATTTCCGCTAGTCTTTTATTTTCATGGTTCTCCCATTTCCTACCTTATTCTCCATTTACCATAAGTTTCCTCTATTTTTCTAACTTTCCTGCAGGCTCTTCTTTTTTCTCCTTTTCCCCTTTCTTCCACAAGTCTCTAATATTTTCATTTTTCTCCTCCCATTTACTACATATTCTCCTTTTAACATAATTTTCCTCTATTCTTCTACTTTTCCTTCAGTCTCTTTCTATTTCTTTTTCGTCTCAAATATCCTTTATCCCCTGCATCCTAATAATTCCTATTGAATATTTCCACAAGACTATTATTTAAAATTTTCTCCTCCCATTCTCTAACTTATTCTTCTTTTCCCATTATTTGCCTCCATTCTTATATCTTCTCTTTTCTTTCTATTCTATTCTAACTTCCTATTCCCATTATTTTCCTCCATTCTTCTATCTTCTCTTTTCCTTCTATTCTATTCGAACTTATACTCCTATTCCCATTATTTTCCTCTATTCTTCTATCTTCTCTTTTCCTTCTATTCTATAATGTGATCCGTCGACACTCCGTATTCAGTTTAAGGAGTAGGGTGGAGCTCTCTACGAACTCCATCATCACCTCTGTCAGGCAGAGCTCGGCCTATGTATATGGACCTATACAACAGCGGTGGCTGGGTCTGCTGTTTGTGCAGAATGTGGGGTAGCACAGGTGTACATGTATGCTTTTCTATGTACTTTGATACTATGTCCCCTAATGTGTCTGTACTTTGTTCCTGTTTTTTGTTTTTGCTCTAGTACTTAAGTTTACTCTTTGGCCTGTTCTTATCGCTTTGTTTTTTGTATGTATGCCTTCGGGCGAGAATAAAATTATTATTATTATTATTATTATTATTATTATTATTATCTTCTTTTAAATCTTGCGTTTTAAAATACACGTTTTTAGACACACCTGTTGGACACCTGAGCGACTTAATGAAGCAGGGCGCTGACAGACAGGTGTGGGAGATTATGGTGGGGGGTAAAGGGAGGGGGTAAAGGGGTCACTGAGGTTATTTACGGGAAGGAAAAGGGAAAGGAGGGGAAGGGAAAGGAAGGGATGGGAAGCGGTCTTACTCATAATAAAGAAAGTAAGAGCTATTTTTATATCTCTTACTGATTCTCTCTCTCTCTCTCTCTCTCTCTCTCTCTCTCTCTCTCTCTCTCTCTCTCTCTCTCTCTCTCTCTCTCTCTCTCTCTCTCTCTCTCTCTCTCTCTCTCTTCGTAATCTATATAGCCATGAACTTAAAGAGCTGATAAAACAAAATGATATAACATGGGTGTTGAGAAAGCCACATCAGGAGGAGGAGGAGGAGGAGGAGGAGGAGGAGGAGGAGGAGGAGGAGGAGGAAAAGAGAGAGGAAGAACATCTGCCTAACTCATCAACAACCTATAAAAAAGAAGAATGTTAACTATTACCATATATATTCTAAAACCCACACCACCAACACACACACACACACACACACACACACACACACACACACACACACACACACACACACACACACACACACACACACACACACACACGTCCCATCCCTCATCCTCATCTCTCCATTCCCTCCACCTCAACCACCACCAGAATCTCCCATACCATTATCCCATATCCCTCCCCTCTTTTCCCTCCCCAACACCCCCATAAACCCCTCCCCAACACCCCTTCAACCCTCCAACCCTTCCCACATTCCTTCAAAACTATTTACAACTCAATCACTCACTTAAATCACCATCGTCTTTCAATAATCTCTTCATAACACCCCTCTCTACCCCTTCAAATCTATCCTCTGTCCCTTCACATACCCCCATTAGCCCTTTTTGACCCCATCTTCCCCTATAAATTACCCAAGATTCCCCTTCTCTATCCCTTCACAACCCCCATCACCCTTTCCAACCCCTGCTTCCCCTTTACAGCTACCTATAACTACCCTTCTGTCCCTTCACTACTCCCCTTCCTAATTCCCACTCTCCCTTCAAGACACCCTCTCTATCCCTTCACAACCCCCATCACCCCTTCCCAAACCCCTATTCCCCTTTAAAGGTCTCTAAAACTACCCTTCTGTCCCTTAACAAACCCCCCGTCACCCCTTCCCAACCCCAATCCCCCTTCAAGGTACCCACAAGACACCCCTCTCTATCCCTTCCCAAACACCCATCACCTCTTCTAACTCCTACTTCCCCCTTCAAGCTCCCCAAAATTCCCCTTCTGTCCCTTAACAACCCCTTTCCTAATTCCCCCTCCCCTTCAAGGCACCCCTAAGATCCCCCCCTCTCTATCCCTTCACAGCCCCCCCATCACCCCGTCCTGTCCCCTACCTTCCCCTTCAAGGCAAACCCAAGACTCAATGACTAAAAAATACACAGTTTCTGGTAATAAATGATGACTTATATGATGACTTACAGGTGTTCTTAAGTCACAAGCAGATATAAATGGCCATCTTGGTGTGCACTCGCTCTCTCT